>OZ014520.1:505302039-505772823 GCA_963966055.1 Lathyrus aphaca
CATGTTGATGCACAAAATGTCATGACAAGTCATGGTATGCAAGAAAATGAGAAATGGATGCAAAGGAAGGCATAAATTAGGGTTATATGCATCATGCAAAGAAAAAATTCAAAACCAGCAACAAATGACATGATAAAAAATTGGAAATGCAATCAAAAATACCCTAAACCTATACAAGCTCACTGCCCAAAGGAGGGGATCCAACTCTTAACCTAGGGTAAGTTATGAATTTCCTAAGATTGCTAGGGTTTTAAGGTACCTTGTCAAGAAAAATGCAAAACAAATTGAAAATGCAAGATCAAATCAAACCAATTTTATCCTATAAACTACATGCCATGAAGAATGCAATGCAAGAAGAATCATTCTCAAACTCTCAAAGGTTAGGCAGGAAGGATTTTTCAAAGATTGAACCAAAATATTGCTTTAAAATGAAATTAATTCCAATGAAAATGATCAAAAGGCATCAAGAACAAAAAAGAAATTTGGTTTGAGAATTGGACAATGTTTCTAAATGTTTTTAAAATGCAATGTGAATTTTTTTGTGATTTTTAAATACCTAAATGCATTTTTAATTAATTAATTTTCATTAACTAATTAAAAATAAACAATTAAATGATTTAAAAATAATTTTTAATGCAAAAAATAAAAATAAAAATATTTTTGGGTTCTGAAAATTAATAAAAGATTTGATAAAATTTTTCAGAATTTTTAAATGCATTTTGCTATTTTAAATAATTCGTATAAATAAAATGAAAAGAAAATGAAATTAAAATGAAAATAATGAAAAGTATGACAATCCAAAGGCTGAGATTCAAATGGTTTTGGAGGGAGTTGACTGGCGCGTCATCCAACGGCTGCAATACAAACTGACCAGATTAATTTAAAAACCTAATTAATTAAACTAATGGCGTGGATTAGGGCTTAATGAAAGGATCCAGGCCATTCATTCGCGCGGGAGTCAACGAAAGTCCACTAGATCTAAGGCCCAGATTTAAACCAAACCCTAAACGCAATTAATGACTTAATGACATTCATGTGGCCGGAAATGACCTCCGGTCATCTTCTCCGGCCACATCTCCCCTGAGAATTTCTCAAATCACTCCCTAGGCCATTTCTGGAGCTCTAAAGCTCCAGATCACTTCCTCTCACCTCCCTAAACTCATCCCTGCCCTTAAATGGAATTTATTTCTCACCATTAACAAGATTCGAAGCTATGAACAAAAATGGCAGAAATTTCAGACAGACAATACACTCTTAATTCTTCATCATTTTCAAAAATAAAAAGTTCATTGAACTCAGGGGATCAAACTTAACCATTTAATAACTTAAAACAAAGCTTCTGGAAAAATGAATTTTAGTGGCTACCTGAGTTGGAGCTTTCAATACAGGAGCTTTTTGACCAGTTCCTTGCTTCCAATCAACTCTACTGACCTCCCTCAAGTGTTTGCAAAGCTTGTTTGGAGTTTATTTTGTCTGGTTTGTGAGATTGATGGAGTTCTGCTCAGAGAGGGGAAGAAATCGTATTTTTGTTTATGGTGGTTTCATGGACAAATGAGGGCAGGGAAATGATCAGGGGAACATGCTGAGTGATGCTATGAAGTTTGTTTTGGTGTTTGATGCTTGTGTGATAAGTTTCAAAGCAAAATGCATAAAGGGAGGTTTTTGAGAATACTGGCTTGTGTGGTGTTTCAGGCTCTAAGAGGTTATGAAATGGCTTGCTTGAAGTGTGTTTGTAAAGTCTTGATTGGTCAGAATAGTTGGTGTGGCACTGTGGGATTGGTATGGGCCATTTTGCATAAAGTCAAGTCTAGGTGTACTTGAGGTATGGGCAAGTGGGAGGCTGTGATAGGGGCATGGCTTGGCTCAGCTGAGATCAGGGAGAACCATGGAAATGGATTAGAGGCAATGCAGCAAGTGGATTAGGGTTTGTGAGATGTTTTGCAACTTTGTGATCCTTTTTCCCTTTTGTGATTTCTTGATACATAAGTCATGAAAATGGACAAATTCTTGATGCATTCTGACTTTTAGGAATTGGTTTATGTTTGTGCAAGGATTAGAAGTCCATTTGAAGTTACAATTTGCCTTGGCAAGAGATTTTGCAACTTTGCCTCTTTGGTGCAAAACTTGAAATTATGTGATTTTTCCCAACTTTGACAAGCCATAACTTTTGATCCAAAATGAATTAGAACATGTTCTTGTACTTTTTGAAAAGGGAAAGATCCATTCTACAACTTTCATGACCAAAGTTTTTCCATTTGAAGCATTTTTGAATCAAAAAGAAAGGTTTGAAAAACTTTCCCAAAATGGCAAGTTTCCATTATAAGTCACTTTCCCAAAAAGGCAACTTTGCAAATGGATTGAAATTATTCAATTTTGTGACCTTCTAACATCTTCTATGATCAAATAAAGATCATACACATTCAAAATGATGAAGAACAACCTTTGGTTGGGTCATTGGGGGCCTCAGATGCCCTGATTTTACACTGACTTGCCCAAGAAGTCAACTCTTGATCAGATGCCTTCCCCATAGAATTTCTTCATGAAAATTGATATGCATGATCTCTATAACATATAGAGGCAAATAGAAACAAGATTGACCAAAAAATTTGGAGTTATGGCCTTTGAAACCAAAACCCTAATTTTAGGTCATCTATGCAGACAAACTTGGCTCTGCTTCCATGCCTTTCTCAGTTCTTGTGATTCTTTGACTTCCTTGACTTTGAGGGGATATAATATGATGTTTGAACACACATGGACCCCTTTTAAGTGATTGAATACCTTTGGAATGGCTCAAGGGGCTCAAGGATGGCTCAGATCACAAACCCTAGATGCAGATGACTTAGAAACAATGCAGTGAAATAAGTATGCAATATGAGATGCCATGATTGAACTTATGCATATGAAAAGATCACAAGCCATGGTGGAATGAGTGATGGAAAATTTGGTGTGTTTACACATAGCCCGTTGATAAGTTGCGCCTGCATTCTTCAGTCCGAATGGCATCACCTTGTAACAGAATGTGCCCCAAGGTGTGATAAAAGTTGTCTTCTCCATGTCTTCAGGTGACATCTTGATCTAATTATATCCTGAAAATCCGTCCATGAAGGAGAACACCGAGAACTGTGCCATATTATCAACCAATACATCAATGTGAGGTAAAGGGAAGTCATCTTTTGGGCTGGCCCGGTTCAGGTCCCGGTAATCCACACACATCCTCACCTTGCCGTCTTTCTTTGGCACTGGTACAATGTTAGCAACCCATGGTGGATAGCTAGTTACAGCAAGAAAACCGGCGTCCCACTGCTTTTGTACCTCTTCTTTAATCTTCATTGCCCTATCTGGGCGAGTACGGCGTAGTTTCTGTTTTACCGGTGGGCAGTCTTCTTTTAAAGGCAACTTGTGCATGACAATATCAGTGTCCAACCCTGGCATATCCTGATAAGACCAAGCAAAGACATCTGCATACTCCCGAAGCGTGTCAATCAGTTGCTCTTTCACTGAATCTTGTAAGCAGGCCCCGATCTTAACTTCTTTCACGTCTTCTTCCGTACCAAGATTAACTGTTTCAATTTCCTCCTGATGAGGAGTGATAACCTTCTCCTCTTGCCTTAACAACCTGGCTAGCTCTTCAGGAAGCTTATAATCTTCTTCAACCCCTTCATCAGCTTGATTGATTGGATTGTCAAAGTCATACGAAGTCATAGCAGTGTTGTTGTCGGTGCAGTCTGGAAGGCACTTTCTGCAAGGGTTTAGATTGTTTATTTTAGTGATCGATTTTAATCTTATTTAGAAAAAGTGAAATGAAGTTACCATTTTGGAAAACATTGCCATTTTATTTTTGTACAAAAAGAAAAATGAAAAACAGTGAGCGGAAAAGGAAAAAACTCATTTGCAAAAGATGTCCGATATTCATTGATTGATCTGTTTGCACAAAATTACAAGATGGCCCGATTACAAAATGAGTCTTGTCATCTTGGGCAAGATGCAAGACTTGATGCATGCTTAAAAATACAGGAAATAATAATTACTCTGCAGGAGTAACCCTTATAATTTCCTGGGAAGACCAGTTAAGGACTTGGCTCCCCGGGATCCTTGGACGTATCCAGCTCTCCAGGTTGCGATCGCTTTCCTCCTCGTCTTCCAAGTTGTTTACAGCATCCGGGGTGAGCATTCCCCCGCTGAAAAAATTGGGCTCTTTTGCAGCCTCCGATTGATCTTGTTGAGTTGGTTTGTAACCCAACCCAAATCTGTCCTCTTTCTTCTCCATGGGCAGCAGCTTGCCCCAGCCTTGGGCAGTACCCTCTTCAACAACCTTCCTGGCTTGCTGATAAGACGTCATGGAAGTTCCCAGTATAGCAGATGCTTCATTAATGTTTTGGGCCTCAAACCCCTGGCTCATAGTTTCATGGATTTCTCCATCCATCTCTATGTACTTATACGTAGCCAGATGGCTAACAAAGATGTCTTCTTCCCCACAGATGGTGATGATCTGGCCCTCCAACTCGAATTTCAGCTTCTGGTGAAGGGTAGACGTAACAGCGCCAGCGGCATGGATCTAGGGTCTACCCAACAAACAGCTGTAGGCCGGCTGAATGTCCATCACATAGAAGGTAATTTTGAAGGTTTGCGGGCCAATCATCACAGGCAGATCAATCTCCCCAAGCACTGATCTTTTAGAGCCATCAAATGCTCTCACCACCAAATTACTTGGATGCAATGCCAAGCCATCATACTCCAGCTTCACCAAGGCTTTCTTCTGTAGGACATTGAGTGACGACCCATTGTCCACCAGTACATGAGATAAAACAACACCCTTGCATTCCAAGGTGATATGTAAAGCCTTGTTGTGGTTACGTCCCTTAGTTGTTAAGTCAGCATTGGTAAAACCCAGTCCATGACTGGTGTTGACATTTGCTACCACAGTTTCTAGCTGATTAACAGTAATCTCCTCTGGCACGTATGCTGCGTGCAGGACTTTCAGTAATGCATTCCTGTGAGCTTCAGAACACATCAACAGGGATAATATGGAGATTTTTGAGGGAGTTTGGTGAAGCTGATCCACCACCTTGTAATCACTTCTTTTTATGATTCTCATAAACTCGTCTACATCCTGTTCAAAAGACGTCTTCTGAGTTTCTTTGATAGCTGGCTCTTCAAGAACCACACTCTTTCCTTTTGCTTTGGCAGCAGCTTCTGCTTCGGCACTAGGTCTTCGCATTTGTGAGGCAAAAAGGCGTCCACTTCTGGTGAAGCCTCCGCCTCCCCCAACATTATCAATTTGTGGAGAAGAGGTTGAAGAATCCAAAGTGATTTTCTCCCCGTTGCAATAAAGATCAGAGCCATAATGCCAAGGTATGGCATTACTACTTTCATATGGAACGGGTCCAGGCACAGTAATGGTAACTGGACTGACTCATGCAGAGGATGGTATTGAAATGGTGTATGGATCGTAGTAAATGGTGACTGGTGATCTGGTAGGAGGTGCCACTGTTTGTTGCTGAAAGTTGCTATCAATATATGTTCCTTGCAGAGTATTCATGAACATGTCGGCCATTTATCTTTCCGACATGGGCGGTTGGACAGCAGCTACAAGCTGTCTCCACCTTTGGGCATATTCCCTGAAGCTTTCTCTGGAGGATTGAGACATTCCCATCAGAAGGGTTCTGTTAGGAGACATGTCCAAATTGTATTGGTACTGCCTGATGAAAGCTTCAGCTAGGTCCTTCCAGCATCTGATAGTAGCTCTGGTCAGGTGTGAATACCACTCTCTTGAAGCTCCAGTCAAGCTATCTTCAAAGTCAAACATCCACAGTTTTTCATCCATGGTGTATGCTTTAAGTCTTCCCAGGAAGGACTGTAAGTGAGTTCGTGGAGAGGAAGTTCCATTGTACTTCTCAAATCACGGGGGTTTAAACTTGTGGGGAATCCTTACCCCATCCACTAACCCCATATCCATTACATCGAAGCCTAAGGAATTTTGAGACTCCAGAGATCTCAACTTCTCAGCAATTTCATCAAACCTTATATCATAGACTTCATCCCCAGCTCCCATTATAGTAAACTGCTCCTCTTGAGGATCTTCTTGCAAGATCTTGCCTACAGCAGTGTTGCCCGGTACATTTCTTGGGATGTTAACTTCCGGATCTAGATGAGGTCCAAATACTGGTGGGTTAACATGGGGATGACCTCCCTCATTATTACTAGTGCCTCCAGTCCCAGGATGAGGTTCCTCGGGGTTTTGTCTTTCTACCAATGCCCTTAGCCTTTCCTGACTCTGGGCCAGGCCAGTCATTACAGTCATGAATTGGGCCATTTGGTTTCTCATCTCCACTCTTTCATTAGCCATCTGAGTTCTGACCTCTGACAGGTCCTGCTGTACTTGATCCATTTGGATACCAGGAAGGTTGTTGCGAGTAGGATACCGGTGCGTACGGTTGAGAGGGAACACCCGGCAGCGAGCAATATTTCCTGAAGCACAACATAGTTAGAAACAAACATAACAAAGATAAAACCTACAAAACAAAACAAAGGTTTGTATGCAATGCAATATGCTTATTTGTTTTCCAAGGTATCCGGCTTGGTTCTTGGTTTTGACCTTTCCAGACCCCGAGGAAGATGCTTTGATGTTGTTGGAAAAAAGGAAACCCCACAATGGAAACAAACCAAAATATATTACAAATACTGAACAATATATAGTTTGTTTTTTACAACACATGCCCTTAAAGGGTCAAAATACAACACAAAATGAAAAGTACATCAAATGAAAGCAACAACAATCAAAAGGTCAGACATCAAGTCCAAACTCATCCTCCTTAACCTCCTTCAGAAGTGCCTCAGTCACTGGACCAGCTGGATGCTCTGTGATGTTTCTGATGAGGAGGTTTCTAGTGGCAATGGCAGTGGTCAGCTTCTTGTGCCTGTCCTGGTCCTTTGACCTCTTCAAACCAGCCTTGAGCTTCAACTCTGAAATCTCCTTCTGGGCTGCCAGTAAAGCTTCATGTTGCTTCTTTTCATTGGCCTCTAACTGCTCAATCCTGGCTTGAGTTCTCTGATCTTCTTGAGTACGGGCTTCAGTGATCCTGACCCACCTAGCCTGACTTTCTTGCAGATAGAGATCAGTCCTAGCCTTCTAAAACTTGGCCTCTTTGCAGGCATTCTTCAATATTTGTTCTCCAGCTCTTGCTTTTTTTGATGTAGTCCTCTGTTTTCTCGATCTTGGCCAGATGCTCCACCTTAAGCTTTTCCAACCTTTCAATGTCCATACGACCATCACTCTTTTCCCAAAGGGTCTTCTTCAGAGCTTGAGACAGATTCTCATTCCTTTCCTTCAGCTTCTCAAACTCTTCCAGGCTGACAGTGGCTGCTGGCTGTGCTGTGGATGGTCCAGGTATATCTTCAATGGTGAAGGGCATTCTAGTAATCTGAGCCCTAGCATGAGACCAGTCATAGTACTGAGCTGAAGCAACATTATTGCACCTTCCAAGAATAGCCATCCCTTTTGTCTGGATGTTGTCCCAAGCCCAGGATGCTTGTCTGACAACAGCTAGGTTAGGCTTTATCTCACAATACAAGGTCTTAGCTAAATCTTGCAGTCTAGGAGGGTGGATCAAAGCATAGCCCAGTTGTCTCTTAAACAGCAAAGGATTGTAGTTGATGCAACCCTTTACTCCTAACAGAGGTACATTCGGGTATTGCCCACAGCTAGTGATGATGTCTTTGCCTTTGGTGCTCTGGGTGCACCATCTGATATCATCTGAAGACAAAGCAATAAGTCTCTTAGCCCAATTCTTCTGTTGGTGAGGATTCAGGAAGGCATCTGTCTTAGGCAAGTGTTTGAGCAGCCAGGTGTGAAACAGAGGAGCACAACATCTCACTAACTTTCCCCTTTGTTTCTCATTCCTCTGATGAATGGAGTAATAGAAGTCTCCCAGCAATGTGGGTACTGGGTTTCTCAGAAGGAAAAGATGAATGGCATTCCTGCTGATAAATTTGGGCTCATCTGCAAACAATATAACCCCATATATGCTGAGGGCTAGCAATGCACAAACTGCCCTCCATTCTCCCGAAGAGGCCTTCAGGATGGCCCGAGAAATCAAGAAGTCTAAGTGTAAACCAGGGATCCCAGCTTTTGTTGTCATATTTTGCTGGGAGCAGTCATCTTTGGGTTGAAGGGGATTCCACCCCTGACAGGTACTCCAATCAATGATGAAAACTCCTCCAAAAGAGATCCTAGCTGAAAGTCTTGGAATGTGAAGCATCTAAAAGGAGGGTCATAAAACTGTAGGCAGGTGTGAATCATACTCCTCTGAGAAGGATCCAGGTCCATAACCATATCCAGGATACCTCCATAATGCTCTCTGAATAATGGGATGTGGTCAGGGGTGATAAGTGACTGGACCTTCCTGATGCTAGTCAACACAGGCTCAAAGAAATGGTATGAAATGTTTCTCTTCCTGGGAGGAGCCATGACTGCTGATGAAGAGCTAAAGACAAGTGCTGATGAAGATCAAGACTGGTACTGGAGGTGAGCCACTGATAAGCTGATAATGATGAAGATAACTGAAGCAAACAACTAATGAAGATAGCTGAAGTAGATAACTGATGAAACAAAGGTCTATGCAGATGAAGGGGTTAAAACCAAGCCAGATACAATGTGGATACCCTGAAAAACAAATAAACAAATGTTAAATGATGCAATGATGATGTATGCAAATGATATGCAAGGGTTTGTGATCAAGCTGGATCTGATTATCTGTCTTGATGTAAAGTCCATGTATGTTCAAGAAGTCCAGATGGAGGTTCAGAAATCCAGTAACCAAGGTGGGGGACTCAAATAAAGATTCACATGTCCAGGGTTAAATCACAAGAACTATCCAAAATGAGGTACTCTTAATCAAAACAAGTATCAGGGTATGATGTGGCCAGTGGTACCTGCAAACCTGTAAACAGCCCAACCCCCTCACAGGTGATGTTCTAAGACAAGGATCCTCAGACTTGGATCAGTTATGAGACGTGTAAACACTTCTAACCCGGAGGTACAGTGCTTACAATAACCATAAAAGATCCTCCTCTAATTCACCTCAGCTTCTGAAGGTCATGATAAAGGTCATCCAGACTTAGCAGGCTTCCCATATAGCCCTAGCACTACAGGAAATCCGTAGCACAGAGTTCTCAAGAAGAAACCCACATCTGAATCGTGTTTCATAATCCCGCACCAGACCGAAATGGAATGGGAAAGAACATGAACCACTCTAGCCTAGGTGTCACTCAGGTCCCGGGTATAGGACCTTAAACTCTCAATGAAACCCCACCCACCAAAACAGAAACCAAATCCAGCAATGATAAAGACAGTATGAAATATGTAAAACTGTAAAGGAAAACAATAAATAAAGTTGTACATAAAGCAATAAATAAAACAACTATATAAACACAATTAGCACATAACACCCCAGTAAACACAAATTAAACAAGCGCTAGGAGGAACCCACAAAAAGAACCAGAAGCCTTGGTTGCAATATAAGTCCCCAGCAGATTCGTCGAGCTGTCGCTCCCACCTGATGACACAGGGCCAAGAGGGGTACAGACGCGAACGGTCGGCGAAAGGGGTGAGAACACACAAGGGTGAACTCAGAAAGACAAGAGTCGCCAGCTAGGCATTTTTATCCCGGGGGAAAGGTAATGCTGCATAGACCTTAGGAAAGATATGGATAAGACGGTTGCGAAGCAGAGAGACTGAGAAAGGGGGTTGGTTACAACCTGGGAAGGTATTAGCACCCAGATTGTCCGTCGTACTCGACGGGATCCACGCTTAAAAGATTTGTGTTTTAAAGGGGTAGTGTTAGTGCAATTTGTGTATCAAAGCTGGAAAGAATGCAAGTGTCAGTGTAAAAAGAATGTGAAGTGTATAAGAGAGGTGTCAGTGTAAGAACAGAAGCTAGCTCAGGATACTGAGGCTAAAAGAATAATGTTGGAAGAGGGGGAATATACAGAGACTTTTGTTCGATAACTGTTAAGTTATGCCTACGTATCCTCTCGTGCAATGAGGAAGTCAGAACACCATAGTTCGACCCAAAGAGACTGAAAGGGTAAATTGACTATGCTCAAGTGTATGACCTATCTGGCTCAGGTGCAAACTGTCTTACATTAGACGGAAGAAGCAAGTTCTCGTTTGTGAGTGAAGATGATGAGAAAAGAATCCCGAAGGAGACGATTATTGTTTGTTTTTGTGTTTTCATCCTTTTATTTCTTTTGAGAGTTTGTCATAAGTTAATGAGCTTAAGCCTAAACCAAGGGTTAGTAAACTCATCACATCCTCCCTCTGATTAAGGGTAATGAGAATACCTTAAGTATGAGGTAAACACCTCCCACTTAATCACCATGATGTAGGATTAAGATCATTAACCTACTTGCACTTATTTAGATGTTTTTGGTATTTTTGTTTAGTGTTAAGTAATGAGTTTAAGCCATAATCAAGGATTTAATGGACTTATTACACCATCCTAATAGAAGGATAATAGATGAGAACATTTAAGCTAAGAAAGACTCCTCAACTTAATCCATGATTAGGGATTAACCTCATGACAAAACAAAACCTTTATTAGGTGAATTTTAGTTAATGATAAGATGAAGAAGTGATTTTTATGGTTTGTAAGACAACTTGAGGGGGACTTGTCCATTAACACTAGGGTTAGTCCTTCTTAACCAATTAAGGAAGAATTAGAACCCTAATGCAAGGCCCAAGTTACAAGCTAGATGTATTGATGATTATTATGTGAATTGATTAAAGGAGTTAAACACCTTAAGGGTTTAACACTTAGGATTAAAGTTATACACTCCATCCAAATAGAAGGATGCAGGCATAAGCTTAACCACAAAGCCTTAAAACCTTTAGGGTTTAGTCCTTGATTAAGAGATGAGAAGAGAAGACTCAAAGATGACACAAAGGTAAAAGCTAAATGGGGGGACTAATCAAACCCTAATCATGATCATGCTTGGTTGTCCCTAGGGTTTGTGAGGCTTAAGAGAGAAAGAATCTTCAAAGAGCCACCAAGGAGAGAAGCAGATGAAAGGAGAAAGAAGCAGAGAGAAGCAAGACAACTTGCTTCACTTAAGAAGACAGGTTGCTTGGAGGAAGAAAGTGGGAGAGAACATGAATGAGAAAGCTCACTCAAATACACAAGATAAAATGCAGCAATGATGCATAAGAGAGATGAAAAGATATTGTGAGAAGTGAAGGAAAATTCACTTCTCAAAACAACTTACCACCTGAAAAGTTAGCAAAAGAGATGGAATGCAATGTAAATGAGATGAAATGCAATGATACAAACCAAAACCAGAAGTATGAATATGATGTTAATGATGCTAAGAGATGATGAAAACACATGAAAAGAGATGAGAATTATCAAACAAGCATAAAAATGCAAAGGAGGCATGCTTTGATCCATGGAAGTTCATGAATGCTTATGAAATGAAATGAACATATAACATGGCAAATGAAAGATGAAATGATCAAACATGATTCTAATATGTCCTAAGATGCATTATGAATCATGTAGATGCTCAAAATGTCATGGAAAGTCATTGGATGCAAGCAAATGAGAAATGGATGCAAGGGAAGGCACAAATTAGGGTTTATGATCAACACACAAAGCAAAATTCAAAATCAGAAGCATATGACATGATAAAAAATTGAAAATTCAATCAAAGATACCCTAAACCTATACAAGTTCACTGCCCAAAGGAGGGGATCTAACTCTTAACCTAGTGAAAGTTATGAATTTCTCAAGTTGGCTAGGGTTTTAGGGTACCTAAACATGAAAAATGCAAAACAAATTGAAAATGGAAGATCAAATCAAACCAATTTTATTCTATAAACTACATGCTATGGAGGATGCAATGCAAGAAGAACCATCATCAAACTCTCAAAGGTTAGGCAGAATGGATTTTTCAAAGTTTGCACAAAAATGTTGCCTTAAAGTGAATTTAATTCCAAAGAAAATGATCAAAATGCATCAAGAACCAAAAATAAATTTATTTTGAGAGTTGGACAATGTTTCTAAATGTTTTTAAATGCAATATGAATTTTTTGGTGATTTTTAAATACCTAAATGCATTTTTAAATAATTAATCTTCATTAACTAATTAAAAATAAACATTTAAATGATTTAAAAATAATTTTTAATGCAAAAAATAAAAATAAAAATATTTTTGGGTTCTGAAAATTAATAAAAGATTTAATAAAAAATTTCAGAATTTTTTAATGTATTTTGCTATTTTTAATAATTCGTGCAAATTAAATGAAAAGAAAATGAAATAAAAATTAAAATATGAGAAGTATGCACATCCACTGGCTGAGATTCAAAGGAAAAGAGAGGGAATTGACCCGCGCGCATCTGGACGGCCCATGTTTGAACTGGCTCGATTAAATTAAATCTGATTAATTAATTTAATAAATTATGATTAGGGTTTAATGAAATGATCCAGGCCATTCATATGCGCGGGAGTCAACAAAAGTCAGCCAGATCCATGGTCCAGATTCAAACTTTGCCCTAATCACAGATTAAGCCCTAATGACATTCAGGTGGCCGGAAATGACCTCCGGTCATCTTCTCCGGCCACACCTCCCCTGAGAATTTCCCAAATCACTCCCAGGCCATTTCTGGAGCTCTAAAGCTCCAGATCACTTCCTCTCACCTCCCTAAACTCATCCCTGACCTCAAAAACAATTTATTTCTAAGCATGAACCAGATTCGAAGCAAGATACAAAAATGGCAGGAATTTCAGACAGGCCATACACACTCATTTCTCAACCATTTTCGAAAATTTAAAGTTCAGTGTGACCAGGAAAGCAAGCTTAATCATTTAGAAACTTAAAACAAGAGTTCTGGAAAAAAAATTTCACATGGCTACCTGAGATGGAGCTTTCAATCCAGGAGCTTTTTGACTGCTTCCTTGCTTCAAGATGAACCCAATGAACCTCCTGAGGAGTTTGCAAAGCTTGTATGGAGTTTATTTTGGTTGGTTTGTGAGATTGATGAAGTTCTGTTCAGAGAGGGGGGGAAATCGTGTTTGAGTTTCAGGGACTTTTAAGGCAAGGTGAAGGGTGGTTTATGCTCTATGAAGCTTTTCTGAATGAATGGTGAAGTTGGTTTTGAGGTTTGATGATTATGTGATGAGATTCGAAGGAAAGTGCATAAGAGGAGAGTTTTGTGAACTATGGCTTATGAGAGAGATCAGGTTGTGTTGTGCTATGTGTTGAGTCTCATTTTGTCCATGTATCAAGCTTGGATAGGTCAGAGAGTTGTTGCTTGCCTAGCTTGATTGGTATGGGCCATTTTGCATAAAGTCAACTTTTTGTGTAAGAGAGCTATGGGTCAATGGCAGGCCAAGCACAAAGGGGTGTCCTGCGCATAAAGGATTGAGGAGAGCCATAGAATCAGTCTTGAGGCCAATTAGCAAGTGGATTAGGGTTTGTGAGAGGTTTTGCAACTTTGTGATTTTTTGGCCCTTTTGTGATTACTTGAAGCATAAGTCATGAAAATGGGAGGTTCTTTTGTGAAATATGATTTTTAGGCCATGATTCATGTTTGTGCAAAGGTTAGAAGTCCATTTGAAGTCACATTTTGCCTTGGCAAGAGGTTTTGCAACTTTGCCTCTTTGGTGCAAAACTTGAAATTATGTGATTTTTACCAACTTTGACAAGCCATAAATTTTGATCCAAAATGAATTAGAATGAGTTCTTGTAATTTTTGAAAAGGGAATGATCCATTCTACAACTTTCATGACCAAAGTTTTCTCATTTGAAGCATTTTTGAATCAATTTGAGGAGGTTGAAAAACTTCCCCAAAATGGCAAGTTTACATTACAAGTTACTTTCCCAAAGAGGCAATTTTGCAAATGGCTTGAAATTATTCAATTTTGTGAACTTCTAACATCTTCTATAATCAAATAAAGATCATACACATTCAAAATGATGAAGAACACCCTTTGGTTGGGTCATTGGGGGCCTCAGATGCCCTGATTTTGCATTGACTTGCTCAAGAAGTCAACTCTTGATTAGATGCCTTCCCCATGGAATTTCTTCATGAAAATTGATATGCATGATCCTCATATCATATAGAGACCAATAGAAACAAGAATGACCAAAAAAATTGGAGTTATGGCCTATGAAACCAAAACCCTAATTCTAGGTCATCTGCAGTTAAACCTGGCTCTGCTTCCATGCCTTTCTCAGTTCTTGTGATTCTTTGACTTCCTTGATCTTGAGAGGATATAATATGATGTTTGAACATTCATGGACCCCTTTGAAGTGATTGATGACCTTTGGAGTGGCCAAATGGCTCAGGGATGGCTCAGATCACAAACCCTAGATGCAGATGACTTAGAAACAATGCAGTGAAGCAAAAATGCAATATGAGATGCTATGATTGAATTTATGCACATAAAGAGATCACAAGCCATGGTGTGAATGGGTGAGGGCAAATTTGGGGTGTTTACACACACTCTTTCCCTTTGCTTTGGCAGCAGCTTCTGCTTCAACATTAGGTCTTTGTGTTTGTGAGGCAAAAAGGCGTACGCTTCTGGTGAAGCCTCCGCCTCACCCAACATTATCAATTTGTGGAGAAGAGGTTGAAGAATACAGAGTGATTTTCTCCCCATTGCAGTAGAGGTCAGAGCCATAATGCCAAGGTATGGCGTTACTGCTTTCATATGGAACGGGTCCAGGCACCGTAATAGTAACTGGACTGAGTGCTGCAGAGGAGGGTACTGAAATGGTGTGCGGATCGTAGTAAATTGTGACTGGTGACCTGGCAGGAGGTGTCACTGTTTGTTGTTGAAAGTTGTTGTTTGGAGGAACATTTGATGGATCATAGTAGATGGTGACTGCTGAGACATCTTCATTAATTTCTGTTGGCGTTGTAGAAGATTCTACTGATAAAAGGGATGCTGATGTTGTAGAAGAAAGGGTTGTTGACATTTGATTTGTTGAAGTGATGGATGAAGCCATTGCTGATGATATTGATGAATCGGTAGGAATGATTGTTGCTGCTGTTGTAGAAGAATCAGGAATTGTTGTCAAAGGAATTGCTAGATTTGTAGGTGCCGTTGTTGAGATCTGAAGGATTCCATCCTTAATAAGACCATCTATGTCGCTTCTCAAATTATCACACCCGTTGACTGCAATGTTGCAATACCCACAACCGAGCTCATACCCGGGGAACACCTGGCACTCTAGAAGCTGAGCTTTAATTTCAACCAGAGGTGTTCGAATCTGTGCAACACTGGTGATTAAAGTAGATGGCTTGTCTTCCTCAATGGCATTAATCCTCGGCCCGTTATGATTAGACATAGGATTCTTGTTGACATTTGGAGGGGGTGCAAAGTTGAGGGCTTTAGAATCCACCAGATCTTGGACTTTCATTTGCAAGGCCCTGCATTTTTCCGTATTGTGTCCAGGTGCATTGGAGTGGAAAGCACATATGGCGTTGACATCATAATTCCTTGGGAGATTGGAGGGAGCTGGTGGTGCCAATGTCCTTAACTCAACCAAGTTAAGCTTCAGGAGTTGTGGCAATAAGGCAGCATAAGGCATAGGGATAGGGTCAATCACCTTGTTTGCCGGTGACGGTCTTTGCTGAAAGGGTCTTTGTTGTTGATTGCTGTTGTTGTTGTTGTAGGTTCGCTGCGGCGGATACTGAACTTGTTGTTGATAATGTGGTTGTTGTTGTGGTTGATATGCTGATTGTTGAGGAATCGGAGCTGGGATAGTGACAGATGCTACTGATCTGTGAACATACTGAGGTCTGCCCCTACTGGTATGGATGGCATTTGTCTCACCAGTCCTTCGGGGTCCCACAAAAGGCTTCCTGGGATTACTGGACGAACTTGCACCATTATCATAAATTTTGCCCATTTTTAATAGACTCTCAATTCTTTCACCGGCTATGACAACGTCAGCAAAACTGGTGGAAGAAAAGGCAGCCAGCCTATCAATATATGTTCGTTGCAAAGTATTCATGAACATGTCGGCCATTTCTCTTTCTGACATGGATGGTTGGACAGCAACAGCAAGCTGTCTCCACCTTTGGGCATATTCCCTGAAGCTTTCTCTGGAGGATTGAGACATTCCCATTAGGAGGGTCATGTTAGGAGCCATGTCCAGATTGTATTGATACTGCCTGATGAAGGCTTCAGCTAAGTCCTTCCAGCATCTGATAGTAGCTCTGGTCAAGTGTGAATACCACTCTCTTGAAGCTCCAGTCAAGCTATCTTCAAAGTAGAACATCCACAGTTTTTCATCCATGGTATATGCTTTAAGTCTCCCCAGAAAAGACTGCAGGTGAGTTCGTGGACAGGAGGTTCCATTGTATTTCTCGAAGCACGGGGGTTTGAATTTGTGGGGAATTCTCACCCCATCCACTAATACCATATCCATTACATCGAAGCCCAAGGAGTTTTGAGACTCCAAAGACCTCAATTTCTCAGCAATTTCATCAAACCTCCTATCATAAACTTCATCTCCATCTCCCATTACAGTAAACTGCTCTTCTTGAGGATCTTCTTGCAAGATCCTGCCTGCAGCAGTGTTGCCTTGTACATTCCTTGGGATGTTGACTTCCGGATCTAGATGAGGTCCAAATACTGGTGGATTAACATGAGGCTGACCTCCCTCATTATTACTAGTCCCTCCAGTCCCAGGATGAGGTTCCTCGGGGGTTTGTCTTTCTACCAATGCTCTTAACCTTTCTTGGCTCTGGGCCAAGCCAGTCATCATAGTCATGAATTGAGCCATTTGGTTCCTCATATCCACTTTTTCATTAGCCATCTGAGTCCTGACCTCAGTCAGGTCCTGCTGTACTTGATCCATTTGGATACCAGGAAGGTTGTTGCGAGTAGGGTACCGGTGCGTACGGTTGACAGGGAATACTCTTCTGCGAGCAATATTTCCTGAAATACAACAGAGTTAGAAGCAAACAAAATAAAGGCAAAACCTACAAAACAAAACAAAGTTAGTATGCAGTGCAGTATGCTTATTTGTTTTCCAAGGTATCCGGCTTGGTTCTTGGTTTTGACCTTTCCAGACCTCGAGGAAGATGCTTTGATGTTGTTGGGAAAAAGGAAACCCCACAATGGAAATAAACTAAAATATATTACAAATGGTGAATCATACATAGTTTGTTTTACAACATATTCCCCTGAAGGGTCAAAATACAACACAAAAGAAAAGTACAACGAATGAAAACAACAACAATCAAAAAGTCAGACATCTAGTCCAAACTCATCCTCCTTAACCTCCTTCAGAAGTGCTTCAGTCACTGGACCAGCTGGATGCTCAGTGATGTTTCTGATGAGGAGGTTCCTGGTGGCAATGGTAGTGGTCAGTTTCTTGTGCCTGTCCTAGTCCTTTGATCTCTTCAATCCAGCCCTAAGCTTCAACTCTGAAATCTCCTTCTGGGCTGCCAACAAAGCATCTTGTTGCTTCTTTTCATTGGCCTCTAACTGCTAAATCCTGGCTTGAGTCCTCTGATCTTCTTGTGTCCGGGCTTCAGTGATCCTGACCCACCTAGCCTGACTTTCTTGCAGATAGAGATCAGTCCTAGCCTTCTGAAGCTTGGCCTCTTTACAGGCATTCTTCAGTATTTGTTCCCCAGCTCTTGCTTTTTTGATGTAGTCTTCTGTTTTCTCAATCTTGGTCAGATGCTCCACCCTAAGCTTCTCCAACCTCTCAATTGTCTAGACGACCATCACTCCTTTCCCAAAGGGTCTTCTTCAGAGCTTGAGAAAGATTCTCATTCCTTTCCTTCAGCTTCTCAAATTCTTCCATGCTGACAGTTGCTGCTGGCTGTACTATAGAGGGTTCAGGCATATCCTTAATGGTGAAGGGAATCCCAGAAATCTGAGCTTTAGCATGGGACCAGTCATAGTACTGAGTTGAAGCAACATTATTACATCTCCCAAGAATGGCCATCCCCTTTGTCTGGATATTGTCCCAAGCCCAGGATGCTTGTCTGACAGCAGCTAGATTAGGTTTTATTTCACAATACAGAGTCTCAGCTAAATCTTGCACTCTGGGAGGGTGAACCAAAGCATAGCCCAGTTGTCTCTTAAACAGCAAAGGGTTGTAGTTGATGCTACCTTTCACTCCTATTAGAGGCACATTTGGGTATTGCCCACAGCTGGTGATTATGTCCTTGCCTTTGGTGCTCTGGGTGCACCATCTGATGTCATCTGAAGTCAAAGCAATGAGCCTCTTGGCCCAATTTTTCTGCTGGTGGGGATTAAGGAATGCATCTGACTTAGGCAGGTGTTTGAGCAGCCAAGTGTGAAATAGAGGAGCACAGCATCTCACCAACTTCCCTCTTTGTTTCTCATTCCTCTGATGAATGGAATAGTAGAAATCTCCCAGCAATGTGGGTACTGGGTTCCTCAGAAGAAAAAGATGAATGGCATTCCTGCTGATAAATTTGGGCACATCTGCAAACAGTATAACCCCATATATGCTGAGGGCTAACAGTGCACAGACTGCCCTCCATTCTCCCAAGGAGGCCTTTAGGATGGCCTGAGAAATCAAGAAATCTAAGTGCAAACCAGGGATCCCAGCCTTTGTGGTCATGCTTTGCTCAATCAAAGTAGGCTCCAGGTACAGTGCTTTTGCCACTTCTCCATTAAATGGGAGAAGTCGTCTCTGGGTTGAAGGGGACACCACCCCTGACAGGTACTCCAATCAATGATGAATACTCCTCCAGCAGAGGTCCTAGCTGAAAGTCTGAAAATGTGAAGCATCTCAGAGGAGGGTCATAAAACTGTAAGCATGTGTGGATCATGCTCCTCTGAGAAGGGTCTAGGTCCATGACCATATCAAGGATACCTCCATAATGCTCTCTGAATAAAGGGATGTGGTCAGGGGTGATAAGTGACTGGACCTGTCTGATACCAGTCAACACAGGCTCAAAGAAATGGTATGAAATGTTGCTCTTCCTGGGTGTAGCCATGAATGCTGATGAAGAGCTGAAGATAAGTGCTGATGAAGATCAAGGCTGATACTGGAGATGAGCCACTGACAGGCTGATGCTAATGATGATGAAGATGACTGAAGCAGACAACTGAAGAGAATAGCTGAAGCGGATAACTGATGAAATAGAGGTCTATGCAGATGAAGGGGTCAAAACCAAGCCAGATATAATGTGGATACCCTGAAAGACAAATAAACAAATGTTAAATGATGCAATGATGAGGTATGCAAATGATATGCAAGGGTTTGTGATCAAGCTGGATCTGATTTATCTATCTTGATATAAAGTCCATGTAGGTTCAAGAAGTCCATATGGAGGTTCAGAAATCCAGTAACCAAGGTGGGGGGACTCAAATAAAGAGTCACATGTCGAGGGTTAAATCACAAGAACTGTCCAAAATGAGGTACTCTTAATCAAAACAAGTATTAGGGTATGATGTGGCCAATGGTACCTGCAGACCTGTAAACAGCCCCAACCCCCTCACAGGTGGTGTTCTAAAACAAAGATCCTCAGACTTGGATCAGTTATGAGAAGTGTAAACACTTATAACCCTGAGGTACAGTGTTTACAATAACCATAAAAGATCCTCCTCTAATTCACCTCAGTTTCTGAAGGTCATGATAAAGGTCATCCAGACTTAGCAGGCTTCCCAGATAGCCCTAGCACTACAGGAAATCTGTAGCACAGAGTTCTCAAGAAGAAACCCACATGTGAACCGTGTTTCACATTCCCGCACCAGACCGAAATGGAATGGGAAAGAACATGAACCACTCTAGCCTAGGTGTCACTCAGGTCCCAGGTATAGGACATTAAACTCTCAATGAAACCCCACCCACCAAAACAGAAACCAGATCCAGCAATGATAATGACAGTATGAAATATGTAAAACTGTAAAGAAAGCAATAAATAAGGTTGTACATAAAGCAATAAATAAAGCAAATATATAAACACAATTAGCACATAACACCCCAGTAAACACAAATCATACAAGCGCTAGGAGGAACCCACAAAAAGAACCAGAAGCCCTGGTTATAGTATAAGGGTCCCCGGCAGAGTCGCCAAGCTGTCGCTCCCACCAAATGAGGCCAAGTCAAATGGGGTACAGACGCGAACGGTCGGAGAAAAGAGAGAGAACACACAAGGGTGAACTCAGAAGACAAGAGTCGCCAGCTAGGCATTTTTATCCCGGAGGAAAGGTAATGCTGCATAGACCTAGAAAGATATGGATAAGACGATCGCGAACCAGAGAAACTGAGAAAGGGGGTTGGTTACAACCTGGGAAGGTATTAGCACCCAGATTGTCCGTCGTACTCGACGGGATCCACGCTCAAAAGATTTGTGTTTTAAAGGGGTAGTGTCAGTGCTATCTGTGTACCAAAGCTGGAAAAGAATGCAAGTGTCAGTGTAAAAGAAATGTGAAGCAAAATAAAAGAGTGTCAGTGCAAGGACAAGAGTGCAATGCTCAAGACAATGAGGCTTAGAGAATGATGCTGGAAGGAGGGGGAATATACAGAGACTTTTTTTCGATAACTGTTAAGTTATGCCTACGTATCCTCTCGTGTAATGAGGAAGTCAGAACACCGTAGTTCGACCCAAAGAGACTGAAAGATAAATTGACCTGTGAACTGCTTACTTGTCTATGCTCAAGTGTATGACCTGTCTGGCTCAGGTGCAAACTATCTTACATTGGACGGAAGAAGCATGTTCTCGTTCGTGGGTGAAGGTGATGAGAAAAGAATCCTGAAGGAGACGATTATTGTTTTTTATTGTGTTTTCAGTCTTTTATTGCTTCTTTGAAGTTTGTCATAAGTTAATGAGCTTAAGCCTAAACCAATGGGTTAGTAAACTCATCACATCTTCCCTCTGATTAGGGGTAATGAGAATACCTTAAGTATGAAGTAAGCACCTCACACTTAATCACTGTGATGAAGGATTAAGATCATTAACCTACTTGCAATTACTTAGATGTTTTTGGTATTTTTGTTTAGTGTTGAGTAATGAGATTAAGCCATAATCAAGGATTTAATGGACTCATTACACCATCCTAATATAAGGATAATAGATGAGAACATTTAAGCTGAGAAAGACCCCTCAACTTAATCCATGATTAGGGATTAACCTCATGACAAAACAAAGCCTTTATTAGAGTGGATTTTAATTAATGGTAATATTAAGAAGTGGATTTTATGGTTTGTAAGACAACTTGAGGACGACTTGTCCATTAACACTAGGGTTAGTCCTTCTTAACCAATTAAGGAAGAATTAGAACCCTAATGCAAGGCCCGAGTTACAAGCTTGATGTCTTAATGATTATTAAGATGGATTGATTAAAGGGTTTAAAAACATTAAGGGTTTAACACTTAGGATTAAATTTATACACTCCATCCTAATAGAAGGATGCAGGCATAAACTTAATCACAAAGCCTTAAAACCTTTAGGGTTTAGTCCTTGATTATGGGATGAGAAGAGAAGACACAAAGATGACACAAAGGTAAAAGCTAAATGGGGGACTAATCAAACCCTAAATGTTATCATGCTTGGAGATCCTAGGGTTTGTGAGGCTTAAGAGAGGAAGAATCTTCAAAGAGCCACCAAGGAAAGAAGCAGATGAAAGGAGAAAGAAGCAGAGAGAAGCAAGACAACTTGCTTCACTCAAGAAGACAAGTTGCCTGGAGAAAGAAAGAGAGCAAGAGCATGAATGAGCAAGCTCATTCTAATACAAAGATAAAATGCAGCAATGATGCAAAAAAGAGATGAAAGGAGATTGTGAGAAGTGAAGGCAAATTCACTTCTCAAAACAACTTACCACCTGAAAAGTTAGCAAAAGAAATGCAATGCAATGAAAATGAGATAAAATGCCATGATGCCATACAAAGTCAGAAGCATAAACATGGTTTTAATGATGCTAAGAGATGATGCAAACACATGACAAGAGGTGAAAGTGACCAAACAAGCATAAGGATGAAAATGAAGTATGCTTTGAACCATAAAGACTCATGAATGTTTATGAAATGAAATGAACATATAACAAGGCAAAGGAATGATGCAATGATCAAACATGATTCTAATATTTCCTAAGATGTATTATGAATCATGTGGATGCACAAAATGTCATGGCAAGTCATTGAATGCAAGCAAATGAGAGATGGATGCAAAGGAAGGCACAAATTAGGGTTTACATACAACAAGCATCACAAAAATCCAAAACCAGAAGCAAATGACATGACAAAAAAATGAAAATGGGATCAAAGGAACCCTAACCCTACACAAGTTCACTGTCCAAAGGAGGGGACCTAACTCTTAACCTAGTGCAAGTTATGAATTTCTCAAGTCAAATAGGGTTTTGGGGTACCTCACAATGAAAAATGCTAAACAAATTGAAAATGAAATATGAATCCAAACCAATTTTATCCTATAAACTACATACTATGAAGGATGCAATGCAAGAAGAACCATCATCAAACTCTCAATGGTTAGGCAGAATAGATTTTTCCAAGTTTGAACAAAAATATTGCCTTTAAATGGATTTAATTCCAATGAAAATTGCCAAAATAGTTCAAGAACCAAAAAGAAATTTGTTTTGAGAGTTTGATAATGTTTCTAAATGTTTTAAAATGCAAAATGAATTTTTTTGTGATTTTTAAATACCTAAATGCATTTTTAATTAATTAATTTTCATTAACCAATTAAAAATAACTATTTAAATGATTTAAAAATAATTTTTAATGCAAAAAATAAAAATAAAAATATTTTTGGGTTCTGAAAAATAATGAAATGCTTGACAAAAATTTTCAGAATTTTTAAATGTATTTTACTATTTTAAATAAATCGTAGAAGTTAAATACAAAATAAATGAATTAAAAATAAAATTATGAGAAGTATGCAAGATCCATGGCTGAGATTCAAAGAGAAATGGAGGGAATTGACCCGCGCCATATCCAATGTCTATAATTCAAACTGACCAAATTAAATATAAAACCCAATTAATTATGTTAATGACGTGGATTAGGGCTTAATGGGGGGATCTGAGCCACACAAACGCGCGGGAGTCAACACTGGTCAACTGAATCCACGGTCCACATTCAAACTGAACCCTAAATGTAATTAATGAACTAATGACTTTCAGGTGGCCGGAAATGACCTCCGGTCATCTTCTCCGGCCACACCTCTCCCTGAAAATTGCTATCTTCTTCCCTAGGCTTCTAAAATCCAATCTCTCTGCCCAGAAATGATCCCCATACATCATACATAAAGAATCAACAAACAAACAACATTTAAAACACATCAAAAGTGAGAATTGAATCAAAACAGTTCTAGGTCAAAAAATTTCAGAACACGAATACATACTCATTTCTCAACCATTTTCAAAACAAAACACATCAACATGATTAGTGAAGCATAAAGAATCATTTAGTAACTTAAAAACAAGTTTCTGGAAAAATTGTTCTTGAGCTCACCTGAAATGGAGCTTTCAATCCAGGAGCTTTCTGACTGCTTCTTTGCTTCAAAATGGCTCCAATGATCTTCTTGAGGAAGCTTTTAGGCTTGGTTGGAGTTTAATGTAGCTGGTTTAAGAGTTTGATGAAGTTCTGTTCAAGAGAAGTGAGAAATCGTGTTTCTGTTTGTGGGCTTTTCAGGGCAAATTGATGGTTGGGAAATGATCAGAGGATCATATTGAGTGGTTCTATAAAGTTTGTTTTGAGGTTTGAAGCTTGTATGGAGAGATTCGAATGAAAATGCATAAGAGGTGAGTTTTGAGGATGCTGACTTGTGGGATGTTTCAGGCTGTGTTGTGTTATGTGTTTAGTTCCTTTTGGTACATGTATCAAGTTTGGATAGGTCAGAGAGTTGTTGCTGGCCTAGCTTGATTGGTATGGGCCATTTTGCATAAAGTCAACTTTTTGTGTAAGAGAAGGTATGGGCTATTTCAGTCAAGGTACAAGGGCATGTCTGCTGCATCTTGAATCAAGGCTGTCCATGGAAATGAATTTAAGGCAATGCAGCAAGTGGATTAGGGTTTATGTGAGTTTTTGCAATTTCACAAAGTTTTGGCCCTTTTGAAGTTTCTTGAAGCATAAGTCATGAAAATGAACAATTCTTTGGTGCATTATGATTTTTAAGTCATGGTTCATGTTTGTGTAATGCATAGAAGTCTATTTGAAGTCACATTTTGCCTTGGCATGAGGTTTTGCAACTTTGCCTCTTTGGTGTGAAACTTGAAATTATGTGATTTTGCCCAACTTTGCAAGGCCATAACTTTTGATCCAAAATGAATTAGAATGAGTTCTTGTACTTTTTAAAAAGGGAATGATACAATCTACAACTTTTATAACCAAAGTTTTCTCATTTGAATCATTTTTGAATCAAAAAGAGGAAGTTGAAAAACTTTCCCAAAATGGCAAGTTTTCATTACAAGTCACTTCCCCAAAAAGGAAACTTTGCAAATAACTTGAAATTTTCCAATTTTGTCAACTTCTAACATCTTCGATGATCAAATAAATATCATACACAATCAAAATGATGGAGACCACCCTTTGGTTGGGTCATTGGGGGCCTCAGATGCCCTGATTTTACACTGACTTGCTCAAGAAGTCAACTCTTGATCAGATGCCTTCCCCATGGAATTTCTTCATGAAAATTGATATGCATGATCCTTATACCATATAGAGACCAATAGAAACAAGAATGACCAAAAAATTTGGAGTTATGGCCTTTGAAACCAAAACCCTAATTCTAGGTCATTTGTGTAGTTAAGCCTGGCTCTACTTCCATGCCTTTCTCAGTTCTTGTGATTCTTTGACTTTCTTGACCTTGTGAAGGTATAATATGATGATAGAACATACATGGACCCCTTTGAAGTGATTGAAGACCTTTGGAGTGGCTCAGATGGCTCAGGGATGGCTCAGATCACAAACCCTAGATGCAGATGGTTTAGAATCAATGCAATGAAGCAAATATGCAATATGAGATGATGTGATTGAACTTATGCAAATGAAAAGATCACAAGCCATGGGTGAGGGAAAATTTGGGGTGTTTACACCTGGTTCAAGATATTTTTCAGAAGAACTAATCCTGACGTTCTTTTGGCCCTTGAATAGCAGGCAAACGGTGTGTACAAAGATCCATTCCCTGGTTCAAGATATTTTTCAGAAGAACTAATCCTGACGTTCTTTTGACCTTGGAGAGTAGGCAAACGGTCTATACGAAGATCCATTCCCTAATCCAAGATATTTCCAGAAGAGATAATCATCACGAAGATTTATTTCTGCTGGTCCATCCAACAATTCAAACTATGTTGCATAAACGATTCAGAGACGGCCTATACGAAGACCTAGTACTGATATCCAGTATCAACATAAAGTTATCATCACATCCTGATACTACTTTAGATGGCATCTCTAAGCCCATCTCCAGTTCTTCTAAGTGGCATCTTCAAGCCCACTTAATCATATACAACTAATCATCAGTGTTACTTTACGCACCAGCGAGTGCAAATTTTTGGGTTTTTGTGTTCAATCCCCTTCAACCTTCCAGGTCACGACTGGCACATATACCAATCTAACCCCTCAGGTTTCAGAAAATTGAACAGGGGCAGCTGTTGCACCCCAAAATTTGCCCTCCACAAGACAAGACATTGTGTCTCAAGAGGTTCACAAGGTTCACAATGTTCATAAGACATCTCATGAGGTTCACAAGGTTCACAATTAGTCAGAAAGTTTGACAATTCCCTCAGACAATGCATCCTCCTAAGCAAAGCATCCTAAACTAGGGTTTTGACTTTTATCAGGCTAAATGGACTTCCAAGACTTCAAGTGAGCTTCATAGAATCCTATATGTGTTCAAGAATCCCCATGTCAAGTTTCAAGACTTTCCCAAAAGATTTGCTCAGTCAGATGATCAGATAGGTTAAAATCAGTCAAAGGAGTTAAAAAGTCAAACTGAGGTCAATTGTGGTCAAACCAAAGTCAAACTTAATGATTTTTTGCCAACATCAAGTATATGAAATAAAATTCATCATTTGATCAAGGGTTGATCATGATTCATCAAGGAGATTTCAGATCATCAAGAATCAGGAGTTTCTAAATTAGGGTTTTCATAGGAAAAGTCAACTGAACTTTGACCAGCCATAACTTTCACATACTTCATCAAAAATTTTCCATCCAAAGCTCATTTTGAAGGAAATTGAATTCTCTACAACTTTGTGTCTCACAAGCCAAACCCAAAAATGCTTCATTTGGAAGGTATGAGCTAAGACATTATAGGTCCTTTTAAAAGTCAACAAAAAGTCAACAACTTCAAAAGAGCATAACTTGAGAATGGTTAAAGATATGGACATGAGACCAAAGAGGTTGGTTAGAGGACTCTTTAATATTTCCAAAATGTCCAAGAACACCTTCATAGCATTAAAATTGAAAGATTTGTGCCCTTGCAAAGTTGGGAAATTTTTGAGAGGTTTATGAAGCAAATGGGGTCTTAAAACCATAATTCACCAAATGGGGTTGCTTTTTTGTGATCCAATTACTTCCATGACATCATGCACGAAATTAAATTTATTTATTCATAATTTTATTCATTTTATTTTTATTTATTATGATTTTTTATGTTAAAAATCATTTTAAATTAAAATAAAATATAAAATAATGGATATTTGATTTGATTTGGTTTCTAGAAAGTCTTAAATCATATTTGGACTTGATTGATACAAGAATAATGAAGATTGTACCAAAATAGCAAGGCTAGATCAAAGATATTCAAAATTTAAGAACCAATCTTTTTCAATCTCCCAAAGATCAAATATCCACAAATTTGTTAAACTTTTGACCTAGTTTCATTCACCCATATATAAACAACATGAAGACAAGCACTATTCACAAATTCAGAGCCTCTAACACCTTGTTCAAACTTCACAAAAATCATCCAAAAACTCCAATTCGGATTTCGAGTTAGAGAAGATTTCAAAGCAATTTAAAGGTGGCAATGTGTTCTATGATGTCTATTGAACATATTTGGATCATAAACAACACCTAAAACACCTCCATATGCATAATCCGAATCCAACTTTTCATATTTTTTTGATTTTTTTCATTCATGATCATTTACATGTTATTAATGGATTTTGTTTAGTGAGTTTTGTTCAATAAAGGTTTGTGATGAATTCTGGGCAGTTTAATTGAAGAAACCGTGGCCGAATCGAGGGATGCCATTCTAGGGTTCTTGACCTTCAAGTTAGGGTTTTGTGATTAAATGAATATAAACCAATTCTAAAACTGTGGATCAATCGTAAATGGCCTCTGGATTATGTTTGTGTGTTTAATTTAACAAAATTGTACATGAATGATGATGATTGAGTTTCGTAGGATTATCTGCCATTTAAAATTTCGCAGGAAAGTTCGTGGAAAAATTCGCAGGTAAATGCGCAGAGCCAGAGGTTGAAGATGAAGTCTTGGCGCGCAGCAGGAATTCAAATATGAAGCATAATATTTTATTATTTGGTTCTTATATTATTTAACAAATGAGCATGTAGCTCAGATGGTTTTGATGCGTGTACATAATAATGAGGGGCCTGGGTTCGAAACCGGCCAAGGTAATTTTTTTTTTGCTAGGATTTATTTTGTTTTGCAGGTTGTTTACAAAAGGATTACCACCTGGATCACTATCACCAACGCACGCACAGCCTAGTGGATGGCTTGCTGGTCCAAGGGTGATAAAGCCTAGGGCGTGGGTTCAATCCCTGCCCCAGGTAAGTTTTTGATTCTATTTGTTTTATTATTCTATTTTTGTTAATTTATTTTCTAAATAATTCTAAATTACATGTTTTATAATAAAATGTATTTAAATAATCATATGTAAATATATGTATAAACTCATATTATTTTTTTTCTAAAAAATTTTCTAATTTATTTTCTAAAAAAATTTTAATCTTAATTTCTTTTACTTAAATATGTATATATATTTTTGTATATAAATTTATTAATTATATTTAAATTAATGGCTAATCCTAATATTTTTTTATATATAATTAAAACCCTAATTTTCTCTAACCCTAATTCTAACCCTAATTCTTATTTTATTTAAATCTTAAAATTAATTAAATCTTCCTAATATCCAATTAAATAATTAATCATAGTTTATTTTGTAAATAAATTAATATATGATTTATTATTATTATCTTTATTATTCTATTTTCATCTCAAAAAATTCTTAAAAAATGTTTATTTAATTTAATTAACTTGTATATATTTTATATTTTGTGCTAACCTCTTTTTCTTATTATTATTTTATTACTAACCCTTTTTATTGCTTATATTTATCATTTAATTATTTTTATTATTATGTAACTGTAAAAGCCGTGTAATAGTCGTAGGTTTTATTTTTGTTTTTATTGCTTGTAAATATTTATATTGCCTTGGTTAGTAAAATAGGGAGTGCTAACATGTTTGCTTTAAAATTAATTTAAAATCACTAATCATAAGATAAATATTTGAATTTATACACGCACACACGTAAGTCGATCTTTGATCGCCATCTCACTTCTTAAGGTTATCCCTCATGTTGCCTAAATAAAATGGTCAAGTAAGGTGTCTAAAAGCAAAGCCCCTTTTCATAAACAAATCATCTAGTCCCTTTCAATGTTAAAAGATCAAGTCCCTTCGATGTTGCCTTCGTAAATGATCTTGTCCCTTTCGAATAAAAGATGATAAGTCCCTTTTTCGAATTGCTAAGACACCTTACAGTTGCCTAATCACAGATGACCCTTCACATGTCCCATACAACATCCAAGGTAATGACTACCTATTCCTTAATAATAGGGATAGTCTTACCATTGAAAGAACATTCAAGAACAGTAAAGATTCAAATTAGGGTAGGTTCCTCTTAAGTACTTGCTCACTCTTTCAAAAACATTTCATAACGCTTCACATTTTTAAACAATTTTCAAAACAAAGTCTTTATATATATCCGTACAAGGATCATTATAAAGTACTTAAGAAAATTTTCAATCACACACTACACTTCTCAAAACAGTTTAAAGTGAGCTAAGTAACTAAGAGCCCATGGATAACCATGGATGTAAAGGGTGCTAACACCTTCCCTTTACATAACCTACCCCCCAAACCCAAAAATCTTTTAAGGTCTTTCCTGTTCTTTTATGCCCTTTCCTTTGGATAAAATAAAAGTCGGTGGCGACTCTTGCTATCCGCAACATTTAACTAAAGTCAGTTCTCCCACCGTGTTACAGAACTGGTGACTCTGCTGGGGATTTAATAAAAGAGGGGTACCCTTAGGAATTAGATCACTTTAAAATTGTTTGCCTTGTTTGCTTTATACTTATCTGTTGGGTGCTCTTATGTGTGAAAGATCCTAACCCGGATCTAGTGTACCTTAGGTAAATGGCAATAGACCAAGGAAACTGTACGGCGTATACCGATATGGTTGATCTGGTGGCCATAGTTGTCGCTCCCTATAAATGGAACAGGGCCAGATAAAGGTACAGACGCGAACGGTCGGCGAAGGGAACAGTGAGAACACACAGCCGTGAACTCACTGGAGAATGAATAGAGTCGCCAGCTAGGCATTTTTATCCCGGAGGAAAGGCAATGCTGCATAAACCTAGAAAGAGATGGATAAGACGGTTTGCGAACCAGAGAGACTGAGAAAGGGGGTTGGTTACAACCTGGGAAGGTATTAGCACCCAGATTGTCCGCCGTACTCGACGGGATCCACGCTTAAAAGATTTGTGTTTTAAAGGGGTAGTGTCAGTGAAATCTGTGTATAAAATAGCTGGAAAAGAATGTACAGGTGTCAGTGTATAGTGTATAAGTGATATGAAGTATGAAAGTGTCAGTGTGAGGAAGGAGTGAAATGCTCAAGATCATGAGGCTAAAGAATGAAGCTAGAAGGAGGGGGAATGTACAGATACTTTTGTTCGATAACTGTTAAGTTATGCCTACGTATCCTCTCGTGCAATGAGGAAGTCAGAACACCGTAGTTCGACCCAAAGAGACTGAAAGATGAATTGACTTGTGAACTGCTTACTTGTCTATGCTCAAGTGTATGACCTGTCTGGCTCAGGTGCTAACTGTCTTGCATTAGACGGAAGAAGCAAGTTCTCGTTTATGAGTGAAGGTGATGAGAAAAGAATCCCGGAGGAGACGATTATTGTTTGTTTTTGAGTTTTCAGTCTTTTATTGCTCTTGAAAGTTCGTCATAAGTTAATGAGCTTAAGCCTAAACCAATGGGTTAGTAAACTCATCACATCCTCCCTCTGATTAGGGGTAATGAGAGTACCTTAAGTGTGAAGTCAGATTCTCACACTTAATCACCTTTGGTGTAGGATTAAGATCATTAACCTACTTGTGATTATTTAGATGTTTTTGTGGTTTTTGTTTAGTGTTAAGTAATGAGGTTAAGCCATAATCAGGGATTAAACAGGCTCATTACACCATCCTAATAGAAGGATAATAGATGAGAATGTTTAAGCTGAGGAAAGCTCCTCAACTTAATCCATGATTAGGGATTAAACTCATGACAAAACAAGCCTTTGATTAAGTGGATTTTATTTAATGGTATGATGATGAAGTGAGTTTTATGGTTTGTAAGACAACTTGAGGAGGACTTGTCCATTAACACTAGGGTTAGTCCTTCTTAACCAATTAAGGAAGAATTAGAACCCTAATGCAAGGCCCAAGTTACAAGTGTGATGTCTTGATGATTATTAAGTGAATTGATTAAGAGATTTAAACACCTTAAGGGTTTAACACTTAGGATTAAAGTTATACACTCCATCCTAAGAGAAGGATGCAGGCATAAGCTTAATCACAAAGCCTTAAAGCCTTTAGGGTTTAGTCCCTGATTATGAGATGAGAAGAGAAGACTCAAGGAGAGACACAAAGGTAAAACTATGAGGGGAGACTAATCAAAACCCTAATTCATTGTCATGCTTAGTTGTTCCTAAGGTTTGTGAGGTTTCACCAAGAAGATCTTCAAAGGAGCCACCAGGAAGCAGATGAAAGGATTAAGAGAAGCAAAGTGACTTGCTTCATTCAAGAAGTCAAGTCACTTGAAAAAAGAAAGTGGGAGGGACAAGAATGAACAAGATCAATCTCAAACACATACATAAATGCAGCAAGGGATGCAAGAGAGATGAAAAGAAAAGTTATGAGAAGTGAAGGCAAATTCACTTCCCAAAAACACTTACCACCTGAAAAGTTAGAAAGAAATGCAATGCAATGCAAAATGGGATGAAATGGTATGAAGAAAAACAAAACCATAAGCATGTTGATGATGATAATGATGTTATGAGATGCTACAAGCATGAGGCAGCACATGGAAATGTTCATACAAGCTTATGAATGCAAATGAAGCAAGCTTAGAAGCATGGATATACATGAAAAGTTAGGAAGCATACAAAGCATACAACATGGCAAATGCAAGATGCAATGATCAAAGATGCTTTCTATATGTCTTATGATGTCAAATGAATCACATGAATGCTTGAAATGTCATGGTAAGTCATGTTATGCAAGAGAATGCAAGAAGGATACAAATGGAAGCCCAAATTAGGGTTTATGGATCAAACAACAAACAAAAACCAAAAACAGAAGCAAACCCTAAGATAAAAAAATGGAAAATGCCACCCAAAGAAACCCTGAACCTATACTAAACCAAGGTCCAAAGGGGAGGTCTCAACTCTTAACCAATCTCAAGTTATGATTTTTACAAGTTATTAGGGTTTTTAGGGTTCCTAAACAAAAGAAATGTCAAACAAATTGAAAATGAAGAATCAAATCATGGCCATTTAAACCTAGAAACTACATGCTAAACACAATGTAATGCAAAAAGAATCAATGTCCAACTCTTCTTAGATAGGCAGAAATGAATTTTTGAACTTTGGATCAAATTAATGCACAAAAAAAATGATTTAATTCAATGGAAAATTCTCAAAATGCATCAAGATCAAAAAAGAAATTTGGTTTGAAGGTTGGACAATGTTTCTAAATGTCTTAGAACATTTCATGAATTTTTTGGTGATTTTTAGATACTTAAAAGTATTTTTAATAAATTAATTTCCATTAATCAATTAAAAATAATCTTTTAAATATTTAAAAATACTTTTTTAATGATAAAAATAAAATAAAAAATATTTTTGTGTCATAAAAATTAATAAAACTTATGAGAAAAAGTTTCATAATTTTTACACATTTTTTACTATTTTTAAATAAATATGCAAGTTAAATGAAAAGAAATGAAATTAAAACAAAATAAATGGAAAGTCAACCAAATGGAAGGCTGAGATGCACTCTGGATTCAAAGGGGTTGACCACGCGCGCTAGTGGAGGGTCCAGATGGCTTCTGACTTAATTAATTATGATTATTCTAATTAAACAAGATTAGGGCAAATGAATGAATCTGGGCCATCCAAGCTAGCGGGAAGTCAACAAGTCAAGGGGGATCTACGCTCCACATTCAAACGCCTTTAATGACCTGAGTTTAAGGCTAATTACATTCAGGTGACCGGAGAGAAGCTCCGGTCATCTTCCCCGGCGACCCCAAACCTCAAACTCCTCTAAAACGTATCTAAAACAAAATCTAAAAACACAGAAATGCTTCCCACTCACTCACGAATCAAAACCCTCACTCAAAACAAATTTATATTTCCTAACAAGGCTGAATCGAAGCAAGAAAGAATTAGGGCACGCAAGTTTCAGAGAGCAATTAAACTCTCATTTCATCACCATTTGCAAAACCAAAGGCATATTCATGATCAGGAAGACACAAAGAACAAGTTTAGAACAAAAGAAATGATTTCTGGAAAAAATATTTCTTGAGCTACCTGAGATTCGAAGCTTTCACTCTGATGACTTTCTGGCCACTTCCTTCAGTGCAATCCACTCCTTAGGACCTCTTGATGATGTTTGAATACTTTGGAGCAATTTATGTTGGCTGGTTGATGAGTTTAGACAGCTCCTGCTCCAACTCAGTTGAAAATGGCTATGGTGAAATGGGCAGCTTCAGGCCAGTGTGAGTGGTTCTATGTGATCAGAATAATGAGTGGAGAAGGTCTGTGGTGTTTGTCTGGATGTTTGTGTGCTGTGGAGAGAGATTCGAATGAAACTGCAGCTTGGGGTGAAAAATGGCAATGGGGTGTTCTTGATCAAAACAGGCCTGGCTCTTGGGGGTTTGAGGTCTATGAAGTATGGTGAGTTGAAGTGTGGAAATAGTTTGGATGTTTGTGTGCTGGGCAGAGAGTTTCGAAACAAAATGCAGCTGGGGTGTGTTTTGTGTATGTGATGTTAGGGCATGTTTCAGCTTGGCCTCTTGATATATTTTGCTTGCCAAAGGATATTGTATTTTAATCCTATAGGTCAGATGATGTGACCTGGCCTATAGTGATTGGTAAGTTTGCTTTTGCTCAAAGTCCACCTTTTGTGTAAGAGAAGTATGGCTCATGATCTAGGCTAGTACAAGGCATGGTTCTGGTGCAGCATGGTGTGTGTGTGATGTTGGGAAGGTCCAGCAGCCAATGCATCAAGTAGAGAGAAACATCATGATGGTTTTGCAAGTTGTCACCTTTTTGAACTTCATGAAAAAAAAGTCTTGTTACATGAACCATGAACATGTAATCTTTGGTCCAATTCTGACTTTTAGGACATATTGAATGTTTGCATACTGGTTTGAAGTGAATTAGAAGTAACAATTGGCTTTGGTTCATGATTTTGCAAAATTCTCATTTGAAGCATGCCTTGAAAATCAATGATTTTTGCTAACTTTGTCACACCATAACTTTTGATCCAAGAGGAGTTTGATCATGTTCTTGTACTTTTTGAAAAGGGAAAGATGTATTCTACAACTTTCATGACCAAAGTTTTTCCATTTGAAGCTTTTTTGGATCAAGAATCAAGGCTTGAAAAGTGACCTAAAATGAAGCATTCTTGAAAAGTCAACTATGCCCAAAAAGTCAACATTTGCCAAAACTCCAAATTCTTGATTTTTGTGAGCTTCAACCTTCTTCCATGATCAAATAAAGATCATATACACTCAAAATGATGAAGATCACCCATTGGTTGGGTCATTGGGGGCCTCAGATGCCCTGATTTTACACTGACTTGTCTGAAAAGTCAACTCTTGATCAGATGACTTCCCCATGGAATTTCTTCATGAAACTTGATATGCGTACTCCCTATACCATATAGAGACCAATGGAAACAAGAATGACCAAAAAATTTGGGGTTATGGCCTCTGAAACCAAAACCCTGATTTTTGGTCAACTGTGCAGTCTAGCCTGGCTCTGCTTCCATACAAACCCTAGTTCTTGTGATTCCTTTGAAATCTTGACTTTGAGGGGATGTAGTATGATACAAGAACACACATGGACCCCTTTGAAGTGATTGGTGGCCTTTGGAGTGGCTCAAGAAGCCCTTGGATTGCTCAGATCATAAACCCTAGGTGCAGATGACTTTGAATCTATGCAGTGAATCAAAAATGAGATATGAGATGATATGATTGTGTCTATGCATATGAAATGATCACAAGCCATGGTGAAATGGGTGAGGGAAAATTTGGGGTGTTTACAGCTGCCCCTATTCAAACATGAGTTAGCTGTGCAGGATGTAAGCAACGGCTTAACAGACAAACAAGATAACTTGTGGTTGAATACCAAAGACAGTCCAAAATTTGCACTCACAGAATGAAGAAGAAAAGGGATATAGATTGTAAAGGAAAATAAAGTATATTGTAAAGTGTGGGCGACGGAGGACGACCGTCGAGCAGAGGACGACTGCTGGGTAAAGAGCAATGACGGGGACGGCCGACATGCTGGGAAAAGTGTAGGAAATAAACAATGACGGGGACGGCCGACATGCTGGGGATAAAAGGTAAGCTAAAATGGGGACGGCCGACTAGCTGGGAAAGAGATTATGATGGGGACGGCCATATAGATAAAGTAAGATTCTCTGGGAATTAATGAAACATGACGGGGACGGCCATCAAGTTCACAAAGGTAAAGTAACCAACGATGGGGACGGCCATCGGGCTAAAAAGGAAAAGGGACCACGACGGGGACGGCTATCGGGTTAAAGAATAAATGAAATAAACAGATGATGGGGTACGACCATCAAAGGTGAAGGACGATCACCTAGCAGGGGACGGCTGCTCTGTTGGGAATAAAAGAAATATGATGGGGACGACCATCAAAGGAGGAGGACGACCACCTGGCAGGGTACGGCTGCCGAAAATATCGCGACATAGGACGAATGTCGGATAAAAGGTCAACGATGGGGACGGCCATCGGATGAGCATGATGGAGGACGACCATCAAGAAGTGGAGGACGACCACTCAGCAGGGGACGGCTGCTCTCAAGGTCTACCATGACATAGGACGAATGTCAGATAACCAAAATCAACAATGGGGACGGCCATTGGATAAAATGATGAAGGACGATCATCAAAAGGTGGAGGACGACCACCTAGCAGGGGACGGCTGCTAAAAGGATCAACGATGGGGACGGCCATCGGATGAGCATGATGGAGGACGACCATCAAGAGGTGGAGGACGACCACCTAGCAGGGTACGGCTGCTCTCAGGGTTATCATGACACATGACGAGTGTCAGATAAAAGAAAATACTGTGTTGGTGATCTACTGGGGATATAGTGAACACGGACGAGTGTTCACAACCAAGAAAGGAAAGTATAAGTGTTTGGTATTGTGTATAGATTAGAGATGCGGACGAGCATCCTTAAGACTATGATACGGACAAGTATCATGTAGAAACAAATACTGACACGTGTTCAGAGATGATGATACGTACGAGTATCAACGGGTTAACAGAGAACACGGACGAGTGTTGCATCTGAAAGGACTCTTCTGGGGAATAGTAGACACGGACGAGTGTCTATATTCAAGAAGACAGGAGTGTTTGACGCGGTGTATGGATTAAAGATGCGGACGAGCATCCTTAAGACTATGATACGGACGAGTATCATGTAGGAACGAACGCTTGACGCATATTCTGAGATGATGGTACGGACGAGTACCATCTGGTTAACAAAGAACATGAACCAACGTCGAATCTGTGGGGATGTAACTGGTATAAGATACGGACGAGTATCTGTATAAGTATGAGTAGTATGAGTATACATAGATAAGTGTTTAACTACTGGGGAGAGTGACACGGACGAGTGTCAAAAGGGAAGAGTATAATATCAACAAGTATATGGGTTGTAAAAGTGTAAGCGACTGCGCTAGGGATATGACACGGACGAGTGTCAAGAAGATGTATATATAGGTATATGTGAGTGCAAAGAGGATGTCTTTGGCTTTCTGCTGGTGATGCGACACGGACGGGTGTCATGAAGTATCCGTGATACGGGTGATTTGTTTGTAAAGAGTGTTCGGACGACTTTACTGGGGAGTGATGATACGGACGGGCATCAAAGGGAAATATATACTGGTGTTTGTGATTTGCGGGGCAACTGCTTTTGCTGGGACTCTGGTGAGGATTTCTGTACAATGATGATGAACGGTTATTATTCACAAGTGTTAATTCAGAACATGGCTCATGATTATGCTATGCGTTTGATTTTTGCCGTAATGCTCCGTATTAGACGGAATGCTACGCTCTGAGGGGATAATATGATGCAAATGCCATGATTATGCAAAGATATCAAGCGGGGATTTGGATCCCGTTGCTGCGAAGATCTCTGGCTGATCCGTTTAAAATGGACCTCCCAGCTGGGGATGAGACCATTGATAGACCTGGAGATATGTATCCACTTGGGGATATAGGTCACTGATTGACATATCCTTGTAATATGGGACCCAGCTGGGGTTTGCAGAAGCCTTCTGTACTCTGTTGTGACTTCTTCATGCGTTGCTCTTCTGGATGGAGGCTAAGGATCTCGTGGGGAGATGATTCCCTGATTCCTGCATTTTGCTGAGGAAGAATAAATGGTACAACAGCCGGGGAATGTTGTTGGTAACTCAGCTGGGGAGAGTAACAAGAGGCAACTCAGCTGGGGATAGAGTATTTCGGATGCTGAGATCTTTTGTTGACTTGCCAGCTTGCTGAGATGTAGCTTGCATGCCCCAAGTTGCGTCCTGTTTACCTGCAATCCTGCAAAGATAAGGGAACGCACAAAAGGTCCCGAGGTATCCTTTACTGGATTCCGTCATAGGAGTTAAGTACCTTCGAGAGTAAGTATATTCCCTGTGTTTTATTATTATATATTTTTTTGGAGAAAAGCATCTGTACTTATGCAATTGATTTTTTAGAGACATCAGACATCCTTTGCGAATAAAAATATACAAAACGAAACATGACTGAAAAATCTGATTTTATTAATTCATGTGCCCTGAACTGGCAAGATACAGTCAAAGAAACATATCTCCTGGAATGAGGAAATTGTTACAAATTGAGAAACAAAGTGCTGGCAGTGTTGATGACGCTTTAAGGAGCTTCCTCTTCCGCTATGACTCGTATGACTTTTGACTTTCTTCTCGTCTTGCTTTCTGGAGAAAGTTGATTCTGATTGAAGCTCGATCCTTCGGAACCTTAACCAAGTTGCTGACAATACAGACGAATTCAGAATGCAGTTGTTCGCTTATTCCCTTATTTTGCATGGATCGCCCTTTCGGGTTTTCAATCCATCGGGATACCCATTTTTGCCTGAGTTGTCCAATGCGGCTTTTCAACTCAGCGGGTGTACATTTTTTCATTTATTTCCCTTATTTTTGCCCGAGTCTTTTATTCTGTTTTTGACTCGCCGGGATGCCCTATTTTTGCCTGGACTTGCATTCTGTTTTTATGTCCAGCGGGTCATTTTATGCGAAGTATTTTTTAACTGCATCTGAATTCACAGGGGATGGGAAATCTTCACCATCCATGGTGCTGAGCATCAGTGCTCCACCAGAGAAAACTTTCTTTACCACAAATGGTCCTTCGTAATTTGGAGTCCATTTACCCCTGTGGTCTGTATGAGGAGGGAGGATTCTTTTCAACACAAGATCTCCCACTTGGTACTCTCGATGCCTGACTTTCTGATCGAAGGCTTTCTTCATTCTCTTCTGATATAACTGCCCATGACAGATTGTAGCCAACCTTTTCTCTTCGATCAGACTCAGTTGTTCGTATCGGGCCCGAACCCATTCTGCTTCACTCAGTTTAACGTCCATTAATACTCGTAACGAGGGTAATTCAACTTCAACAGGTAGGACTGCCTCCATACCATATACAAGTTGATACGGTGTTGCCCCAGTGGATGTCCTGATTGACGTGCGGTACCCATGCAAGGCAAATGGTAGCATTTCGTGCCAGTCTTTGTATGTGACTACCATCTTCTGCACAATCTTCTTGATATTTTTGTTAGCTGCCTCAACAGCACCATTCATCTTTGGTCTGTAAGGAGAAGAATTGTGATGTTGGATTTTGAAGTCCCGGCATAATTCAGCCATCATCTTGTTGTTTAGATTGGAACCATTATCAGTAATGATTCGCTCGGGCACTCCATATCGACAGATGATATCTCTCTTTAGGAATCGGGCTACCACTTGCCTTGTAACATTTGCATATGAGGCTGCTTCAACCCACTTGGTAAAATAGTCAATGGCGACCAGGATGAATCTGTGGCCGTTCGAAGCAGTTGGCTCAATCTTGCCGATCATATCAATGCCCCACATGGCAAAGGGCCATGGTGAAGACATGATGTTCAAAGGATTTGAAGGCACATGCACTTTGTCTGCATAGATCTGGCATTTGTGGCATTTTCTGGCGTAGGCACAACAGTCGGCATCCATTGTGATCCAATAATAGCCTGATCTTAATAACTTCTTAGCCATTGCGTGTCCTCCAGCATGGGTACCAAAGGAGCCCTCGTGCACTTCATGCATCAACAAATCTGCTTCAGTCTTGTCAACACATCTGAGGAGTACCATGTCAAAGTTCCTTTTGAACAAAGACCCATCAGTGTTCAGAAAGAAACTTCCAGCAAGCCTTCTCAAAGTCTTCTTATCATTGGAAGATGCCCCAGGTGGGTATGTTTGATCCTCCAAGAAGCATTTAATGTCATGGAACCAAGGCTTATCATCTTTAGCAATATCTGCTGCGAATACATATGCTGGTCTATCAAGTCTCGATACTGAAATCTGAGGTACAAAGTTAGCAGCTTGAACTTTGATCATGGACGAAATGGTAGCCAAGGCATCTGCAAACTGATTCTCGTCCCGAGGGATATACTCAAGCTTGACCGTTGTGAAGAACGTCAATAACCTTCTTGTATAATCCCTGTAAGGTATCAGATGATCTTGGTGTGTGTACCATTTTCCGTTGGTCTGATTGATTACCAAAGCTGAATCTCCGAACACGGTCAATGTCTTGATCCTGAGGTCAATGGCTTCCTCAAGACCCATAATGCAAGCTTCGTATTCAGCTTCGTTGTTAGTGCAGTTGAAAGTGAGTTTTGCCGAGAAAGGCATGTGAACTCCTTTGGGTGTAATGAGTACTGCACCAACACCACGGTCATTCATGTTAACAGCCCCGTCAAACATCATAGTCCATTCTTCTTCTGGGTCAGGCCCTTCAGTGTGAATAGGCTCTTCATGATCTTTTGCTTTTATGAACATGATGTCTTCATCAGGGAAGTCAAATCTCATGGGCTGGTAGTCATCAATAGGTTGCTCAGCAAGATATTCAGATAGTACACTGCCCTTGATGACTTTCTGAGATGTGTATTGGATGTCATACTTGTAACACCCTTCTAAATACCCCAAATTATTATAATTAAAATAACAATATATTCATCAGAGTAATTATGCCCCGAAGGGTGTCACACAATCATTTCACAACAATTATCAAAACATCCTGTCATGCTCATTTATTTAATCAAAATAAGGTTCCTTTGCATAATTCGCAGCGGAATAAAATCCAACATCAATGTAAAACATGTAACACACTACATGAAAATCATTCAACAACCAATCTCAAATTAATTAAAACATCCCCTCCCGATGTTACATCTATCAGAGCATGACCCATAAGAACTACCCTAGACTCCAAGCATTAGCTTCTACTCAACTCATTTCTCGTTACCTGAAAAATAGATGTAAGGGTGAGTTCCTCAATCAATATAATAAGCATTATAAAACAACATGTAATGCTAAATAATTAACACATTAATTCACCCAAATCAGGCTACGCCTGCAGCAACATCAATATCCGTTCAAAACATCATACTCAACAGTAGATTCTCAACCATATTCAACATCCACAACGCAACACACAACACACATATAATACTGGAATACATCCATTCATATTATATGCCATACATTCATTATGCAATGAGACTCTATGCATGCGGTACCGACTATGTTGTGAACATATAGTTCAACCTCACCGTCCAAATCCAGGCACGGCTACCAAGCTCACTAGTCCCACTCATTTGAGACATAGTGACTCACTCACTAATTCCTCACCATGGGAATTAGCTACCACCCCAATTGGGCCATGCTATGCAAGCTACTCACCTAGCAAGCAACAATCAACAAAAATCAAAATGATTTACTCACTAATTCCTCACCATGGGAATTAGCTACCACCCGAAGGCCACAATATGCATGCTAATCACCTAGCAATGCAACATCAACAAAATCAAGAATAGACACATGCTCACACTCTAAGCCATAATAAAGTCTATTCACAAACGTATACATTCACATTATCATGTATACCATCACACATTATCAACATAATTAATCACAAAAGCATATCCTATCATGCCACATAATCAAACACAGTATTAGCACACTCTACTAATGCCTTTACCACTCAAAACAACGGGAAATGATCCCTATCACATCATATCTCGGCTAAGTCGCATCACTCAGCCTAAACAACCGAAACTGCACAACAGTAGCACGGAAGATCACAATTCTGCCCATACGCGTATTGCCCATGTCCATACGCGTATTGCCCAAACCTGACCAAGTTCATACGCGTAATGCCCACTCTCATACGCGTATTGCGCATTGCCTCGCTCAACTCATACGTGTATTACCTATTCCATACGCGTATGCTACGCGTAACAATCTCCCATTACGCGTACCAACAGAGACCAATTTACGTTCAAAATATCATCTTTTCCACCCATACGCGTAAGGTCTCCTCCATACGCGTACCAGCCAGCTCATACGCGTATTGCCTAGTGCCATACGCGTATGACCAGAAACCAGGAGTCTCAGATCTGCTGTGGTTTTCTCTGATACGAAATCTATCCAATCCAACCTTCCACAGTCCAAATTACACAAAATAATCACCCACATCATCTACACGAATCATATCCTATTCATCTTCATCAATCCTAACATTATCCCTTCTAATTCCTACGAATTCTTTTCAATTATCATTCAATTTCATTCATCCAACATTTCACAAACTCATCATGCATCAATCAAAATAGAGGTACAATCAATGGTTATCACTTCTCAGTACATATTATCATATAATACCCTTTAACCGATGATAAACCCCCCTTACCTGAGTTAATCCGGTAGCCTCCGAGCTCTAAACTTTTCCTTCCTTCAACCTTCGTCCTCTGGCTTTTTGCCCTTTCTGCCTCTTTTCCCTTTTTCACGTGAAATAACCTTTTTACCAAAAAAAATGGGATTTTTCTCATTTCCAACTTATATATTATTCCAATAAATAATTATCCCAATAATTATTATTCCAAAATAATAATAATAATAATAATAATTCAATTATTTAATTAAATCAATAAATATATTATTAACTTAATTTAAATAATTATTATATTATTATCGGGGTGTTACAACTCTCCCCCACTAAAAGAGTTTTCGTCCTCGAAAACATACCTCAATCGAACAACTCCGGATAAGACTCCTTCATCTGGCTCTCCAGTTCCCAAGTCACATTGCCACCTGCTGGTCCTCCCCAAGCTACCTTCACCAAGGCAATCTCTTTACCCCGCAACTGCTTCAACTCTCGATCCTCGATCCTCATAGGTGATGTTTCAACAGTCATGTTATCTCTCACCTGTACATCATCTACTTGGACAACATGCGACGGATCATGAATGTATCTCCTCAACTGAGACACATGAAAAACATCATGCAAATTCGCAAGCGACGGCGGTAAAGCGATACGATAGGCTACCTCTCCTATCCTCTCCAAAATCTGATAAGGACCAATAAATCGAGGTGTCAACTTCTTCGACTTCAAGGCTCGACCAACACCAGTTATCGGAGTAACACGAAGAAACACATGATCTCCCTCTTGGAACTCAAGTGACTTCTTCCTCTTGTCATGATAACTCTTTTGACGACTCTGAGCAATTCTCATCTTATCCTGAATCATCTTAATCTTTCCCGTAGTTTGTTGAACAATCTCCGGTCCAACCACAGCACTCTCACCGGACTCATACCAACATAAAGGTGTCCGACATCTCCTACCATACAAAGCTTCAAACGGTGCCATACCAATGCTCGAATGAAAACTATTGTTGTAGGTAAACTCAATCAAAGGTAAATAACAATCCCAAGCACCTCCATTTTCCAAAACACAAGCCCTCAAAAGATCCTCTAGTGACTGAATCGTCCTCTCAGTCTGACCATCAGTCTGCGGATGATATGCAGAACTCAATCTCAGCTTAGTTCCCAAAGCCTTCTGCAAACCTTCCCAAAACTTCGATGTAAATCTAGGATCTCTGTCCGAAACAATACTAGACGGAATACCATGCAAACTTACAATCTTCTCAATATACAACTCAGCTAGCCTCTCTAACGGATAATCCATTCTGATCGGAATGAAATGAGCCGACTTCGTCAATCTATCCACAATCACCCAAATAGCCTCAAAATTCTTACTCGTTCTCGGCAAACCAGAAACAAAATCCATACTGATACTGTCCCACTTCCACTCTGGAATAGCCAACGGTTGCATTAGCCCAGACGGCTTCTGATGTTCAATCTTCGACTTCTGACAAGTCAAACAAGAATACACAAAACTTGCAATTTCTCTTTTCATTCCCGGCCACCAAAATAACCCTTTCAAATCATGGTACATCTTCGTAGCTCCAGGATGAATACTCAAGCCACTACGATGTCCTTCCTCAAGGATACTCTTCTTAAGTTCTGTAACATCCGGAATACACACCCGACTACCAAATTTCAAAATACCATTCTCATCAACTCTGAATTCGCCACCTTGACCTTGATTCACTAAAGTCAACTTATCAACCAAAAGTGCATCGGATTTCTGACCCTCTCTGATCTCGTCCAGAATACCACTCGTTAACTTCAACATTCCCAGTTTAACACTATTGTGAGTACTCTCACACACCAAACTCAGATCTCTAAACTGCTCAATTAAGTCCAATTCCTTAACCATTAACATAGACATATGTAATGATTTCCGACTCAATGCATCAGCTACTACATTTGCTTTACCCGGATGGTAATTCAAACCAAAATCATAATCTTTCAGAAATTCTAACCATCTCCTCTGTCTCATATTCAGCTCTTTCTGATCAAACAAATACTTTAAACTCTTATGGTCACTGAAAACTTCAAATCTTGAACCGTACAAATAATGCCTCCATAACTTCAGAACAAATACTACAGCTGCCAGCTCTAAATCATGTGTCGGATAATTCCTCTCGTGAACCCTTAGCTGTCTCGAAGCATAAGCTATAACCTGCTTATTCTGCATCAACACACCACCTAAACCCAACAATGAAGCATCACAATAAACCTCAAATAGTTCCGACGAACTCGGTAATATCAGGATAGGAGCAGTAGTTAACCTTCTCTTTAACTCTTGGAAACCTTCTTCACATTTTGAGTCCCAAACAAACGCTTGCCCCTTTCTAGTCAACATTGTCAACGGTAACGCCAACTTAGAAAATCCCTCAATGAACTTCCTATAATACCCAGCCAAACCAAGGAAACTTCGAATCTCAGTAACAGACTTAGGAGTTTCCCACTTAGACACCGCTTCTATCTTAGAAGGATCAACAGCAACACCACCTCTGGAAATCACATGACCAAGAAAACTAACTTCTTCTAACCAAAATTCACACTTAGACAGTTTAGCAAATAACTTCTTTTCTCGCAGAACTCCTAAAACCTCTCTCAAATGTTCAGCATGCTCTTCTTCAGATTTCGAATACACCAAAATGTCATCAATAAACACCACAACAAACTGATCTAGGTACGGATGGAAAATCCTATTCATATACTCCATAAATACTCCAGGTGCATTAGTCACACCAAAAGGCATTACAGAATACTCATAATGTCCATACCTTGTTCTGAAGGCAGTCTTCTGAATATCCTCAGTTTTCACACGTATCTGATGATATCCCGATCTCAAATCTATTTTGCTGAACACTCTCGCACCAACCAACTGATCCATTAAATCATCAATCCTCGGCAAAGGATACCGATTCTTGATCGTCACTTTATTCAGTTGCCTGTAATCTACACACAACCTCATAGTACCTTCTTTTTTCTTAACCAACAACACTGGTGCACCCCACGGTGACACACTCGGACGAATAAATTTCTTATCTAACAGATCTTCCAGCTGACTCTTCAATTCAGCTAGTTCAACAGCAGACATACGATAAGGAGCCATCGATATCGGTCTAGTACCAGGTACCAAGTCAATCGAGAACTCAACTTCACGCTCTGGCGGCAATTCATTCACCTCTTCCGGGAACACATCAGGAAAATCACACACCACAGCTAGATCGCCAATCACCAGTTTATCTTTAGTCTCCAAGGTCGCTAACAGCATAAACAACTCTGCCCCATCTGCCACTTCCTCACTCACTTGTCTTGCTGATAGAAACAAACTCTTTCCTTCCTCATCCTCAGGAAATATCACAGTCTTATCAAAACAATTAATATAAACTCGGTTAAACACCAACCAGTTCATACCCAGAATAACATCAATCTGCACTAATGGAAGACACACAAGGTCTATCCCAAAGTCTCTACCAAAAATACTCAAAGGACATCTCAAACAAACCGAAGTAGTAGTCACCGAACCCTTCGCAGGAGTATCAATCACCATACTACCCCGCATCTCAGATATCTCTAACTTAAGTTTCACAGCACAATCCAAGGATATAAAAGAATGAGTCGCACCCGTGTCAATAATAGCTACAAGGGGAAAGCCATTAATATAACACGTACCTCGGATCAAACGATCATCTGCAGAAGTCTCAGAACCCGATAAAGCAAAAACCTTGCCTCCTGACTGATTCTCTTTCTTCGGCTTAGGACACTGTGGGCTGATATGACCCACTTCTCCACAGTTGAAGCAAGTCACAGTCTTCAACCGGCAATCTGCAGCCAAATGACCACCTTTCCCACATTTGAAACACTTCTTCTCACTACTGGTACACTCATGGATACGATGTCCAGCCTGACCACATCTGTAACACTTAACAGGAGCACTAGAGTCTCCCCCACTAGGCCTCTTCATCCCACTCTGCCTCTGAAAACCTTTGCCAGCTGCATACGGTTTTCCACGATCAATCCGATTCTTACCTTTTCTATCAACCTTCTGCTGATAGCTCTCAGCTCTGGCCTTGGAATCCTGTTCGAAAATCCTGCAACAGTCAACCAAATCAGAAAACACTCTAATCCTTTGATATCCAATAGCCTGCTTGATCTCGGGACGCAACCCGTTCTCAAACTTCACACACTTTGAAAATTCCCCAGCAGCCTCAGCATAGGGAGTATAATACTTCGACAGTTCTGTGAACTTAGCAGCATACTCCGTAACAGACCTGTTACCCTGCTTCAATTCCAAGAACTCTATCTCCTTCTTTCCTCTGACATCCTCGGGAAAATACTTCCTCAGAAATCTCTCTCTGAACACCGCCCAAGAAATCTCAGCATTTCCGGCAGTTTCCAACTCAGTGCGGGTAGCAACCCACCAATCATCGGCTTCTTCTGACAGCATATGTGTACCGAACCTGACCTTCTGGTTATCAGCACACTCAGTTACTCTGAAGATCCTCTCTATCTCCTTCAACCACTTCTGAGCACCATCTGGATCGTATGCTCCTTTGAACATTGGGGGATTGTTCTTCTGGAACTCACTCAACTGACGAGCAGCTCCCATTCCCATAACATTCGGATTTCCTCCAAGTACTCCAGCTAGCATACCCAGAGCCTCAGCAATCGCAGCATCATCTCTACCTCTTCCAGCCATCTCTATTCTGAAACCCAACAACTAAAACAATAAGTACTGATAGGGTTACACAACACCTATACCGTACAGGGAAAACAGAAAATTTACGACTCGACACGACCGACTATGCTCTGATACCACTAATGTAACACCCTTCTAAATACCCCAAATTATTATAATTAAAATAACAATATATTCATCAGAGTAATTATGCCCCGAAGGGTGTCACACAATCATTTCACAACAATTATCAAAACATCCTGTCATGCTCATTTATTTAATCAAAATAAGGTTCCTTTGCATAATTCGCAGCGGAATAAAATCCAACATCAATGTAAAACATGTAACACACTACATGAAAATCATTCAACAACCAATCTCAAATTAATTAAAACATCCCCTCCCGATGTTACATCTATCAGAGCATGACCCATAAGAACTACCCTAGACTCCAAGCATTAGCTTCTACTCAACTCATTTCTCGTTACCTGAAAAATAGATGTAAGGGTGAGTTCCTCAATCAATATAATAAGCATTATAAAACAACATGTAATGCTAAATAATTAACACATTAATTCACCCAAATCAGGCTACGCCTGCAGCAACATCAATATCCGTTCAAAACATCATACTCAACAGTAGATTCTCAACCATATTCAACATCCACAACGCAACACACAACACACATATAATACTGGAATACATCCATTCATATTATATGCCATACATTCATTATGCAATGAGACTCTATGCATGCGGTACCGACTATGTTGTGAACATATAGTTCAACCTCACCGTCCAAATCCAGGCACGGCTACCAAGCTCACTAGTCCCACTCATTTGAGACATAGTGACTCACTCACTAATTCCTCACCATGGGAATTAGCTACCACCCCAATTGGGCCATGCTATGCAAGCTACTCACCTAGCAAGCAACAATCAACAAAAATCAAAATGATTTACTCACTAATTCCTCACCATGGGAATTAGCTACCACCCGAAGGCCACAATATGCATGCTAATCACCTAGCAATGCAACATCAACAAAATCAAGAATAGACACATGCTCACACTCTAAGCCATAATAAAGTCTATTCACAAACGTATACATTCACATTATCATGTATACCATCACACATTATCAACATAATTAATCACAAAAGCATATCCTATCATGCCACATAATCAAACACAGTATTAGCACACTCTACTAATGCCTTTACCACTCAAAACAACGGGAAATGATCCCTATCACATCATATCTCGGCTAAGTCGCATCACTCAGCCTAAACAACCGAAACTGCACAACAGTAGCACGGAAGATCACAATTCTGCCCATACGCGTATTGCCCATGTCCATACGCGTATTGCCCAAACCTGACCAAGTTCATACGCGTAATGCCCACTCTCATACGCGTATTGCGCATTGCCTCGCTCAACTCATACGTGTATTACCTATTCCATACGCGTATGCTACGCGTAACAATCTCCCATTACGCGTACCAACAGAGACCAATTTACGTTCAAAATATCATCTTTTCCACCCATACGCGTAAGGTCTCCTCCATACGCGTACCAGCCAGCTCATACGCGTATTGCCTAGTGCCATACGCGTATGACCAGAAACCAGGAGTCTCAGATCTGCTGTGGTTTTCTCTGATACGAAATCTATCCAATCCAACCTTCCACAGTCCAAATTACACAAAATAATCACCCACATCATCTACACGAATCATATCCTATTCATCTTCATCAATCCTAACATTATCCCTTCTAATTCCTACGAATTCTTTTCAATTATCATTCAATTTCATTCATCCAACATTTCACAAACTCATCATGCATCAATCAAAATAGAGGTACAATCAATGGTTATCACTTCTCAGTACATATTATCATATAATACCCTTTAACCGATGATAAACCCCCCTTACCTGAGTTAATCCGGTAGCCTCCGAGCTCTAAACTTTTCCTTCCTTCAACCTTCGTCCTCTGGCTTTTTGCCCTTTCTGCCTCTTTTCCCTTTTTCACGTGAAATAACCTTTTTACCAAAAAAAATGGGATTTTTCTCATTTCCAACTTATATATTATTCCAATAAATAATTATCCCAATAATTATTATTCCAAAATAATAATAATAATAATAATAATTCAATTATTTAATTAAATCAATAAATATATTATTAACTTAATTTAAATAATTATTATATTATTATCGGGGTGTTACAATACTCTGTAAGAATCATTTGCCATCTTGCAACCCGTCCGGTAAGAGCTGGCTTCTCGAAAATATACTTGACTGGGTCCATTTTTGAGATTAACAAGGTGGTGTGGGTCAACATATACTGCCTTAGTCGGCGAGCAGCCCACGCTAAAGCACAGCAAGTTTTCTCGAGCAGTGAATAACGCTGTTCACAGTCGGTAAACTTTTTGCTTAGGTAGTATATTGCATACTCTTTTCGACCAGACTCGTCATGCTGGCCCAACACACACCCCATTGACTCTTCTAATACTATCAAGTACATGATCAGAGGTCTTCCTTCAACTGGAGGCATAAGGATTGGAGGTTCTTGCAGGTATTCCTTGATCTTGTCAAAAGCCCTTTGGCAATCTTCATTCCACCTGACCGTTTGCTCTTTTCTTAACAGCTTGAACAAGGGTTCACAGGTCGCTGTAAGGTGAGATATGAACCTTGAGATGTAGTTCAATCGGCCTAAGAACCCTCGAACTTCTTTTTCAGTTTTCGGTGCAGGCATCTCTTGGATGGCTTTGACTTTATCAGGGTCAACTTCAATCCCTTTCTCGCTTACAATAAAGCCCAGCAGCTTACCAGACCTCACCCCGAACGTGCATTTGTTGGGGTTCAACTTCAGTTGATACTTTCTCAGACGCTTGAACAACTTGAGCAGATTCACCAGATGATCTTCTTCAGTAAGGGACTTGGCAATCATGTCATCCACATAACATTCTATTTCTTTGTGGATCATATCGTGGAATAACGTTACCATAGCCCGTTGATATGTTGCACCGGCATTCTTGAGCCCAAATGGCATTACCTTGTAGCAGAACGTGCCCCAGGGTGTGATGAATGTTGTCTTCTCCATGTCTTCAGGTGACATCTTGATCTGATTGTATCCTGAAAATCCATCCATGAAGGAGAATACCGAGAACTGAGCCGTGTTATCCACCAATACATCAATGTGAGGTAATGGGAAATCATCTTTCGGGCTGGCTCTGTTCAGGTCCCGGTAATCAACACACATCCTTACCTTACCGTCCTTCTTAGGCACAGGTACTATATTAGCAACCCACGGCGGATAGCTAGTTACAACAAGGAACCCGGCGTCCCATTGCTTTTGTACCTCTTCTTTGATTTTCATAGCCATGTCTGGGCGAGTACGGCGCAATTTCTGTTTGACCGGAGGGCACTCTTCTCTCAAAGGCAGCTTGTGCACAACAATGTCGGTATCCAACCCTGGCATGTCTTGATACGACCAAGCAAACACATCCACATACTCTTGAAGCAGATCTACCAGTTGCTTCTTCACTGAGTCTTGCAGGCAGGCCCCGATTTTGACCTCTTTCACGTCTTCATCCGTACCAAGATTAATCACTTCAACCTCCTCCTGGTGAGGAGTAATAACCTTTTCCTCTTGTCTTAACAACCTGGCTAGCTCTTCAGGAAGCTCATATTCTTCATCAACCCCTTCATCAGCTTGATTGATTGGATTATCAAAGTCATACGAAGTCATAGCCGTGCTGTTGTCGGTGCTGTCTGGAAGGCACTCTCTGCAAGGGTTAAGTTTGTTCATTTTTGTGGTTTGATTTTAATCTTGTTTAGAAAAGTGAAATAAAGTTGTCATTTTGAAAACACTGCCATTTATTTTTTGTACAAAAAAGAAAAATAGAAAAACAGTGAACGAAAAGAAAAAGACTCGTTTGCAAAAAGATGTCTGATATTTCATTAATTGATCTTGTTTGCACAAAAAAGTACAGATGGCCCGATTACAAAATGAGTCTTGTCATCTTGGGCAAGATGCAAGACTTTGATGCATGCTATAAAAAATACAGGAAATAATAATTACTCTGCTCGAGTAACTCTTATTATTTCCTGGGAAGACCAGTTCGAGACACTGCTCCCCGGGATCTTTGGACGAATCCAGCTTTCCAGGTTGCGTTCTTCTTCCAGCTCGTCTTCCAGACAGTTGATAGCATCGGGGGTAAGCATCCCCCCACTGACAAAACCGGGCTCTCCAGCAGCCTTTGCTCGATGTTGAGTTGGTCTGTAACCCAACCCAAATTTGTCTTTCTTCTCCTCCACAGCTAAAACCTTGCCCCAGCCTAGGGTTGTCCCTTCCTCAACAACCTTCCGGGCTTGTTGGTAAGATGACATGGAGATTCCAGATACAGCAGATGCTTCATTGACATTCAAGGCTTCAAATCCTTGGCTCATTGTTTCATGGATCTCTCCATCCATCTCAATGAACTTATAAGTAGCCAGATGGCTAACAAATATATCCTCCTCCCCACAGATTGTAACAACTTGGCCTTCCCACTCAAATTTTAACTTTTGGTGAAGGGTAGACGTTATTGCGCCGGCGGCGTGAATCCAAGGTCTACCCAACAAACAGCTGTAGGCGGGCTGAATGTCCATCACATAAAAGATAGTTTTAAAGGTCTGTGGGCCAATTGTCACAGGTAGCTCAATCTCTCCCAGAACCGATCTCTTTGAACCGTCAAAGGCTCTTACCACCAGGTTGCTGGGTCTCAATGCCAATCCATCATATTCTAACTTCACCAGAGCCTTCTTTGGTAAGACATTAAGGGATGAACCCGTGTCTACCAGCACATGGGAAAGGACTGCTCCTTTGCATTCCATGGTTATGTGCAAGGCTTTGTTGTGGTTGCGGCCATCCGCTGTCAAGTCAGTATTGGTGAACCCTAGCCCATTGCTAGCAGTAACATTTCCAACCACGGTTTCCAACTGGTTGACAGTGATCTCTTCAGGCACGTAAGCTGCGTGCAAGACTTTAAGTAGTGCATTCCGATGGGCTTCGGAGCACATAAGCAGTGAGAGGATAGAGATTTTGGATGGCGTCTGGTGAAGTTGATCCACAATTTTGTAATCACTCTTTTTGATGATTCTCATAAACTCATCAACTTCTTGATCGAACGGTGTCTTCAAGGCTTCTTTAACAGCTTGATCTTCCTGCACCGGGCCCTTTCCTTTTGCCTTGGCAGCAGCTTCTGCTTCGGCAGTAGGTCTTTGAATTGGTGGAGCAAAGAGACGTCCGCTTCGAGTGAAGCCTCCGCCTCCCCCCACATTATCTACTTGTGGTGCAGGTGTTGATGTTTCAAGAGTGATTCTTTTTCCTTCGCAGTACACGTCAGAGCCATAGTGCCAAGGGATGGCCCTATTGCTTTCATATGGTACTGGTCCAGGCACCGTGACAGTGACTGGACTGATTGCTGCTGCTGAAGGGACTGTAATTGTTTGTGGATCATAAAAGATTGTAACTGGTGCTCTGATGGGAGCAGCACCTTCTGAATGGTAGGCAGAGTTGTTTTCAGGATCATAAAATATCGTGACGGTAGAGACATCTTCATGATTTGTTGCTGGAGTTGTAGGAGGTACTGTCGGAAGAAACGATGTTGTAGTTGTAGGAGTCTCAAAATGGAGTGAAGCTGAAGTTGTAGCAGGAAAATTTGTTGAAAACTGATCAGTTGAGATGATAGATGAAGTACTTGTTGATGAAGCCGAAGAATTGTCAGGAACAATGGTTGCTGCAGTTGTAGGAAGTTCTGAAACCGTTGCCGATGAGATTGCTGGATTTGTTGGAAATGATGTGGTGATCTGAAGTTGGCCACTCTGAATAAGGCCATCTATGCCATTCCTCAGATTATCACACCCGTTTACTGAAATATTATAGTAAGCACAACCCAATTCACACCCTGGGAACATTTGACATTCCAAGAGCTGAGCTTTGATTTCCACCAACGGTGTCCTGATCTGTCCCACACTGGTTATTAAATAAGACGGCTTGTCTTCTTCAATAGCGTTAATCCTAGGACCACCGTGATTCGGCATCGGGTTCTTATTGACATTGGGTGGTGGTGCGAAATTCAGAGCCTTGGAGTCTACCAGGTCTTGTACCTTCATATGCAGAGCCCTGCATTTTTCTGTACTGTGTCCAGGTGCGTTTGAATGAAAGGCACATCTGGCGTTGGAGTCATAGTTCCTTGGTAGACTGTTGGGACCCGGAGGTGCCAACGTTCTTAGCTCAACCAGGTTGAGTTTCAGAAGTTGTGGCAGCAAGGTAGCATATGGCATTGGGTTCGGATCGATCACCCTGTTAGCTTGAGATGGCCTCTGTTGGAATGGCCTTTGCTGATTATTGTTGTTGCTGTTGCTGTTGTTGTAATTTCTTGGAGGATACTGATTTTGCTGATGGTACTGAGGTTGTGGTTGATAGTTTTGTTGGGGAGGTTGATAGACTGGCTGAGGATGAGCTGGAGCAGGAATGGTGACTGCTGCTATTGACCTTTGAGCATATTGGGGCCTTCCCCTGTTGGTGTGGATGGCATTGGTCTCGCCAGTTCTTCTCGGGCCTGCAAAAGGCTTTCTTGCATTACTGGACGAGCTTGCACCATTGTCTGAGATCTTACCCATTTTCAACAGGCTTTCAATCCTCTCCCCAGCTATGACAACATCTGCGAAACTAGTGGAAGAGAAAGCAGCCAACCTGTCAATATATGTTCCCTGAAGGGTGTTCATGAACATATCTGCCATTTCCCTTTCAGACATAGGTGGTTGAACGGCAGCAGCCAATTGCCTCCATCTTTGGGCATATTCTCGGAAACTCTCCCTTGAAGACTGTGACATTCCCATTAGGAGGGTCCTGTTGGGTGCCATGTCTAAGTTGTACTGATACTGTCTGATGAAGGCCTCTTCCAGGTCCTTCCAGCATCTAATAGTTGCCCTTGTTAGGTGAGAGTACCATTCTCTTGAGGCTCCAGTCAAACTGTCTTCGAAATAGAACATCCAGAGCTTCTCATCCATAGTATAGGCCTTCAGCCTTCCCAGAAATGATTGTAAATGAGTCCGGGGGCATGAAGTCCCATTATACTTTTCGAAACAAGGAGGCTTGAACTTATGGGGGATCCTGACCCCGTCTACCAAGCCCATATCCATCACGTCAAAACCCAAAGAGTTTTGAGACTCTAGGGATCTTAACTTCTCAGCTATCTCTTCCAACCTTCTATCGTAAGCTTCTTCCCCAGCACCCATTACCGTGAACTGGTCTTCTTGAGGGTCCTCTTGAAGTACCCTGGCTGCAGTGGCTGTCCCTTGAACATTTGCAGGAATGTTGATCTCGGGATGCAGATGTGGGCCAAACACAGGGGGGTTAACATGAGGTTGTACCCTTTCATTGTTACTGGTGCCGGCAGTCCCTATGTGTGGATCCTCTTGATTTTGCCTCTCCACCATGGCCCTCAATCTTTCCTGGCTTTGAGCCATGTTGTTCATCACTTCCATGAACTGCGTCATCTGTGTTCTCATTTCCAATCTTTCGTTTGCCATCTGATTTCTGACCTCTGCAAGGTCCTGCTGTACCTGATCCATTTGAATTCCCGGAAGGTTATTTCGGGTTGGATAACGGTGCGGACGGTTGAGGGGAAATACCCGGCGCCTAGCAATAGTTCCTGAACATCACAACAGAGGTTAGTAACAACAAAACAAAAACCTACAAAACAAACAAAGGGTTAGCATGCAATGCAGTATGCTTATTTGCTCTCAAGGTATCCGGTTTGGCCTTCAGTTTTGACCCTTCCAGGCCCTTGAAGATGCTGTTGATGTTGCTTTCGAAGTAAACTCAGATGGAAACAAACACATACATTACAAAAACGAAATAGTACATAGTTTGTTTACAAGTACAAGCCCTCTGAGGGGTCAAAATACATCACAAGAGAAGAAAATAAAAGTACATGGAATAGAAACAACAACAAGCAAATGGTCAAACACCAAGGCCAAACTCATCCTCACGAACTTCCTTGAGAAGTGCTTCGGTCACAGGATCAGCCGGACGCTCCGTGAGATTCCGGATAAGGAGGTTCCGGGTTGCAACAGCTGCTGCCAGCTTTTTGTGCTGAGTTTGGTCCTTGGACCTCTTCACCCCTGCTTTGATCTTCAATTCTGATATCTCCCTCTGGGCTGCTGCCAGGGCTTCTTGCTGTTCTTTTGCACTAGCTTCCAGTTGCTCCATCTTGTCTTGAACTCTCTTGTCCTCCAGAGTACGGGCTTCGGTGATTCTGACCCACCTAGCCTGACTCTCCTTCCGATACAAGTCTGTCCTTGCTCTCTGGAACTGGGCTTCTTTGCAAGCATTCTTCAGAATTTGTTCACCAGCCTTAGACTTTTTGATATAATCCCCAGACTTCTTAATCTTAGTCAGATGCTCCACTCTCAACTTCTCCAATCTCTCAATCTCCCTCATACCTTCACTCCTCTCCCGGAGGGACTTCTGCAAAGCCTGGGTTAGCTTCTCATTTCTTTCCTTCAAGCTCTCAAACTCCTCCAAACTGATAGTGGCAGGGGGTGGTGCTGAAGATGACCCAGGCATGTCTTCTATGGTAAAGGGCATTCCAGAGAATTGAGCCCTGGCACGGGACCACTCATAATATTGTGCTGATGCCACATTATTGCACTTCCCCAGAATGGTGACTCCCTTGGTTTGAACATGATCCCAGGCCCAGGCAGCCTGCCTAACAACAGCCAAATTAATCTTGTTCTCACAATAGAGGGTCTCAACCAAGTCCTGTGCCTTAGGAGTATGGACCAGTGCATAGCCCAGTTGCCTCCTGAACAGCAGAGGGTTGTAATTAATACTACCCTTAACTCCTATTAAAGGCACATTGGGAAAATGTCCACAGCTGGTGATGATATCCCTGCCCTTGGTGCTTTGAGTACACCATCTGATATCTGCTGAAGTTAGAACAGTGAGTCTCTTAGCCCAGTTACTCTGCTGATGAGGATTTAAAAATGCATCTGTCCTGGGTAGATGCCTGAGAAGCCAAGTATGGAATAATGGAGCACAACACCTCACTAACCTTCCCCTCTGCTTCTCATTCCTCTGATGCACTGAATAATAAAGATCCCCCAATAATGTTGGCACTGGATTCTTCAAGATGAACAAATGGATTGCATTCTTGCTAATGAATCGAGGCTCATCTGCAAACAACACAATTCCATATACACTCAAGGCCAGTAAAGCACAGACAACTTTCCACTCTCCTACAGAAGCTTTCAGGGTAGCTTGAGAAATTAAGAAGTCCAGATGAAAGCCAGGGATTCCAGCTTTAGAGGTCATATGCTGCTCAATCAGGACAGGTTCCAGATGCAAAGCCTTTGCCACTTCTCCATTACTAGGGAAGACCATCTCAGGGTTGAAAGGGATTCCACCCCTGATAGGCATACCAACCAAAGATGAGTATTCTTCTAAAAGAGGGCCCAACTGAAAGTCTTGAAAGGTGAAACATCTCAATGGGGGATCATAAAACTGAATGCAGGTGTGGATCAGGCTTCTCTGTGAAGGGTCCAGATCCATAACCATGTCAAGTATATCTCCATAATGCTCCCTGAACAAAGGTATGTGATCTGGAGTGATCAGGGTCTGAATCCTCCTGATGTCTGATAACTCTGGCTGGAAGAAGTGATAAGTGATATTGCTCTTTTTAGGAGCCATGATGCTGAGACTGAGTAGAGACAGGTGCTGATGACAATGCTGAAGTGATGAGCCACTGGTTGGCTGGTGCTGGTGATAACTGAAGTAGATGCTGGTGAAGATAGGTCAATACAGAAGATGGGGTCAAAACTGGCCAAAAGTGAAGATGGACACCCTGAAACACAAATAAGCAAATGTCAATATGATGAAATGATTATGTATGCAAATGATATGCAAAGGGTTTGTGACTGAGCTGGATCTGATCAAACTGCTCTGATATAGGTCCAAGTGTGTTCAAGAATTCCAGATGGAGGTCTATAAATCCAGTAGCCAAGGTGGGGGACTCAAATAAAGAGCCACATGTCCAGGGTTTAGAATCACAAGAACTGTCCAACATGGAGCACTCTTAACAAGTCAAAGTAACAGGGTATTCTGAGGTCAAGGTACCTGCAAACTTGTAAACAGCCCAACCCCCTCACAGGTGGTGTCCTAGAACAAGGATCCTCAGACTTGGATCAGTTATGAGAAGTGTAAACACTTCCAACCCGGAGGTACAGTGTTTACAATAACCATAACAATTCCTCCTCTAATTCACCTCAGTTTCTGAAGGTTAGTACTAAAAGGTCATCCAGACTTAGCAGGCTTCCCAGATAGCCCTAGCATTGCAGGAAATCTGCAACACAGAGTTCTCAAGAAGAAACCCATATCTGAACCGTGTTTCATATTCCCGCACCAGACCGAAATGGAATGGGAAAGAATGTGATTCACTCTAGCCTAGGTGTCACTCAGGTCCCAGGTATAGGACCTTAACTCTCAATGGAACCCCACCCACCAAAGGAAAACCAGATCCAGCCAGCAGTACAGTATGACAATATGGTATAATGCAAAAGCAATAAAGAAAGCAGTAAGGTAACTGTACATAAAGCAAAAATAAAACATATACAAACACAAATAAGCACATAACACCCCAGTAAACACAAATCAAATCAAGCGCTAGGAGGAACCCACAAAAAGAACCAGAAGCCCTGGTTGCAGTATAAGGGTCCCCAGCAGAGTCGCCAAGCTGTCGCTCCCTATAAATGGAACAGGGCCAGATAAAGGTACAGACGCGAACGGTCGGCGAAGGGAACAGTGAGAACACACAGCCGTGAACTCACTGGAGAATGAATAGAGTCGCCAGCTAGGCATTTTTATCCCGGAGGAAAGGCAATGCTGCATAAACCTAGAAAGAGATGGATAAGACGGTTTGCGAACCAGAGAGACTGAGAAAGGGGGTTGGTTACAACCTGGGAAGGTATTAGCACCCAGATTGTCCGCTGTACTCGACGGGATCCACGCTTAAAAGATTTGTGTTTTAAAGGGGTAGTGTCAGTGCAATCTGTGTATAAAATAGCTGGAAAAGAATGTACAGGTGTCAGTGTATACTGTATAAGTGATATGAAGTATGAAAGTGTCAGTGTGAGGAAGGAGTGAAATGCTCAAGATCATGAGGCTAAAGAATGAAGCTAGAAGGAGGGGGAATGTACAGAGACTTTTGTTCGATAACTGTTAAGTTATGCCTACGTATCCTCTCGTGCAATGAGGAAGTCAGAACACCGTAGTTCGACCCAAAGAGACTGAAAGATGAATTGACTTGTGAACTGCTTACTTGTCTATGCTCAAGTGTATGACCTGTCTGGCTCAGGTGCTAACTGTCTTGCATTAGACGGAAGAAGCAAGTTCTCGTTTATGAGTGAAGGTGATGAGAAAAGAATCCCGGAGGAGACGATTATTGTTTGTTTTTGAGTTTTCAGTCTTTTATTGCTCTTGAAAGTTCGTCATAAGTTAATGAGCTTAAGCCTAAACCAATGGGTTAGTAAACTCATCACATCCTCCCTCTGATTAGGGGTAATGAGAGTACCTTAAGTGTGAAGTCAGATTCTCACACTTAATCACCTTTGGTGTAGGATTAAGATCATTAACCTACTTGTGATTATTTAGATGTTTTTGTGGTTTTTGTTTAGTGTTAAGTAATGAGGTTAAGCCATAATCAGGGATTAAACAGGCTCATTACACCATCCTAATAGAAGGATAATAGATGAGAATGTTTAAGCTGAGGAAAGCTCCTCAACTTAATCCATGATTAGGGATTAAACTCATGACAAAACAAGCCTTTGATTAAGTGGATTTTATTTAATGGTATGATGATGAAGTGAGTTTTATGGTTTGTAAGACAACTTGAGGAGGACTTGTCCATTAACACTAGGGTTAGTCCTTCTTAACCAATTAAGGAAGAATTAGAACCCTAATGCAAGGCCCAAGTTACAAGTGTGATGTCTTGATGATTATTAAGTGAATTGATTAAGAGATTTAAACACCTTAAGGGTTTAACACTTAGGATTAAAGTTATACACTCCATCCTAAGAGAAGGATGCAGGCATAAGCTTAATCACAAAGCCTTAAAGCCTTTAGGGTTTAGTCCCTGATTATGAGATGAGAAGAGAAGACTCAAGGAGAGACACAAAGGTAAAACTATGAGGGGAGACTAATCAAAACCCTAATTCATTGTCATGCTTGGTTGTTCCTAAGGTTTGTGAGGTTTCACCAAGAAGATCTTCAAAGGAGCCACCAGGAAGCAGATGAAAGGATTAAGAGAAGCAAAGTGACTTGCTTCATTCAAGAAGTCAAGTCACTTGAAGAAAGAAAGTGGGAGGGACAAGAATGAACAAGATCAATCTCAAACACATACATAAATGCAGCAAGGGATGCAAGAGAGATGAAAAGAAAAGTTATGAGAAGTGAAGGCAAATTCACTTCCCAAAAACACTTACCACCTGAAAAGTTAGAAAGAAATGCAATGCAATGCAAAATGGGATGAAATGGTATGAAGAAAAACAAAACCATAAGCATGTTGATGATGATAATGATGTTATGAGATGCTACAAGCATGAGGCAGCACATGGAAATGTTCATACAAGCTTATGAATGCAAATGAAGCAAGCTTAGAAGCATGGATATACATGAAAAGTTAGGAAGCATACAAAGCATACAACATGGCAAATGCAAGATGCAATGATCAAAGATGCTTTCTATATGTCTTATGATGTCAAATGAATCACATTAATGCTTGAAATGTCATGGTAAGTCATGTTATGCAAGAGAATGCAAGAAGGATACAAATGGAAGCCCAAATTAGGGTTTATGGATCAAACAACAAACAAAAACCAAAAACAGAAGCAAACCCTAAGATAAAAAAATGGAAAATGCCACCCAAAGAAACCCTGAACCTATACTAAACCAAGGTCCAAAGGGGAGGTCTCAACTCTTAACCAATCTCAAGTTATGATTTTTACAAGTTATTAGGGTTTTTAGGGTTCCTAAACAAAAGAAATGTCAAACAAATTGAAAATGAAGAATCAAATCATGGCCATTTAAACCTAGAAACTAAATGTTAAACACAATGTAATGCAAAAAGAATCAATGTCCAACTCTTCTTAGATAGGCAGAAATGAATTTTTGAACTTTGGATCAAATTAATGCACAAAAAAAATGATTTAATTCAATGGAAAATTCTCAAAATGCATCAAGATCAAAAAAGAAATTTGGTTTGAAGGTTGGACAATGTTTCTAAATGTCTTATAACATTTCATGAATTTTTTGGTGATTTTTAGATACTTAAAAGTATTTTTAATAAATTAATTTCCATTAATCAATTAAAAATAATCTTTTAAATATTTAAAAATACTTTTTTAATGATAAAAATAAAATAAAAAATATTTTTGTGTCATAAAAATTAATAAAACTTATGAGAAAAAGTTTCATAATTTTTACACATTTTTTACTATTTTTAAATAAATATGCAAGTTAAATGAAAAGAAATGAAATTAAAACAAAATAAATGGAAAGTCAACCAAATGGAAGGCTGAGATGCACTCTGGATTCAAAGGGGTTGACCACGCGCGCTAGTGGAGGGTCCAGATGGCTTCTGACTTAATTAATTATGATTATTCTAATTAAACAAGATTAGGGCAAATGAATGAATCTGGGCCATCCAAGCTAGCGGGAAGTCAACAAGTCAAGGGGGATCTACGCTCCACATTCAAACGCCTTTAATGACCTGAGTTTAGGGCTAATTACATTCAGGTGACCGGAGAGAAGCTCCGGTCATCTTCCCCGGCGACCCCAAACCTCAAACTCCTCTAAAACGTATCTAAAACAAAATCTAAAAACACAGAAATGCTTCCCACTCACTCACGAATCAAAACCCTCACTCAAAACAAATTTATATTTCCTAACAAGGCTGAATCGAAGCAAGAAAGAATTAGGGCACGCAAGTTTCAGAGAGCAATTAAACTCTCATTTCATCACCATTTGCAAAACCAAAGGCATATTCATGATCAGGAAGACACAAAGAACAAGTTTAGAACAAAAGAAATGATTTCTGGAAAAAATATTTCTTGAGCTACCTGAGATTCGAAGCTTTCACTCTGATGACTTTCTGGCCACTTCCTTCAGTGCAATCCACTCCTTAGGACCTCTTGATGATGTTTGAATACTTTGGAGCAATTTATGTTGGCTGGTTGATGAGTTTAGACAGCTCCTGCTCCAACTCAGTTGAAAATGGCTATGGTGAAATGGGCAGCTTCAGGCCAGTGTGAGTGGTTCTATGTGATCAGAATAATGAGTGGAGAAGGTCTGTGGTGTTTGTCTGGATGTTTGTGTGCTGTGGAGAGAGATTCGAATGAAACTGCAGCTTGGGGTGAAAAATGGCAATGGGGTGTTCTTGATCAAAACAGGCCTGGCTCTTGGGGGTTTGAGGTCTATGAAGTATGGTGAGTTGAAGTGTGGAAATAGTTTGGATGTTTGTGTGCTGGGCAGAGAGTTTCGAAACAAAATGCAGCTGGGGTGTGTTTTGTGTATGTGATGTTAGGGCATGTTTCAGCTTGGCCTCTTGATATATTTTGCTTGCCAAAGGATATTGTATTTTAATCCTATAGGTCAGATGATGTGACCTGGCCTATAGTGATTGGTAAGTTTGCTTTTGCTCAAAGTCCACCTTTTGTGTAAGAGAAGTATGGCTCATGATCTAGGCTAGTACAAGGCATGGTTCTGGTGCAGCATGGTGTGTGTGTGATGTTGGGAAGGTCCAGCAGCCAATGCATCAAGTAGAGAGAAACATCATGATGGTTTTGCAAGTTGTCACCTTTTTGAACTTCATGAAAAAAAAGTCTTGTTACATGAACCATGAACATGTAATCTTTGGTCCAATTCTGACTTTTAGGACATATTGAATGTTTGCATACTGGTTTGAAGTGAATTAGAAGTAACAATTGGCTTTGGTTCATGATTTTGCAAAATTCTCATTTGAAGCATGCCTTGAAAATCAATGATTTTTGCTAACTTTGTCACACCATAACTTTTGATCCAAGAGGAGTTTGATCATGTTCTTGTACTTTTTGAAAAGGGAAAGATGTATTCTACAACTTTCATGACCAAAGTTTTTCCATTTGAAGCTTTTTTGGATCAAGAATCAAGGCTTGAAAAGTGACCTAAAATGAAGCATTCTTGAAAAGTCAACTATGCCCAAAAAGTCAACATTTGCCAAAACTCCAAATTCTTGATTTTTGTGAACTTCAACCTTCTTCCATGATCAAATAAAGATCATATACACTCAAAATGATGAAGATCACCCATTGGTTGGGTCATTGGGGGCCTCAGATGCCCTGATTTTACACTGACTTGTCTGAAAAGTCAACTCTTGATCAGATGACTTCCCCATGGAATTTCTTCATGAAACTTGATATGCGTACTCCCTATACCATATAGAGACCAATGGAAACAAGAATGACCAAAAAATTTGGGGTTATGGCCTCTGAAACCAAAACCCTGATTTTTGGTCAACTGTGCAGTCTAGCCTGGCTCTGCTTCCATACAAACCCTAGTTCTTGTGATTCCTTTGAAATCTTGACTTTGAGGGGATGTAGTATGATACAAGAACACACATGGACCCCTTTGAAGTGATTGGTGGCCTTTGGAGTGGCTCAAGAAGCCCTTGGATTGCTCAGATCATAAACCCTAGGTGCAGATGACTTTGAATCTATGCAGTGAATCAAAAATGAGATATGAGATGATATGATTGTGTCTATGCATATGAAATGATCACAAGCCATGGTGAAATGGGTGAGGGCAAATTTGGGGTGTTTACAATAGTTAGTGTGACTTCTTGGTTGGTGCTTATGTTCCTTAAGTCAAGTTGAGGATAATATGAGGCTGCCATATGTTGTCAATGCACTGACTAACTTTTAGAACCCTAGTCATCCCATCTTGGCCTTTAGAAAGTAGTGAGATAACCGGCTTTGGTGAAGACTGAAGTTGGTTGATACTCGATGCTACACTCATTGAGATCTTAAACTTGGAGGGTTTTGGTTGGCAAGTAAGTTTCCTACTGAACAACCACCCTTGTGAAGGATCAATGATATTGAGATCCCTTAGAACCTGGTTACTTTTGTAGGACAGGATGAACCAACCAAACTTCAGGGGAGGGTACTTACCTTTAAACCTCATGCAAGCCTTCAAACCTAAGGGCTATTGTGTGACTTGTTTGTGTGTGCCACATGTTTGTGATTGAGCATAAAATCATAGCATCATCATGCATCATAAGCATAGCATTTTCACTAACCATTTCAAGGACCAAAGGATTTATCTTTGTTCTTTGTTGCAGGTCATGGCTTCTGCTCGTAGAAATACTATCTGGATCAATTTTGTAGGAATACCTTCTAAGCTTAAGGAGTTGGTCTCTCAAGTTTCTGAAAACTCCCAATTCATCAAGAGGCATGGTCACCTACTGGATCTAGTCACTTCAGGGTTTAATGAAGACATGATGAGTGTCCTATTTCAGTTCTTTGATCCTAAACATCATTGCTTCACATTTCCCGACTATCAGCTGGTTCCTACAATGGAAGAGTTCTCTAAGCTTCTGGGTATGCCTATCCTTGATCAGAAACCATTCACAGGCTTGGAAAAAGAGCCTAAACCTGAAGTCATTGTTGCAGCCTTACATTTGAAGAAATCAGACATTGTCCTAGAAACGAGGAGTGGAGTTAAGGGCATTCTTGCTAAGGTGTTGATAGAGAAGGTTGCTCTTTAAGAATAATTGGACAAGATGAAGAAAGAGAAAGAAGAATGGCTACTTGAGAAGACAGTGATGCAAAAGAAAATGAAGGAGAAAGGTGATCTCATTGAGTTACTTGTGCGGTGTGTCATGAAGAGACCAAGAGATGATTTATTTTCCTCTAGTACTCAGTCTACCATTTCTCCTACATCTGATACTTAAAAGGCTATTGTTGACCAGTTAGTAAAGGATAAGGAAGACATGGAGAATCGATACAAGAAGGAGATTAAGAGGATTCTCATGAAGTACCAGCCGGGATTCAGAACTTCTTCAGATATGATCCCTTAGGCCTAATTTACTTTTCTCTCATGTATTAGGCTTATTGAGACTTGTACTTCACTTGTAATCCTTACTTTGATTTTAATAAGAATGAGTTTTTAGTACTTCAAAAATGTTTCTTTATAAATATTCTGATTTATCTTATAGTCCTTTGAAATCTTTGCACTTGCATACACATACCATGCATCATGCCCGCATTGGTCTTGCTTTTTGAGTGTTGTACATGGATCTTATGTTGTTTCTTGGTCTTCATTTAGTTCTCCTTTCAAGCTGAATCACAAGGTTGCTACTCGAGCTAATCGGAAGAAGATGTCAGAAGCCTTACAACAAGAGAATCGCGAGTTACGCGAGGAAGTTTCATATCTGAAGGATAGCTTGGAAAGGGTCACTGCCATGATGGAAAGCTTGGTGGCTGCTCATAATTAGCCACCCCCTATTCATAATTCTCCGACTCAACATACAGTCATCTCAAAGATTGTCACTGCATCGATTCCTGTTGAAACTGTCATTTCTCCTCGCTACCGCATGCCTCATGGCACACCGTGGGGTATGCCGACTGATTTCATTCCTGCTGGTTATTACCGTCCTCCTCCTGAGACTGCTGCATTCAATACTCTTCATCCAGTAATGACTATTGCACCGCCTGTGATGCACACTACTCCGCACCATGATGAATTGATTTACCATGCTGAGCCCAGTGAAGGCGCTAGTGTTACTGAAAGACTTGATGCTTTTCAAGGCCATTTTATTAAGTTATAGAAAGAGATGAGGGCTTTAAGGCATTAGGATTTGTTTGGTAAAGATGCTTATGACCTATGTTTGGTTCCTAATGCCAAGGTTCCATACAAGTTCAGGTTTTCTGAATTCGAGAAGTATAAAGGCAATACTTGTACTCTTAGTCGTTTGACTATGTATGCTAGAAAGATGTCTGCTCAGACAGACAATGATCAGCTTTTGATTCATTATTTCCAGGATAGTCTGACTGGTGCAGCCATGAGATGGTACATGAGTTTGGATAACAGCCAAAACCAGACTTTCAATGATTTGGGATAGGCTTTTGTTAGGCAATACAAGTATAATATTGATATGGAACCAGTGAGAAATAAGCTCCATGCTATGCCCTAGAAGGACAAAGAAACTTTCAAAGAGTATGCGCAGAGATAGTGCGAGCTAGCGGCTCAGATTATTCCTCCTATGGAAGAGAAAGAGATGACGGAGATATTTTTGAAGACTTAAGTTCTTTCTACTATGATAAGATGATTGCGAGTGCTCCTTCTGATTTCACCGAAATGGTGAATATGGGGATGCGTCTAGAAAAAGGTATCAGTGAGGGACGATTGAGCAAAGAGAGAAGTACTGGCTCAAGTTCTAAGAGGTTCAACTTTGGTAAAAATAAAGAAGGTGAGACTAATGATGTGTCTCGTGAAAGTTACAGAAGACCACGTGGTCGTGAGAATCATCATCAGCAACATGTAGCTTCTGTAACTCCGATGATTAATGTGACTCCAACTTTGTCAGTAGCTCCAAAGTATCAGTCTCATTATCAACAGCCTTCTGTGCAACAGAGTGGTAATCAACAGGGTCGTGCTAAGCCGAATTTTGATCCTATTCCAATGATGTATACAGATTTACTTCCATCTCTGAATGAGAAGAATCTTGTGCAAACACGTTCTCCGCCTCCAGTTCCAGAGTCTATCCCATGGTGGTATAAGCCAGAAGCTCACTGTGCTTTTCATCAAGGTGCCCTGGGGCACGATATTGAGAACTGTTATCCATTGAATTTTGAAGTGTAGAAGTTGATAAGGAGTAACGTTCTGTCTTTCAATGATGTTAATCCAAATGTGAAGACGAATCCGCTTCCGAATCATGGTAATACGTCTGTGAATATGGTTGATGGTTGTCCTGGCTTGTTCAAGATTTATGAGGTCCACCATATTCAAAGTTCTATGGTTGAGATGCATGCTTTCTTAAGGAAATATCATGATATTGACCACGATTATGCTGGTTGTTGCATTTGGATCCTCCAAAGTGGTAGAGTCTATGCTTCGGATCCTCCGAAGAGAACTGAAGATACAAGTGCGAGTAAATAGATCGAGGATGTTGTTGCTCGATCAGGTCAATTTGGTGATTCTAGTGAAAATGAAGTGTTGAAATTGATAAAGAAGAGTGAGTACAACATTACTGAAGAAGGAAGGAACCATAACTTGGCTTTGCATATTTCAGTGAATTGTCAGGAAGATGCTATGTCTAAAGTGTTAGTTGATATTGGGTATTCTCTAAATGTGATGCCGAATTTGACTTTGTCCAAGCTTGTGTACCAAGGTGCTCCCATGAGGCATAGTGGGATTACTGTGAAAGCTTTTGATAGATCGAAGAAGACAGTGATTGATGAAGTTGATCTTCTTATTCTTATTGGACCGTTTATATTCCAAATTACTTTTCAAGTAATGGATATACGTCCTGCTTACAGTTGTCTCCTTGGAAGACCCTGGATTCATGAGGCATGAGTTGTGATATCTACTCTCCATCAGAAGCTGAAGTTTGTGAAAGATGGGAAATTAGTGACTATTGGCGGTGAACAGGCGATGCTAGTGAGCAATTTGTCATCTTTCTCCTATATTGATGCTGAAGAAGAGGTGGGAACTTCATTCCATGTTCTTTTTGTTGTTGATAATGCTGCTAAGAAGAATGTTATGCCTATGTCTTCTCTCAAGGATGCTCTGAGCGTGCTTGAAATTGGTCGATCTGACGGTTGGGGACGAGTTATTGATGTTGTTAGCAACAAATAAGGATTTGGTATTGGTTTTGCACCAGGTGTGGCTCTCAATGACCCGAAGATTATTCAGGAAGGATTCCGAAGTGCTTGGTATTTATGTTGTTTATGTTTCCAAGTCGATAAAGTTGTTCATGTTGCTTAAGTTGATAAAGTTGTTTACTTTGTTCAAGTTGATTAAGTTGTTTATGTAGATTTAATTTGATTAAGGGGTTTATATTGATTACGTTGCGTAAGTGTTTCATGTTGAATAAATTGATTATGATGCTAAGTTAATTATATGATTATGTTGAATAAGTTGATTATATGGTTATATTGCATGAGTTGTTTATATTTTTATGTTCATAAAGTTGATTATGCTGATATTGAAGAAGTTGAATATGTTGTATATGTTTGTCGAAGATGATGAAGATGTCTATGCTGATTTTATAGTTGAAATTGGTGATGTTGATGTGTGAATTAAGTTGATAAAGTATGTTGATTTGTTGGGGGTGATTGGTAAGATGTTGTTGTTGGATAGTATGAAAATTGTATGATTCTATCTAGCGTATTAATTATCATACTCTTGTTTATATGGTTCGATATCTCACCCCTTATGTTTGAATGTTACCCTTGGTTGGTAACATGAAGGTATTCCAGATTAGAGTTTCTTATCTTTGTAGTCAAGTTGGTGTCGTCGCTCTGATACATAACACTCGGGGGTTTAACGTTTGTTATGTCATAGTTGTTTTCTCGTTATTGTTGTTGTAGTTAAAGGTTGAAGTTGAATAGATGACTATGTTATTACAAGTGGTTTTACAAGTTGATAAATAAATTGTTATGTCATTACAATGATAGTTAAAAATTATGAACATGTTGTTTAATAATAAAGATGTTTTGGTTTACAAAAATAAATGAAGTTGTTATTGTTGTCTCCCGATTTATATGTGTTATGTAACCGTGTTGATATGCGATTAAATGTTGATGTTTTTAAAGTCGAAAATATGGCATCCTATATTGTTGTTGAATTTTTGAAACTCTGATTTATGAATTTCTGCCAGGTAGATTTGGGGTGTTACATTAGTGGTATCAGAGCAGGTCGGTCCGTCCGACCATTGTTTTCTAATGTTGTTAATTCCTTAGTACGTGGCATGTATGTGAAACACTATTGGTACTTGTTGTTAGTTTCTAGTCATTGTCTGCAGGTGTTGGTTGGAATTAAGTGGGGGAGAAGCTTGACTCCCGGATTGTTGTTGGAATGTCGAAGTTGGTTCAAAGTTGATGTTGATTGCAAGAGTGCAAGATTGTTGAAGAGATGTTGTTACAGACCGACGAGGGCATGGACTCATGAATTCGTATCGGTCGGGTTGAGAAGTGCGTGGATTTTGGATGGAGATTGTTTAAGAAAGAGGATTTATTCCAAATGAAAATACAAGTGGATGAATCAAGTTGAAGGATCAAGTCGGTAGCTTGCTATGCCTTGAGTGTAGTTAGATTAAAGTCAAGCAATTTTCGAAGTTGGATGTAGAGCAATATTTTTTGGTAGATCTCGGAAGCAAGAGGGAGAGGGATGGAACTTGTAATCATCAATCTCAAAATTCTGGTTTTTGGAATTTTGGAGAAGCTGTCAGTAAAAGAGGCATAACGTTTTAACCGTGATTCGGATTGAAGTGGTTATGGACTTTTTGGAAAGCTTACGAAATTACCTACAGTTTGCATAAAAGATTTGCCTTCAGAAGGTTTTTGAATATGGAGAAAAGTGCATTTTAATAGTTGGGTTTGCTGCTGATTGTTGGAAAATTTTGCATACGAAAATTGTTGACCAGTCCCATTGCAAGGAGGATAACTTTTTGCTCGTGAGTCGGATTCAAGAGATTTTTGAGGTTTTGGAATCTGTACGAAATTCTCTTCAAGTTAGAATATAATCTTGGGATTTGGAGGTCTTTATTGGAAGAGATAATTGTGTTCAAAGTTGGGTGAGTATCGGTGAAAATTAGGAAAGATGAAAATGTTGATAAGGAATAAAATGTTGGTATTGGAAGGAATGCGAAGGTATCAGAGAATGCATGAGATACGATTTATGTCTCATGAGGACGATTAAAGTGTCGATGTTAGATGATGGTATTGTTGATAGGAAGATGGATGTTTGATTGGTGTTGTTAAGGATTTTAACTAAGATAAACGTTGTAACAGGAAACGAACCGAATTGAGTTATGCTTGATGTTGTGACGACTCCGATATTAGGAGGATATTTAAAGTAGTGTTGCGCTTCGAGCGTGTATAAGAGAATGTGTACTTGATTTTTGGATGTTTTGTATCATTGACGAAGTTTGAACTTAAGGAGACTAAAAAAGAGTTGTTAAGCCGTAGAGAGTTGGTAGAGCATTATGCTTACGAACTCTGGGCACAAGTTGAAGTACGTTATTGTATTGGGTAATGACAATTTATTCCATTGTTATGGTTGTTGAAATTCTGTGATCAGGTATGAGATGTCCGAAGAGATGTCCCAACACTTGACAGATTTAACCAAAACTTAAAAAGCAAGAAAAGTAAACAACACAGAAGTTTGTTAACCCAGTTCAGTGTATAACCACACTTACATCTGGAGGCTACCAAGCCAGGAGGAAATCCACTATAAGTAATATTAATTCTAGTCTTAAACCACCCTGTTTAATCTATCACTTAATAACTACCCAATGCAATTTCTACCTAAGACACAACTTAGATAAGAGTACCCTACTCACTCCCCCTCAATCACACAGTGATTTTGTTTACAAGTTTAATGAAATTGAAGTCATACTTCAAACAAAACAGCTTGATCTTACTTCACAGTTTCAATCAAGTCACAAATGCACTTTTGCTTAAAAGCTCATAAAGTGGTACAATTAAACAACCTGCTATTAAAATACTAGACACCCTATTTTGTCTTCTGAAATTCGTACTCAATTCTGTGAGTTTCTGTTGATTAAATAGGTGTCTGTAATTTGGGCTTTCTGTAGGATGATCCAGCCCTAATGCGCATGCAGCTTCCACCTTGAATTTAGGGTTTGTTACTTCCTAGATTCTAGGTGATTTAGGTCTTCTGTTTTAATCTGAATCTTCAATATAAAACTCCCTACAGATGCGCCTTGTTCTGTTTTTATCCATCATTAATTAATTCCAGATAACTCTCCTTAAATATCTCTGATCAGTTAGTCAATAATTAATTCTGGTAGCAGGTTTGAGATGTCTCAACATCTGTTGGGACATCCTGAAAAACTGAACTTAAGTCATTTACACAATGTCCCAACATCTGGTGAGACATCCTGAAATAAGTTCATATACTTTGTTTGATAATGTCCCAACATTTGATAGGACATTCTGAACTGAATTCAATATTTCTTGTTGGTCAAAAATTCTGCCAATTCAAGACATCTACAAACTCCCCCTTTGGCTAATTTTTGGCTAACATCTTTTCTGGTTTTCAGAGTGCAGCAGAAGTTATTTTTATCAGAGTATAGCATTACTTTTCTGTTGATTCATATTTGAGATTACTCCCCCTCAAACATATATGTATCTAGTCTTGTTGCAACAGAATTATTTATCAAAACACACTGATTCAGTTCAGACATAAACAAACAGATTTTTCATTCATAATTAAACAGCAATACATTTTGTTGTTGTTGTTCTCCCCCTTGTTAGACACAAATTATGGGGCCAAAGACACTAATCCAGAAATACAATGTTGTGCTGTCATTACAATTTGCCTCACATACAATGTTCACTCAGACTCCTCACTCTCAGTTTCTTCATCAGCTTCAGTTGCTTCATCAGAGGCAGTTTCTTCATCAGATGCAGCTTTCTGATCTCCTTCACTCTCCAGCCTTTGAATGATTTCCTCAAGTTTCTGCTTTCTAGCTTCAAGCTCTTTGCAAGTGCTCTTGAGTTCAGCAATTAATGCCTTCTTGGAGATTGGAGTCTTAGCAGTTGAAGGACCTGCAGATGTCCCAGAAGGTGCTTCAACATATGCTGCATGATGACTGAGGAACAGTTTGTAGTGAAATGCCAGGGGGCTTTCTCTCTTGCAGACTGTGTCCTTCTCAATGAGAATCCCAGGGTATTGACTTAGAACTATACCACATAGCAAAGAGGGAAAAGCTATTGGTAGCTTTGTTGCAGAAGAGCTGGCATGCTTCAAGGTCTGATCAAAAATGTAAGCACCATAATCCAGCTTAGTCTGAGTTCCCACAGCATAGATAAACCTGGCCAGACCAGTGGATATTGAAGATGTGTGGTTGGTAGGCACCCAGTTTGTTGTACCAATCCTGTTCAGCATGGCATATTTTCTTGTTAACATGCTCACTGAGAGCTTTCCTTTGACAGGCCATGCCTTGACCTGGTTTGCAGTGATAACCTTGCAGACTTGGTTATCTATTTTACCTAGCTCATTTGGTCCATCTATTTCTCTTCCTAGGTATTGGTTGATGATTTGAGGAGAGAACTCTACACACCTACCTCTAACAAAGACTTTTCTAAATTCAGAGGACTTACCATTGGCACAATCCTCCTAAAGATTAACAATGAATTCTTTGACAAGAAGTTCATAGCAGGGAGAGAGATCTGAGACTGTTTTGAAGAGGCCTGCAGCAGAGATGAGATCAATCAGTTCAGTGCACTCAAGTGCATTACTGCTCAGTTCTCTTTCAAGGGCAACCCTTCTTTGGTACACAAACTTCCATCTGTTAACACTAGAGACATGATGGAATGAGATGTTATCCAAGGGAGCTTCTGGAACAGCAGTTGAAGCCCTAGATGGTGATGGTTTCTTCTTGGGAGGAGATGTTAGGACATCTGATTCAACATCTGAGTCTGATGGGTTAACAGCTTTCCTCTTATGGGTTTGGACTTTACTCCATTGTTTTGTTGGACTAAAGGCAGCTTTAGCTTTGCCTTTCTTTGGTGTAGCTTTCTTCTTCTCAGGAATTTCAGGTTCAACTTGCATCTTTCCTTTCCTGGACCTGAGCCTTTTGGCTATGCTAGGTCTAACAAAGGCTATGATCTCTGTATCAGAGTCCTGTTCCAGGTTCACCACTGGAGGAGATTGAGCAGTCTCCTCTTCAGCTTGTTGATCAGCAGAGATTTGATCTTCATTTGAGGCTTTGGTCTGATCCTCAGAGACTTCTTCATCACTTTCATTTGAGGCCTTTTTCTGGTCCTCAGTTTGTTCAATATCAGCATCAGATGAGTTCTTTTTCTCATCTTCAGATGTTCCAACATCTATTGGGACATCCTGTTGAGCAGGAGTGTCCTCTGCAGCTTGAGCTTGTTCTTCTTGAGGTGCAGGCATGGTGTTCAGAGGAATAGAAATCCCACTAACCACTCTCTGTTCAAAAAGAATCTTGTTGACTATCTCCTTGATGGAAGCATCCACATAGGCAGAAGATTTTGGAGGCATGTTTGCTGGAGAAGGAATGCCTCCTTTGGATTTGCTGCAGACTTGATCTTTAGCTCTTTTAGGGGTTCTTGGCTTTTTAGCATGATAAGCACTTCCTCTGAGTTCGTCCAATGGGGTTGATTTCATTGGTACCACAGAGATAGGAGTTGCATGAACTACGTCTTCTTTGTTGAGAACTTCTTCAGGAGTGTTAGGGTTTTGAGACATTGTTAAGGAAGATGGATGAAGAGCTTTAGGGTTGATGATTTCTGAAGTACAGCTAGTTAATGTGATTCGCTTGTGATAGTATGATGAGAATCTTGATAGTTGATTATAAGCAGTTACTAAATAAGTAGCCGTTACATTGCAAATTATTAGGAATGGAATTCCCAAGGTTCTTGTCCAGACTGGTTTTGCCATCTGGAACTTATGCCATACAATGTCATATGACATGTTGGCACATCTCATTAACTGCTAAATATCACATAAACAGATTCCCAGTTTGCCCCTTAAGTTCTCAAATTGTGTAGCTTCCAATGCTTTGGTAAAGATATCAACTAACTGCAGATTTGTAGCTACATGTTCCAATGAAATCACCTTTTCTTCTACAAGATCTCTGATGAAATGATGTCTGATATCAATATGCTTGGTCCTGCTATGTTGGATAGGATTCTTTGATATGTTGGTTGCACTTAAGTTGTCACAGTACAATGTCATGACATCCTGTGGGACATTGTACTCAGTGAGCATTTGCTTCATCCAAACCAACTGAGAACAACTGCTTCCAGCTGCTATATATTCAGCTTCAGCTGTAGATAAGGATACACAATTTTGTTTCTTACTGAACCAAGAAATCAAATTGTTTCCTAGAAAGAAGCATCCTCCTGAAGTGCTTTTTCTGTCATCAGCACTTCCAGCCCAATCAGCATCACAAAAGCCAGTGAGAATTGGTTTACATCCATGAAAGTACATTATGCCATAGTCACAAGTACCATTAACATATTTAAGAATTCTCTTGACTTGATTGAGATGACTGACTTTTGGATCAGCTTGATATCTTGCACATACACCTACTGGAAATGCTATGTCAGGTCTGCTAGCAGTCAAGTATAACAAGCTTCCAATCATGCTTCTGTATAAGCTTTGATCTACATTCTCACCCTTTTCATCTTTAGTCAGCTTTAAATGTGTGGGGGCAGGAGTTCTCTTATGAGTGGCATTTTCCATTCCAAATTTCTTGACTATGTTCTTGGTATACTTGCTTTGGGAAATGAACATTGAGTCTTCCATTTGCTTTATTTGCAGACCAAGAAAGTAGGTTAACTCTCCTACTAGGCTCATTTCAAATTCAGATTCCATCTGCTTGACAAAATGTTTGACCATCCTGTCAGACATCCCACCAAAGACAATGTCATCAACATATATTTGAGCAATCATGACATTTCCTTCTTCATCTTTAACAAACAGGGTTTTTTCAATTCCACCTTTTCTGTACCCTTGCTTGATAAGAAATGTGGTCAGTCTTTCATACCATGCCCTTGGAGCTTGCTTCAAACCATAAAGTGCCTTCTTTAGTTTGTATACATGATTTGGACAGCTTGGATCAACAAATCCTTTAGGCTGTTCTACATATACCTCTTCATTAAGATAGCCATTTAAAAAGGCACTTTTCACATCCATTTGAAATAGCTTGAACTTTAAGATACAAGCAATTCCCAAAAGTAGTCTGATTGATTCAAGCCTTGCTACTGGTGCAAAGGTTTCATCAAAGTCTACTCCTTCAATTTGAGTGTATCCTTGAGCTACAAGTCTAGCTTTGTTCTTTGTAACAACTCCTTGTTCATTTGACTTGTTCTTATACACCCATTTTGTTCCAATCACATTTATGTCATCAGGTCTAGGAACAAGATTCCACACTTCATTCCTTGTGAATTGACCTAATTCCTCTTGCATAGCACAAATCCAGTATTCATCAGTAAGAGCTTCCTTGATGTTTTTAGGTTCTATTTTGGAAACAAAACAAGAACCTGAAATCACTTCTCTTGATCTAGTGCTTACACCTCTGTTGGGATCACCAATTATCAAATCTTTGGGATGATCCTTCTGTATTCTGATGGAGGGAGGTTTGCTAGATTCTTCTGTCCTTGTATCAGTTTGAGTGAAGTTATATTGATCATTCTTTTCTTCAGCTTCAATCTTGATATCAGCAGATGTTCCAACATCTTCTGGGACATCTGTAGGAGCATCATCAATTATCACATTTATGGACTCCATGATAACCTTGGTTCTAGAATTAAATACTCTATATGCTCTGCTGTTTATGGAGTATCCAAGGAAAATCCCTTCATCACTTTTAGGATCCATTTTTCTTCTTTGCTCCCTATCTGCCAGAATATAACAGTTACTTCCAAATACATGAAAGTACTTAACTGTGGTTTTTCTGCCCTTCCAGACTTCATATATTGTGGACAAAGTTCCTTTCCTTAAAGTAACTCTGTTATGGATGTAACAGGCAGTGTTCATAGCTTCAGCCCAGAAGTACAGAGGTAACTTTTTAGCATGGATCATAGCTCTTGCTGATTCTTGAATAGTTCTATTCTTCCTTTCAACAATCCCATTCTGTTGAGGAGTGATTGGTGAAGAATATTCATGATTGATTCCTTCTGAAGAGCAGAAATCTAAGAACTTTTGGTTCTCAAATTCTTTTCCATGATCACTTCTTATTCTGATCACACAGCTGGATTTTTCCCTTTGTAATCTTTGACATAATTCTTTGAATACATCAAATACATCAGACTTTTCTTTGATGAAATTTATCCATGTATATCTTGAAAAGTCATCAACCACAACATAGGCATACCTCTTTCCACCAAGGCTTTCAACCTGCATAGGTCCCATCAGATCCATATGCAAAAGTTCCAAAACTTTGGAAGTTGTCAGATGTTGGAGCTTTGGATGGGACATCTTGGTTTGCTTGCCTATTTGACATTCACCACATATTTTGCCATCATCAATCTTCAGTTTAGGAATACCTCTTACAGCATCCATAGATATTATCTTCTTTATGCCTCTGAAATGAAGATGACCTAGTCTTTGGTGCCATAGTTTCACTTCTTCTTCTTTAGCTAAAGAACAAGTTGAAGTGAGACTGAGGTTTTGGGATTCCCACATGTAACAGTTGTCTTTAGATCTGGCTTCTCTCATGACAACCTCTTGTTCTTTGTTAGTCACTATGCATTCAGTTTTGGTAAAGTTTACACTGTACCCTTGATCACATAATTGACTTATGCTGATCAGGTTAGCAGTTAAACCTTTAACTAGCAGCACATCATCTAGTCTTGGAACATCTTGACAATCCAAGGTCCCAACTCCCTTGATTTCTCCTTTAGCTCCATCTCCAAAGGTCACATACCTGGATGAATGTGATTTTAAGTTTACTAGCAGATTCTTCAATCCAGTCATGTGTCTTGAACATCCACTGTCAAAGTACCAGTCTTCTTTAGCTGATACTCTTAGTGATGTATGTGTTATATATGCAGTACTTTTCTTTGACCATTTGAGTTGAGATTTCTTTTGATGCCTCTGCCCTGTGTGTTGTTCATCAGCTGATCTCCAAGCTTGATTGTTGATCTTGTTCTTGTAGCTTTGATCAGCTTCAGTGCTAGCTTTTGGTTTCCATACCTTCTTGATGATTTCTGTCTTCTGCTTAGGAGGTTGCTGATTTCTTTGATGTTTATGCAGCACTTTCTTGGTAACTTCTATTTTCTTCTTGGAAGGTTGCTGATACATCTGATTTGGATATCCATGCAGCTTATAACAATGAGGTTTGATATGTCCAAATCTTCCACAGTGATGGCATCTCCATCTTTGATACTTCTTCTTCATTTTGTTCTTTTCAGAATGTTGAGACATCTGTTGGAACATTATGTTTGACTTTGTGTTCTTTTCCTGATGTTGAAGCATCTGTTGGGACATCTTGTTTGACTGTATGGATTTTGAAGTTGTTTTGCTAGAGCTAGCTTCATATTTATTTACTCTGTTAAATCCCAGTCCACTTTTATCCCCTGAGTGCTTATTGTTGTTGAGAATAACATCCAGTGTATTTGAGCTGCTGTTCAACATTCTAACAGATTTGGACATATGTTCCAACTTGGAGTTGAGAAGACTTACTTCACTTTTCAAGGTGTCAATGATCTCTTGATCACTTGCTTTTTCATCTTCTAATGCCTTATTCTGCTTCTTTAGCTTTATAACCTCACTGCATATTTCAGAGCTTCTTTTGTATAGATCTTTGAATGCTTGCTCAAGTTCTTCATAAGTAAGTTCTCCATCACTGGATTCACTTTCAGACTCACATAATCCAGCTAAAGCAGTGATATGCTTAGCTGATTCTTCTTCTGAATCACCTCCTGAGTCTTCATCAGACCAGGTCACAGAGAGTCCTTTCTTTTGCCTTTTTAAGTAGGTAGGACATTCATTCCTGATGTGTCCATATCCTTCACATCCATGGCATTTGACTCCTTTTTCTTGACTGGTCTTTTCAGCATAATTTGACCTTCTGTTAGCATCATAAGGTCTCCTGTTCTCAGAAGAGTTTGTGTATCTTCCACTGGGTTTGGATTTGCCTTCCATTCCTCTGAGAATCTGTTTGAATTGTCTTCCAAGCATAGCAAGGTTGTCTGATAAGCTTTTATCATTTTCTGATTCATCATCTTCTTCTTCATCAGTATTTGACACCAAGGCTATGCTTTTGTTCTTTTTAACATTTGTGTCATTCATTCCCATCTCAAAAGTTTGAAGGGAACCAATGAGTTCTTCAACTTTCATAGAGCATATGTCTTGAGCTTCTTCTATTGCTGTGACTTTCATGTCAAATCTTTTTGGCAAAGATCTGAGGATTTTTCTTACAAGCTTTTCATCAGTCATCTTTTCTCCCAAAGCTCCAGAAGTATTAGCTACTTCTAAAATGTTCATGTAGAATTCATGAACTGTCTCATCTTCCTTCATTCTCAAGTTTTCAAACTTGGTGGTGAGAAGTTGAAGTCTTGACATCTTTACTTTTGATGTTCCTTCATGAGTTGTTTTGAGAGTATCCCACACATCTTTGGCTAGCTCACAATGATGTACAAGTCTGAAGATGTTTCTATCAATGCCATTGAATAAATCATTTAAGGCCTTTGAGTTGCCTAGTGCTAAATCTTCTTCTTCCTTACTCCATTCTTCTTCAGGTTTCAGCACTTTTGATCCATATTTGGTATCTTGGACAGGATAATCCCATCCAATGTTGACTGCTCTCCATGCCCTGTTGTCAAGTGATCTTAAGAATGCAATCATTCTTGGCTTCCAGTAGTCATAATTAGATCCATCCAGAATAGGTGGTCTATTTACTGACCCTATATCTCTGTCCATGTTACAGAATTTGTATTCCCTAGATCTCACCCAGTATAAACAGGCAGGGTGCCTGCTCTGATGCCAATTGAAATTCTGTGATCAGGTATGAGATGTCCTAAGAGATGTCCCAACACTTGACAAATTTAACCAAAACTTAAAAAGAAAGAAAAGTAAACAACACAGAAGTTTGTTAACCCAGTTCAGTGTATAACCACACTTACATCTGGAGGCTACCAAGCCAGGAGGAAATCCACTATAAGTAATATTAATTCTAGTCTTAAACCACCCTGTTTAATCTATCACTTAATAACTACCCAATGCAATTTCTACCTAAGACACAACTTAGATAAGAGTACCCTACTCACTCGCCCTCAATCACACAGTGATTTTGTTTACAAGTTTAATGAAATTGAAGTCATACTTCAAACAAAACAGCTTGATCTTACTTCACAGTTTCAATCAAGTCACAAATGCATTTTTGCTTAAAAGCTCATAAAGTGGTACAATTAAACAACCTGCTATTAAAATACTAGACACCCTATTTTGTCTTCTGAAATTCGTACTCAATTCTGTGAGTTTCTGTTGATTAAATAGGTGTCTGTAATTTGGGCTTTCTGTAGGATGATCCAGCCCTAATGCGCATGCAGCTTCCACCTTGAATTTAGGGTTTGTTACTTCCTAGATTCTAGGTGATTTAGGTCTTCTGTTTTAATCTGAATCTTCAATATAAAACTCCCTACAGATGCGCCTTGTTCTGTTTTTATCCATCATTAATTAATTCCAGATAACTCTCCTTAAATATCTCTGATCAGTTAGTCAATAATTAATTCTGGTAGCAGGTTTGAGATGTCTCAACATCTGTTGGGACATCCTGAAAAACTGAACTTAAGTCATTTACACAATGTCCCAACATCTGGTGAGACATCCTGAAATAAGTTCATATACTTTGTTTGATAATGTCCCAACATTTGATAGGACATTCTGAACTGAATTCAATATTTCTTGTTGGTCAAAAATTCTGCCAATTCAAGACATCTACAGTTGTCATATGTCTATTGACAAATTGAGGAACCGATCACCCTTAATCTATTGTTAATAGCATACGAAATCATAATTGATGGATAGATGTGTTATGCCAACTAGTATAGTATGTACGTTGAATCGGTTGAAGTTAAGTTGGGCGCTTGAGTATTGTTTGTTTTTTTGATTCAGGTATTTATATGAGAATGTTAGTTGGATATAGAGATGATAGCATGAAGTTACATTGAGATTAAGTAGAGTAATAAGAAAAATTCATAGTTGAATTCTGGATAACCGAGTGTTGTTTTGTGATGAATCAAGTGACTTGAGACTTGAAGCTTTCTTGAGATGATTCGAGAGGAAAGTAAGTGGAAATTGAAAACCGTGATTTGGCAAGAATGTCAGATAAAGTTGAGTTGCAAGTATTAAGAGAAGTAAAGTTGTAAGTTGGTTTATTAAAGTACAAATTTGGTAGGAAAAAAGGATGAGATACTTGGTTGTGTTAATTCGAATAAGAAATTATGAAGGGTTGTGTCAGTATGAGTAGGAATCAAGGATTCAGTATATGGAATTAGTTGGAGGTGAAGAAAATAAGTTATCTTGTGGGAATTTGTTGGACCATTGTACCTTATGTTGTTGCAATGATGTTGTGTATTCAAGAGGAAAGTCTATGGAAATGTAAGACCATGATTTGACAGGCATGTTGGTAAAGTTGTAGTTGTGTTGATGATAATTAGGAAGTAGAAGTATATCTTATATAAGATTTGGAAGTAGTCGGGGTGGTAATTGTGTTGGACGTTAAGAGGTATGTCTTATGAATCTAAGTTGGAAGTATTCGGTAACTACGAAAGAGTTAGAATACCCGTTGGAATGAAAATTCTGAGGAATAAGTCGGAGGCTTTGTTGATATGTTGATTTTGGTGATTGTAAGCTGGAGTTAGATTCAGTAAACTTGGTAGAATGCAAGTAATCAGAGTGCGCAGTGAACGCGTGGTGTAGTGCAGTTGTTCGTATATGAATAACGAAGATGTTGATAGTTGATTGAGTTGATGTAGTGTTAAGTTGTATGTTCTTGTGTTGATATATTCTAAGTTCTTAAGTTGGTTACTCGTTGTGTTGTGTTGATAGATGTCAAGTGTATCGCTTGTGGACTGTTCGTGTTGTTGTTTCCATTAAAGTTGTGAATTGTTGCTATATTATATATGGGTTGCCTTTGGAAATGAAAATTGATTAGTCGAATGGATTAAGTAGTTGGAGTAGTTGAATTGGATAAATTTTCGAGGACGAAAATATTCTAAGTGGGGGAGAGTTATAACTCCCGTTTATTTAATTAATTATTTAATTAAATATAAGTGTGGTATGTTGTGTTAAGCCGCATTTATTTAAGTTGATTTCCAAAATATTGGAATATTATATTGATAATTGAGTGGTTTAAGTCGAATTTAATTAATTAAGTTGATATAAGTTGTGGAATACAATATGAAATATTCTCCGGGTATTGTTGGATATGTTGTTAGATTTGTTTGGATCGTTTGGTTAATAATCGGAAGTTAATCGATTAACTCGGGAATAAGTATTTATTTGTGAACTATTATTCGGTCGATTTAGCGTTGTGGTTAATTAAGTCGTTAAGTCGGAATATTAAGTCGGAAAGTCGAGGAAATAATATTATAAGTGATATTATTGATTATTGGAGCATGTTGATTAATGGGTTTGATTTCGTCGGAAACAACAATTTAAGGGGATGTTGTGTTAAGGCCCATTAGTTGATTATTATATTGGATTATTATTTTAAAAAAAAGAAAATAAAAGAATAATTAGTCAAGATAGAAGAAGTATCAGTAGAAGTTGAGAAAAAGGTTAGAACGAGGAAAATTGGAGAACAAGGAAAAGTGGAGAAAACGATTACGAGAAGTCGCCGTCGGAAAATCAAACCGGAAAGTCGATCGGAGATTCGAGCGGCCATCGATTTAAGGTAAGGATGGGGTTCGAATTATATAACTGGGATTATGATGATTAATATGTGGGATTGGGATTTTATAATTTATATATTGTCGGGTGTTGATTTTGTGTTGATCGTGTTGTTTTGATTTGTCGTGAAGAACATAATTTTGTGATAATTGAGTAATCGAATTTTCATAATTTATGGATGGATTAATTGTTGAGGAATTTTTATTGATTTGTCGATTCTGGAAAAATTGGAATTGGGGACGGAACCCCTAGGCAGAGGGTGGCGCAGGCTACCCATTATGAAAGGAATGGTTGCGTAGGCCACCCATGGAAAAATGAGATATGGCGCAGGCCATGCTCCTATGAGGACATCATGGCGCAGGCCATGAGCTTTTATGGATAATGAATGTGTCGCAGGACACATTCCTTGTGGGGTCCACTCCTTTTCTTTTGTTTTGTTTTCTTGTTTCACATAAAAACACATAAGGTTTATTTAATTAGCATAAAAGTTGTGTTAGTAGTTGGTAAGAATTATGTAAGCATTTGGAATGAGTGAGTCTCAGGGATGATTTTTACTAATTGGATAATCAGTGTAATAGTACCAGTATAAATCCTTATCAGAAGATGGGTTAGCAAGTTTGGAACATTTTAACAGAGACATAAAGTATTTAGAAGATGTTAGTTTTTGAAACAAATTTTGGTTGATGACAATATGAATTAGTAGTAGAAAAATATTAATATCAGTAAAGTAAATTTAATATGTGCAGTGTGTCGCTCCCACCAAATGAGGCTGAGTCAAATGGGGTACAAACGCGAACGGTCGGCGAAGGGGAGAACACACAAGGGTGAACTCAAAAGAAAAGAGTCGTCAGCTAGGCATTTTTATCCCGGAGGAAAGGTAGTGCTGCATAGACCTAAGAAAATATGGATAAGACGGTTGCGAACCAGAGAAACTGAGAAAGGGGGTTGGTTACAACCTGGGAAGGTATTAGCACCCAGATTGTCCGCCGTACTCGACGGGATCCACGCTTAAAAGATTTGTGTTTTAAAGGGGTAGTGTTAGTGCAATTTGTGTATCAAAGCTGGAAAGAATGCAAGTGTCAGTGTAAAAGAAATGTGAAGTGAAGTATAAGAGTGTCAGTGTAAGAACAGAATGAGCAGCTCAAGACTATGAGGCTTAAAGAATAAAGCTGGAAGAGGGGGGAATATACAGAGACTTTTGTTCGATAACTATTAAGTTATGCCTACGTATCCTCTCGTGCAATAAGGAAGTCAGAACACCGTAGTTCGACTCAAAGAGACTGAAAGATAAATGACTTGTGAACTGCTTACTTGTCTATGCTCAATTGTATGACCTGTCTGGCTCAGGTGCAAACTGTCTTGCATTAGACGGAAGAAGTGAGTTCTCGTTTGTGAGTGAATGAGATGAGAAAAGAATCCCGGAGGAGATGATTATTGTTTGTTTTTGTGTTTTCAGTGTTTTATTGCTTTTGGAAGTTTGTCATAAGAAAATGAGCTTAAGCCTAAACCAAAGATTAGTAGACTCATCACATCTTCCCTTGGATTAGGGGTAATGAGAATACCTTAAGTATGAAGTAAACACCTCACACTTAATCACCATGATGTAGGATTAAGATCATTAACCTACTTGAATTTATTTAGATATTTTTTGGAGTTTTTTGTTTAGTGTTAAGTAATGAGTTTAAGCCATAATCAAGGATTTAATGGACTCATTACACCATCCTAATAGAAGGATAATAGATGAGAACATTTAAGCTGAGGAAGGCTCCTCAACTTAATCCATGATTAGGGATTAACCTTATGACAAAACAAAGCCTTTATTAGAGTTAATTTTAGTTAATGATAAGATGAAGAAATGGATTTAATGATTTGTAAGACAACTTGAGGGGGACTTGTCCATTAACACTAAGGTTAGTCCTTCTTAACCAATTAAGGGAGAATTAGAACCCTAATGCAAGGCCCAAGTTACAAGATTGATGTATTAGTGATTATTAAGTGAATTGATTAAAGGAATTAAACACATTAAGGGTTCAACACTTGGGATTAAAGTTATGCACTCCATCCTAATAGAAGGATGCAGGCATAAGCTTAATCACAAAGCCTTAAAACCTTTAAGGTTTAGTCCTTGATTATGAGGTGAGAAGAGAAGACTCAAAGATGACACAAAGGTAAAACTAATGGGGGACTAATAAAACCCTAATTGTTATCATGCTTGGGTATTCCTAGGGTTTATGAGGCTTGCAAGAGATCTTCAAGAGAGAAGCCACCAGGAAAGAAGCAGATGAAAGGAGGAAGAAGCAGAGAGAAGCAAGAAAACTTGCTTCACTTAAGAAGACAAGTTGCTTGAAGAAAGAAATAGGGGAAGGAGCATGAATGAACAAGCTCACTCTAACACAAGTAAAAAATGCAGCAATGAATGCATAAAAGAGATGAGAAGAGATTATGAGAAGTGAAGGCAAATTCACTTCTCAGACACTTACCACCTGAAAAGTTAGCAACAAGAAAATGAAATGACATGAAAAATGAGATGAAATGCAATGATGCAAACCAAAGTCATAAGCATAAACATGATGTTAATGGTGCTAAGGGATTATGCAAACACATGTCAAGAGTTGTGGATGATCATACAAGGATGTGGATGCAAAATGAAGCTTGCTTTAAACCATAAAAGTTCATGAAAGTTTATGAAATGGAATGAATGCATAACATGGAAAATGAATGATGCAATGATCAATCATGATTCTAATGTTTCCTAAGATGTCTTATATGTCATGTGTATGTGCAAAATGTCATGGCAAGTTCATGTATGCAAGTTTATACAAAATGGATGCAAATGAAGGCAAAAATTAGGGTTTACATACAATGTGCAATGCAAAATTCAAAATCAGAAGCAAATGACATGATAAAAAATTGAAAATAGGATCAAAGGAACCCTATCCCTACACAAGTTCACTTCCCAAAGGAGGGGACCTAACTTTTAACCTAATGGAAGTTATGATTTTCTCAAGCTAGCTAGGGTTTTAAGACACTTCAAAAGGAAAAATGCACATCAATTTGAAAATGAAGGATAAATTCAAATCAATTTTACCCTAGAAACTACATGATATGAAGAATGCAATGCAAAAAGAATCAACATCAAACTCTTCATGGTTAGGCAGAATGAATTTTTCTAAGTTAGAACAAAAATATTGCCTTTTAAGAACTTTAATTCCAAAGAAAAATATCAAAGTAGGTCAAGAACCAAAAAGATTTGTTTGTAGAGCTTGATAATGTTTCTAAATGTATTAAAATGCAATGTGGATTTTTTTGTGATTTTTAGAAACTTAAATGCTATTTTAATTAATTAATTCTCATTAACTAATTAAAATAAACATTTAAATATTTTTAAAATACGAAAATTATGCAAAAAATAAAATAAAAATTATTTTCAGAAAGAGAAAAATATTTTAAGGCTGGATGCAAAAAATGAGATTTTTTGGAAGTGATTTGCTATTTTTAATAAAATGAACAAATTAAATGAAAAGAAAATGAATTAAAATTTAAATAAAGGAAAGTATGCCAAAGGGAGGGTTCAGATTGATTCTGGGCTTAAGACGTTTGATTGGGCGCGCATCTGGACGGCCCAGGTTCAAACCTGACTAATTTTCATTAATTCATTAATTAAACTTAATTAAAACATAATTAGGGCTAATGACTAGATCTCAACCATTGAAACGCGCGCGGGAAACATAATCTAATGGCTCACGATTAAAACTGGACCTAAACCCTAATTATCATTAATGACTCTCAGACGGCCGGAACAGTGTTCCGGTCGTCTTCTCCGACGAGTCCAAAACCTTATCTCTCTCTCTCCAAGCAACGAAAATGAAATCTCTCTGCCCAGAATCAAACCCCACTCAACACTGAATCAAAACCCCCAAACAAAAATCATTTCTTATTCACCAACAATGCAAATCGAAGAAAAGTAATTTTAGGTCAAAAACTTTCAAACAACTCACACATACTCAATACTCCACCATTTTGAAAAATAAAAACATCAGAATCATCAGCACATCATAAGGATTCGATTTAGAACTTAAAAACGAGGTTCTGAGAAAAAAGCTCTTGAGCCATACCTGAGATGGAACCTTCTAGTTCTGGGCTTTCTGGCCTTTCCTTTGCTGCAAATCCACTCCTTTGAACCTCCTGATGATGAAGTGGAGCTTAGAAAGCTTTAAGAATGGCTGGTTTGAATGTTTCAGTTCTGGTATAGCAGAAATGGAGGTTTGTGTGTGTGATGATTCAAGCTGTTTCACGGGGTGGGTTTTGTTCTCTGAGTGATATGTGATTTGTTGGTGAAGAAATTTTGGATTTTTGTTAAGTCTTGAGGGAGTTTCGAAGAGATGAAGCTTTGGACAGTTTTTGTGCAAGCTGGTGGTGTGTCCCTTCTGAGCCTACTTCCTTCTTGTTTTATGATCTTTTGGCAATCCATAAGCAATCCCAACAATCTAGGAGGGCAGGTATGCACTGTGGGAATGGTATGGGGTGATTGGCCAAAAAGTCAAAAAAATGTGTACTATAGGTATGGGCCATGGCATAGGAGATTTATGTGTTTGGATTGCTTCAGCCAGCTTCAAGGAAGGCCCTTGGATGTTCTGATGTGATCTGAAATGGATGGAGGGTGAGATGTCACATGTTTTGCAACTTTCACAACTTGTTGCATTTTGAGATTTTGGTCATGGACATGTCTTATTCCTTGGGCAATATGCAGCAAAATGTATCACATAATGTTGTTATGACGCTTAGAGATTGATTAGAGACCAAACAAAACCCTAAGAACCATTCTTGCAAGATTTCCCTCTTTGCAACTTTTGTGAAAAATGGCTTATGATACTTGAAATCCAAGCCATGAAAGCTAGAAATTCCTTGGGCAAATCTGAATTATGGACCATGAATCATGTTTGTGTGATGATTAGAAGTTGATTTGAAGTCACATTTGGCTTTGGCAAGTGTTTTTGCAAGAGTCCCTCTTTGGTGTAAAAGTGAAATTTCATGTTTTTTTCCAACTTTGCAAGGCCATAACTTTTGATCCAAAATGAATTAGAATGAGTTCTTGTACTTTTTGAAAATTGGAGGATCCAATCTACAACTTTCATGACCAAAGATTTTTATTTGAAGCATTTTTTAATCAAAAAGAGGAGGTTGAAAAACTTTCCCAAAATGGCAAGTTTGCATTACAGGTCAGTTTCCCAAAAAGGCAACTTTGTAAATGGCTTGAAATTATTCAATTTTGTGAACTTATAACTCTTATAAGATCAAATAAAGATCATATACACCAAAAATGATGGAGAAGATCCCTTGGTTGGATAATTGGGGGCCTCAGATGCCCTGATTTTGCACTGACTTGCTCAAGAAGTCATCTATTGATCAGATGCCTTCCCCATTGAATTTATTCATGAAAATTGGTGTGTAGGATCCTTATAACATATAGAGACCAATAGAAACAAGAATGACCAAAAAAATTTGAGTTATGGCCTCCGAAACCAAAACCCTAATTTTAGGTCATCTGTGCAGTTAAGCTTGGCTCTGCTTCCATGCCTTTCTCAGTTCTTGTGATTTTCTGACTTCCTTGATCTTAGGAGGATATAACATGATACTTGAACATACATGGACCCTCTTGAGATGATTTAAGACCTTTGGAGTGGCTCAGATAGCTCATGGATTGCTCAGATCACAAACCCTAGATGCAGATGACTTTGAACCAATGTAGTGAAGTAAAAAATGCAATGTGAGATGATATGATTTAACTTATGCAAATGAAAAGAATCACAAGCCATGGTGAAATGAGTGAGGGAAAATTTGGGGTGTTTACAGCTGCCCCTATTCAAGCATCAGTTAGTTGTGCAGGATGTAAGCAGCGGCTTAACAGGCAAACAAGATAACTTGTGGTTGAATACCAAAGACAGTCCAAAATTTGCACTCACTGAATGAAGAAGAAAAGGGATATAGATTGTGAAAGGAAATAAAGTATGATTATAAAGTGCGGGAGACGGAGGACGACCGTCGAGCAGGGGACGACTGCTGGGGATAAAGCAATGACGGGGACGACCGACATGCTGGGGCAATAGAGGGATCGTGATGGGGACGACCATCAGGTTAATGAAATAAGGCTCTCTGGGGATTAAAGGTAAAGGCAATGATGGGGACGACCATCAGGTTGAAGAAGTAAATGATGAGGTACGGTCATCAAAGGTGAAGGACGATCACCTAGCAGGGGACGGCTGCTCTGTTGGGGGATAAGGATGAGGGACGGTCATCCAAGGTGAAGGACAATCACCTGGAAAGGTACGGTTGCCGAAAGTATCACGACATAGGACGAATGTCGGATAGAAAAAGTCGACGATGGGAACGGCAATTGGATATGCAAGATGAAGGACGATCATCAAGAGGTGAAGGACGATCACCTAGCAGGGTACAGCTGCTCAAGGGGTTATCTTGACATAGGACGAATGTCAGATATCTGGATCGACGATGGGGACGACCATCGGATAAAATGATGAAGGACGATCATCAAAAGGTGAAGGACGATCACCTAGCAGGGGACGGCTGCTAAAAAAATCACGACATAGGACGAATGTCGGATAGAAAGGGGTTCTAATGAATAGAGACTCCACTGGGGATGATGAAGGACGATCATCAAAAAGGTGAAGGACGATCACCTGACAGGGTACGGCTGCCGGAAGGTATCATGACATAGGACGAATGTCAGATAGAAAGGAAATAGTTTATCAAGATTTGCCAGGAATTTTCTGGGGAATGGTAGATACAGACAAGTATCTAATTTGAAGAAAGAGTGGTATAAGTGTTTGACGCGGTGTATAGATTAAAGATGCGAACGAGCATCCTTAAGACTGTGATACGGTCGAGTGTCAGTAGAAACAAATGCTTGACGCATGTTCAGAGATGAAGATACGGACGAGTACCAACTAGTTAACAAAGAACACGGACGAGTGTCGACTCTGGGGGGATAAGTGGTGTGCACAAGATACGGACGAGTATCTGTATGAGTAAAAAGTGATGATGAGACATAGAAAAATGTCCAACTTGCTGTGGAGAGCACGACACGGACGGGTGTCAGAAGAAGTGTATTATAAACAAGTATTTGGTTTACAAAGTGTTTAGGCAACTGTGCTGGGGAAGGTGACACGGACGGGTGCCAGGAGAGTGTTTATGTATCTGTCTATGGAGAACATTCAGGCGACCTTATTGGGGAATGATGACACGGACGAGTGCCAAAAGGAGCGTGTATCTGTATTTGTGAGTGCAAAGAGGATGCTTTGGCTTTCTGTCGGGGAATTTGGGAGGTACTTTGTATATTGTTGATGGAATGTCAGTATTTACCAGTGTTTGGTTCGACACATGGCTTATGGTTATGCAATATGTTTGATTTTTGCCGTAATGCTCCATATTAGACGGAATGCTACGCTCTGGGGGAAAATATGATGCGAATGCTATGATTATGCAAAGAATACTGATCCGGGATTCGGATCCCGTTGCGGTGAAGATCTCTGGCTGATCTTCTTGAAGTGATATCCCAGCTGGGGATAAAATCATTGGTAGATCTGATATATATGACTCTGCTTGGGGAATAGATTCCTGATAAACCTATCTTGGTAAAGAGGAGCCCAGCTGGGGTCTGCGGGAGCTTCCGTCACTTTTTTGTGAGATCCTCAGGCATTGCTCTTCTGGATAGAGGCTGAAACTCTGTGGGGGGAATGGTTCCCTGCCTGAAACTTGGCTGAGGGGGAATGAGGACTGGAAACTCAGCTGGGGGTAAAGCATCTCTGGTGCTATTTGAAAGATGAGCTGAGTAGATAATGATTTGACAGCTTGCTGGGGAGAAGCTCTCATGCCCCATGTCGCACTTCGAACACCTACAATCCTGTATGTCAAAGAAATGCACAAATACCCCGAGGTATCCCTTACTGGATTCCATCATAGGAATTTAGACACTCCTGGAGCGAATATATTTCCTGCGAGCATGTAATTTAGAAAAGACACATCTGTATTTATGCCATCAATACTATGAGGACATCGGACATTTTTGCAAACGAAAATAAAATGCACGAGACAAAGTGTAACGGAAGATCTGATTTTTTTAATTTGTGTGCCCTGAATTGGCGAGATACAGTCAAAGAAACAGATCCCCTGGAATGAGGAGATTGTTACAAAATTGAGAAACAAAAAGATGTTGGCAATGTTGACGACGCTTCAAGGAGCTTCCCTTTGCTATGACTCGTATGACATTGACGTTCTTCTCATCCTGCTTTTGAAGAAGGCTGATTCTGACTGAAGCTTGAACCTTTCGGAGCTTACCATGTTGTAAGTGATACATACGAATTCAGAATGCAGTTGTTCGCTTATTCCCTTATTTTGCGTGGACCACCCTTTCGGGTTTTCAATCCACCGGGATACCCATTTTTGCCTGAGCTGTCCAATGCGGCTTTTCAACTCAGCGGGTGTACATTTTTCATTTATTTTCCCTTATTTTTGCCCGAGTCTTTTATTCTGTTTTTTGACTCGCCGGGATGCCCTATTTTTGCCTGGACTTACATTCTGTTTTTATGTCCAGCGGGTCATTTTATGCGAAGTATTTTTTAACTGCATTTGAATTCACGGGGGACGGGAAGTCTTCACCATCCATAGTACTGAGCATTAGTGCTCCACCAGAGAAAACTTTCTTTAATATGAATGGACCATCATAATTCGGAGTCCGTTTTCCCCTGTGGTCTGTATGAGGAGGGAGGAGTCTTTTCAGCACAAGATCTCCTACTTGGTATTCTCGGAGTCTGACTTTCTGATTGAAGGCTTTCTTCATTCTTTTCGGATACAGCTGTCCATGGCAGATTGCAGCTAATCTCTTCTCTTCGATCAGACTCAGTTGTTCGTATCGGGATCGGACCCATTCTGCTTCGCTTAGTTTGACATCCATTAGTACCCGCAAGGAGGGTAATTCGACTTCAACAGGTAGGACTGCCACCATACCATAAACAAGCTGATACGGTGTTGCCCCAGTGGATGTTCTGATTGACGTACGGTACCCATGTAAAGCAAATGGTAGCATTTCATGTCAGTCTTTGTAGGTGACCACCATCTTCTGCACAATTTTCTTGATATTCTTATTTGCTGCCTCAACAGCGCCATTCATCTTTGGCCTGTAAGGAGAAGAATTGTGGTGTTGGATCTTGATATCATGGCATAGTTCAGCCATCATTTTGTTGTTCAAGTTGGAACCATTATCAGTAATGATTCGCTCGGGAACTCTATACCGACAGATGATATCTCTCTTCAGGAATATGGCTACCACTTTCCTTGTGACATTTGCATAAGAGGCTGCCTCGACCCACTTGGTAAAATAGTCAATGGCTACTAGGATGAATCTGTGGCCATTTGAAGCAGTCGGTTCAATCTTGCCAATCATATCAATGCCCCACATGGAAAAGGGCCAGGGTGAAGACATCACATTCAAAGGATTGGGAGGCACATGCACTTTATCCGCATAAATCTGGCATTTATGGCATTTTCTGGCATAGGCACAACAGTCTGCATCCATTGTGATCCAGTAATAGCCTGATCTTAGCAACTTTTTAGCCATAGCATGCCCTATAGCATGGGTACCAAAAGATCCTTTGTGCACCTCGTGCATCAACAAGTCTGCTTCTGCCCTATCAACACATCTGAGAAGCACCATATCAAAGTTTCTCTTATACGGGGAACCATCAGCATTCAGGAAGAAGCTACCAGCTAGCCTTCTTAATGTCTTCTTATCATTGGAAGATGCCCCAGGTGGGTATGTTTGATCCTCCAAGAAGCATTTGATGTCATATAACCAAGGCTTATCATCTTTAGCAAGGTCTGCAGAGAATATGTATGCTGGTCTGTCAAGTCTAGATACTGAAATCCGAGGTACGAAGTTGGCAGCTTGAACATTGATCATGGATGAAATGGTAGCCAGAGCATCTACAAACTGATTTTCATCTCGAGGGATATACTCAAGCTTGACTGTTGTGAAGAAAGTCAATAACCTCCTTGTATAATCCCGATAAGGTATCAGATGATCTTGGTGAGTGTACCATTTGCCGTTGGTTTGATTAATTACCAGAGCTGAATCTCCGAACACAGTCATAGTCTTGATCTTGAGGTCAATGGCTTCCTCAAGACCCATAATACAAGCTTCGTATTCAGCTTCGTTGTTAGTGCAGTTAAAAGTGAGTTTCGCCGAGAAAGGCATGTGAACTCCCTTAGGCGTAATGAGTACTGCACCAACACCACGACCATTCATATTAACAGCCCCATCAAACATCATAGTCCATTCCTCCTCTAGGTCAGGCCCTTTAGTGTGAATAGGCTCTTCATGATCTTTTGCTTTTATGAACATGATGTCTTCATCAGGGAAGTCAAATCTCATTGGCTGGTAATCATCAATGGGTTGCTCAGCAAGATAATCAGACAATACACTGCCTTTGATAGCCTTTTGAGATGTGTACTGAATGTCATATTCTGTGAGGATCATTTGTCATCTTGCAACCCGTCCGGTAAGTGATGGCTTCTCGAATATGTACTTAACTGGGTCCATCTTCGAGATCAATAAAGTAGTGTGGGTCAACATATACTGCCTTAGTCGGCGAGCAGCCCACGCTAAAGCACATCAAGTTTTCTCGAGCAGTGAATAACGTTGTTCACAGTCGGTAAACTTTTTGCTTAGGTAGTATATTGCATACTCTTTTCGACCAGACTCGTCATGCTGGCCCAGCACACACCCCATTGACTCTTCTAATACTGTCAAGTACATGATAAGAGGTCTTCCTTCAACTGGAGGTATAAGGATTGGAGGCTCTTGTAAGTATTCCTTAATTTTGTCAAAAGCCCTTTGGCAGTCTTCGTTCCACCTGACCGTTTGTTCCTTTCTTAACAGCTTGAACAAAGGCTCGCAGGTTGCAGTAAGGTGAGATATGAACCTTGAGATGTAGTTCAATCTACCTAGGAACCCCCGAACTTCTTTTTCAGTCTTCGGTGCAGGCATTTCTTGAATGGCTTTGACTTTATCAGGGTCAACTTCAATCCCTTTCTCACTTACAATAAATCCCAGCAGCTTACCGGATCGCACCCCGAATGTGCATTTGTTGGGGTTTAGCTTCAACTGGTACTTCCTCAGACGCTTAAATAACTTCAACAGATTCACCAGGTGGTCTTCTTCTGTGAGGGACTTGGCAATCATGTCATCCACATAACATTCAATTTCTTTGTGGATCATGTCATGGAATAATGTTACCATAGCCCGTTGATAAGTGGCACCTGCATTCTTCAGTCCGAATGGCATCACCTTATAACAGAAGGTGCCCTAGGGTGTGATGAAAGTTGTCTTCTCCATGTCTTCAGGTGACATTTTGATCTGATTATATCCTGAAAATCCATCCATGAAGGAGAATACCGAGAACTGAGCCGTATTGTCGACCAATACATCAATGTGAGGTAATGGGAAGTCATCTTTTGGGCTGGCTCTGTTCAGATCCCGGTAATCCACACACATCCTCACCTTGCCATCCTTCTTAGGCACGGGTACAATATTAGCAACCCACGGCGGATAGCTAGTTACAGCAAGGAAACCGGCGTCCCACTGCTTTTGTACCTCTTCTTTTATCTTTATTGCCATATCTGGGCGAGTACGGCGCAACTTCTGTTTTACTGGTGGGTAGTCTTCTTTTAGAGGCAGCTTGTGCATAACAATGTCGGTGTCTAACCCTGGAATATCCTGATAAGACCAAACAAAAACATCCACATATTCCCGAAGCATGTTAATCAGTTGCTCTTTCACTGAATCTTGTAAGCAGGCCCCGATCTTGACTTCTTTCAAGGCTTCTTCTGTACCAAGATTAACCGTCTCAACCTCCTCCTGATGAGGAGTGATAACCTTCTCCTCTTGCCTTAACAACCTGGCTAGCTCTTCAGGTAGCTCATAATCTTCTTCAACCCTTTCATCAGCTTGATTGATTGGATTGTCAAAGTCATACGAAGTCATAGCAGTGTTGTTGTCGGTACAGTCTGGAAGGCACTTTCTGCAAGGGTTTAGATTGGTTTATTTTAGTGACCATTTTTATCTTATTTAGAAAAAAAGTGAAGATGAAATTATTTATTTTTGAAAAGCATTGCCATTTTATTTTTGTACAAAAAGTGAAAAATGAAAAACAGTGAGCGGAAAAGAAAAGACTCATTTGCAAAAGATGTCCTGATATTCATTAATTGATCTTTGCACAAAATACAAGATGGCCCGATTACAAAATGAGTCCTGTCATCTTGGGCAAGATGCAGGACTTGATGCATGCTTCAAAATACATGAAATAATAATTACTATGCAGGAGTAACCCTTTTAATTTCCTGGGAAGACCAGTTTGAGACATGGCTCCCTGGGGTCCTTGGACGTATCCAGCTTTCCAGGTTGCGCTCGTCTTCTGACTCATCTTCCAAGCTATTAACAGCATCCGGGATGAGCATCCCCCCACTAATAAACTTGGGCTTTGTTACAGCCTTTGATTGATCTTGTTGAGTTGGTCTGTAACCCAACCCAAATCGGTCTTCTTTCTTCTCCATGGGCAGCAGCTTGCCCCAGCCTTGGGCGGTACCTTCCTCAACAACCTTTCGGGCTTGCTGATATAATGTAATGGAAGTCCCCAGCATAGCAGATGTTTCACTAATATTAAGGGCCTCAAACCCTTGGCTCATGGTTTCATGGATCTCCCCATCCATTTCTATGTACTTATACGTAGCCAGCTGGCTAACAAAAATGTCCTCCTCCCCAGAGATGGTGATGATTTGGCCTTCCCACTCGAATTTTAACTTCTGGTGAAGGGTAGACGTAACAGCGCCAGCGGCGTGGATCCAGGGTCTACCCAACAGACAGCTGTAGGCCGGCTGTATGTCCATCACAAAGAAGGTAGTGTTGAAGGTCTGCGGGCCAATCAACACAGGCAGATCAATCTCCCCAAGCACTGATCTTTTAGAGCCATCGAATGCTCTCACCACCAAATTACTCGGACGCAATACCAACCCATCATGCTCCAGCTTCACTAAGGCTTTCTTTGGTAGAACATTGAGTGATGACCCAGTGTCCACCAGTACATGAGACAAAACAACACCCTTTCATTCCAAGGTGATATGCAAAGCCTTGTTATGGTTGCATCCCTCTGTTGTTAAGTTAGTATTGGTAAAGCCCAGTCCATGACTGGTGTTGACATTTGCAACCACAATTTCTAGCTGATTAACAGTAATCTCCTCCGGCACGTATGTTTTGTGCAGGACTTTCAACAATGTGTTCCTATGAGCTTCGGAACACATCAATAGTGATAATATGGAGATTTTGGAGGGTGTTTGGTGAAGCTGGTCCACCACCTTGTAATCACTCCTTTTTATGAGTCTCATGAACTCGTCTACATCTTGTTCAAAAGATGTCTTCTGAGTGTCTTTGGTAGTCGGCTCTTCAGATACCACACTCTTTCCTTTTGCTTTGGCAGCAGCTTCTGCTTCAACATTAGGTCTTTGTGTTTGTGAGGCAAAAAGACGTCCGCTTCTGGTGAAGCCTCTGCCTCCCCCAACATTATCAACTTATGGAGAAGAGGTTGATGAATCCAGAGTGATTTTCTCCCCGTTGCAATAGAGATCAGAGCCATAATGCCAAGGTATGGCATTACTGCTTTCATAAGGAACCGGTCCAGGCACCGTAATGGTGACCGGACTGATTGCTGCAGAGGAAGGTACTGTAACGGTGTGTGGATCATAGTAAATTGTGACTGGTGATCTGGCAGGAGGTGCCATGATTTGTTGTTGGAAATTGTTGCTGGGAGGAACACTTGATGGGTCATAGTAGATTGTAACTGTTGAAACATCTTCATTAATTTTTGCTGGCGTTGTAGAAGATTCTGTTAATAAAATGGATGTTGATGTTGTAGAAGAAACTGTTGTTAAATTTTGACTTGTTGAAGTGATGGACAGAGTAATTGCCGGTGATGTTGATGAATCGGTAGGAATGATTGTTGTTGCTGTCGTAGGAGAATTTGCTGCTGAAGGAATGATTGTTGATGTTGTAGGAGTATCTGGGATTGTTGTTAAAGGAATTGCTGGATTTGTAGGCGCCGTTGTTGAAATCTGAAGGATACCATCCTTAATAAGAACATCTATGCCGCTTCTCAGCCTTTCACACTCATTGACTGCAATGTTGCAATACCCACAGCCGAGCTCACACCCGGGGAACACTTGGCATTCTAAAAGTTGAGCTTTAATTTCAACCAAAGGTGTTCGAATTTTTGCAACACTGGTGACCAAGGTGGATGGTTTGCCTTCCTCAATAGCATTAATCCTAGGCCCGTTATGACTAGGCAATGGATTTCTTGTAACATTTGGAGGAGGTGCAAAGTTGAGAGCTTTTGAGTCCACCAGGTCTTGGACTTTCATCTGTAAGGCCCTACATTTCTCAGTATTATGCCCTGGTGCGTTTGAGTGGAATGCACACCTAGCATTGACATCATAGTTCTTTGGGAGATTGAGGGGATCTGGAGGTGCCAATGTCCTTAACTCAACCAGGTTGAGCTTCAGGAGTTGAGGCAAAAGTGCAGCATACGGCATTGGGATTGGGTCAATTACCCTGTTTGCCTGTGATGGTCTTTGTTGGAAAGGACGCTGTTGTTGGTTGTTGTTGTTGTTGTGGGTTCTCTGTTGCGGATACTGAACTTGTTGTTGATACTGTGGTTGTTGTTGTTGAGGATATGTTGATTGTTGAGGAATCGGAGCTGGAATGGTAACAGCTGCTACTGACCGGTGAACATACTGAGGTCTGCCCCTGCTTGTATGAATGGAATTGGTCTCACCGGCTCTTCGGGGTCCCACAAAGGGCTTTCTGGGATTATTGGATGAACTTGCACCACTGTCAGAAATTTTGCCCATTTTTAATAGACTTTCAATCCTTTCACCAGCTATGACAACATCAGCAAAACTGGTAGAGGAAAAGGCAGCCAATCTATCAATATAGGTTCCTTGCAGTGTATTCATGAACATGTCAGCCATTTCCCTCTCTGACATGGGTGGTTGGACAGCAGCAGCAAGCTGTCTCCACCTTTGGGCATATTCCCTGAAGCTTTCTCGGGAAGATTGAGACATCCCCATCAGAAGGGTCCTGTTAGGAGCCATATCCAGATTGTATTGATATTGTCGGATGAAAGCCTCAGCTAAATCCTTCCAGCATCTAATAGTGTCCCTAGACAAATGTGAATACCACTCTCTTGAATCCCAGTCAGACTGTCTTCAAAGTAGAACATCCACAGCTTTTCATCCATAGTATAAGCTTTTAGTCTCCCCAGGAAAGACTGCAGGTGAGTGCGAGGACAGGAAGTACCATTGTACTTTTCAAAGCACGGGGGTTTGAATTTGTGGGGAATTCTCACCCCATCCACTAGCCCCATGTCCATTACATCGAAGCCCAAGGAATTCTGAGACTCCAAAGATCTCAGTTTCTCAGCAATTTTGTCCAATCTCCTGTCATAAACTTCATCTCCAGCTCCCATAATAGTAAATTGTTCTTCTTGGGGATCCTCTTGCAAGATTCTCCCTCCAGCAGTATTACCTTGTACATTCCTCGGGATGTTGCCTTCTGGATCCAGTTGAGGTCCAAATACTGGTGGATCAATACGAGGCTGCCCCGTTCATTGTTACTAGTTCCTCCTGTTCCAAGATGAGGCTCTTCAGGAGTTTGTCTTTCCACCAGTTCCCTTAACCTTTCCTGACATTGGGCTAAGCCAGTCATCACAGCCATGAATTGAGACATCTGATTTCTCATCTCCACTCTTTCATTAGCCATCTGATTTATGACCTCAGTCGGATCCTGCTGTACTTGTTCCATTTGAATATCGGGAAGTTTGTTGCGAGTCGGGTACCGGCGCGCGCGGTTGACAGGGAACACTCGGCGACGAGCAAGGTTTCCTGAAGTCACAACAAAGTTAGAAATAACAATAATAAAACCTACAAAACAAAACAAAAATTAGTATGCAATGCAGTATGCTTATTCGTTTTCCAAGGTATCCGGTTTGGTTCTTGGTTTTGACCTTTCCAGACCTCGAGGAAGATGCTTGATGTTGTTGAGAGAAAACCCAAATGAAAACAAACTAATATATTACAAATGATGAACAATACATAGTCTGTTTTACAACACACGCCCATGGAGGGTCAAAATACAATAAAAGGAAAAGTACATCAAATGGAAAACAAACAACAAGCAAAGAATTAGACATCCAGTCCAAACTCATCCTCTCTGACCTCCTTCAGGAGTGCCTCAGTCACTGGACCAGCCGGGTGCTCTGTAATGGTCCTAATGAGGAGGTTCCTGGTGGCAATGGCAGTGGTCAGCTTCTGGTGCCTGTCCTGGTCCTTTGATCTCTTCAATCCTGCCCTAAGCTTCAACTCTGAAATCTCCTTCTGGGCTGCCAACAAAGCATCCTGTTGCTTCTTCTCATTGGCCTCTAACTGTTCAATCTTGGCTTGAGTTTTCTGGTCTTCCTGTGTACGGGCTTCAGTGATCCTGACCCACCTAGCCTGACTCTCTTGCAGATAGAGCTCAGTCCTAGCCTTCTGAAATTTGGCTTCTTTACAGGCATTCTTCGATATTTGTTCCCCAGCCCTTGCTTTCCTGATATAGTCCTCTGTCTTCTCAATTTTGGCAAGATGCTCTACCCTAAGCTTCTCCAACCTCTCAATGTACAAACGACTGTCACTTCTTTCCCACAGAGTCTTCTTTAAAGCTTGAGATAGGTTCTCATTCCTTTCCTTCAGCTTCTCAAATTCTTCTAGGCTGACAGTTGTTGGTGGTTGTACTGTAGAGAGTCCAGGTATGTCCTCAATGGTGAAAGGCATTCCAGTAATTTGAGCTCTTGTACGGGACCAGTCGTAGTACTGAGCTGAAGCAACATTATTACATCTTCCAAGAATAGCCATCCCTTTGGTTTGGATGTTGTCCCAAGCCCAGGATGCTTGTTTGACAGCAGCTGAATTAGGTTTCACTTCACAATACAGGGTCTCAGCCAAATCTTGCACTCTAGGAGGGTGAACCAAAGCATAACCCAGTTGTCTCTTAAACAGTAAAGGATTGTAGTTGATGCAACCCTTTATTCCTATCAGAGGCACATTTGGGTATTGTCCACAGCTGGTGATAATGTCTTTGCCCTTGGTGCTCTGGGTGCACCATCTAATATCATCTGAAGTCAAAGCAATGGGCCTCTTAGCCCAATTCTTCTGCTGGTGAGGATTCAGGAAGGCGTCTGACTTAGGCAGGTGTCTGAGCAGCCAGGTGTAAAACAAAGGAGCACAACATCTTACCAACTTCCCCCTTTGTTTCTCATTTCTCTGATGAATGGAGTAGTAGAAATCTCTCAGTAATGTGGGTACTGGGTTCTTCAGAAGAAACAGATGGATGGCATTCTTGTTGACAAATTTGGGCTCATCTGCAAACAGTATAGCCCCATATATGTTGAGGGCTAACAGTGCACAGACTGCCCTCCACTCTCCCAATGAAGCCTTCAGGATGGCCTGAGAAATTAAGAAGTCCAAGTGCACACCAGGGATCCCAGATTTTGTGGTCATATTTTGCCCAATCAAGGCAGGCTCCAGGTACAGTGCTCTTGCTACTTCTCCATTGCTGGGAGCTGGCATTTCTGGGTTGAAGGGGATTCCACCTCTAATAGGCACTCCAATCAATAAGGAAAACTCTTCCAGCAGAGGCCCCAACTGGAAGTCTGGGAAGGTGAAGCATCTCAAAGGAGGGTCATAAAATTGCAAGTAGGTGTGGATCATGCTTCTCTGAGAAGGGTCAAGGTCCATAACCATATCCAGGATACCTCCATAGTGTTCTCTAAACAAAGGGATGTGGTCAGGTGTGATAAGTGACTGGACCTGCCTGATACCAGTCAGCACAGGCTCAAAAAAGTGGTAGGATATGTTGCTCTTCCTGGGAGTAGCCATGAATGTTGCTTGAAGGAGATGAAGATAGGTGCTGATGAAGATCATTGGCTGGTGCTGGAAATGAGCCACTGACAGGCTGATGTTGGTGATGATAAAGATAGCTGAAGCAGATTACTGATGAAGCAGAGATCTATGCAGAAGAAGGGGTCAAAACCAAACCAGATGTGATATGGATACCCTGAAAAACAAATAAACAAATGTTAAATGATGCAATGATGATGTATGCAAATGATATGCAAGGGTTTGTGATCAAGCTGGATCTGATTATCTTACTTGATATAGGCCCATGTATGTTCAGAAAGTCCAGATGAAGGTTTGGAAGTCCAGTAACCAGGGTGGGGGACTCAAATAAAGAGTCACATGTCCGGAGTTAATCACAAGAACTGTCCAAAATGAGGTACTCTTAAACAATACAAAAACAGGGTATGGTGTGGCCAAGGGTACCTGCAAACCTGTAAACAGCCCAACCCCCTCACAGGTAGTGTTCTAGAACAAGGATCCTCAGACTTGGATCAGTTATGAGAAGTGTACACACTTCTAACCCGGAGGTACAGTGTTTACAATAACCATAAAAGATCCTCCTCTAATTCACCCCAGTTTCTGAAGGTCATAATAAAGGTCATCCAGACTTAGTAGGCTTCCCATATAGCCCTAGCACTACAGGAAATCTGTAGCACAGAGTTCTCAAGAAGAAACCCACATCTGAACCGTGTTTCATATTCCCGCACCAGACCAAAATGGAATGGGAAAGAACATGAACCATTCTAGCCTAGGTGTCACTCAGGTCCCAGGTATAGGACCTTAAACTCTCAATGGAACCCCACCCACCAAAACAGAAGCCAGATCCAGCAATGATAATGACAGTATGAAATATGAAAAACTGTAAAGGAAAGCAATAAATAAAGCTGTACATAAAGCAATAAATAAAGCAAATAAATAGACTCAAATAGCACATAACACCCCAGTAAACACAAATCAAACAAGCGCTAGGAGGAACCCATAAAAAGAACCAGAGGCCCTGGTTACAATATAAGGGTCCCCAGTAGAGTCGCCAAGCTGTCGCTCCCACCAAATGAGACTGAGTCAAATGGGGTACAGACGCGAACAATCGGCGAAGGGGAGAACACACAAGGGTGAACTCAAAAGAAAAGAGTCGCCAGCTAGGCATTTTTATCCCGGAGGAAAGGTAATGCTACATAGACCTAAGAAAAGATGGATAAGACGGTTGCGAACCAGAGAAACTGAGAAAGGGGGTTGGTTACAACCTGGGAAGGTATTAGCACCCAGATTGTTCGTCGTACTCGACGGGATCCATGCTTAAAAGATTTGTGTTTTAAAGGGGTAGTGTCAGTGCAATTTGTGTATCAAAGCTGGAAAGAATGCAAGTGTTAGTGTAAAAGAAATGTGAAGTGAAGTATCAGAGTGTCAATGTAAGAACAGAGTGAGGAGCTCAAGACTATGAGGCTTAAAGAATAAAGCTGGAAGAGGGGGGAATATACAGAGACTTTTGTTCGATAACTGTTAAGTTATGCCTACGTATCCTCTCGTGCAATGAGGAAGTCAGAACACCGTAGTTCGACTCAAAGAGATTGAAAGATAAATGACTTGTGAACTGCTTACTTGTCTATGCTCAAGTGTATGACCTGTCTGGCTCAGGTGCAAACTGTCTTGCATTATACGGAAGAAGCGAGTTCTCGTTTGTGAGTGAATGAGATGAGAAAAGAATCCCGGAGGAGATGATTATTGTTTGTTTTTGTGTTTTCAGTCTTTTATTGCTTTCGGAAGTTTGTCATAAGAAAATGATCTTAAGCCTAAACCAAAGATTAGTTGACTCATCACATCTTCCCTTGGATTAGGGGTAAGGAGAATACCTTAAGTATGAAGTAAACACCTCACACTTAATCACCATGATGTAGGATTAAGATCATTAACCTACTTGCATTTATTTAGATATTTTTTGGAGTTTTTTGTTTAGTGTTAAGTAATGAGTTTAAGCCATAATCAAGGATTTAATGGACTCATTACACCATCCTAATAGAAGGATAATAGATGAGAACATTTAAGCTGAGGAAGGCTCCTCAACTTAATCCATGATTAGGGATTAACCTCATGAAAAAACAAAGCCTTTATTAAAGTGAATTTTAGTTAATGATAAGATGAAGAAATGGATTTTATGATTTGTAAGACAACTTGAGGGAGACTTGTCCATTAACACTAAGGTTAGTCCTTCTTAACCAATTAAGGGAGAATTAGAACCCTAATGCAAGGCCCAAGTTACAAGCTTGATGTCTTAGTGATTATTAAGTGAATTTATTAAAGGAATTAAACACATTAAGGGTTCAACACTTAGGATTAAAGTTATACACTCCATCCTAATAGAAGGATGCAGGCATAAGCTTAATCACAAAGCCTTAAAACCTTTAAGGTTTAGTCCTTGATTATGAGGTGTGATTATGAGGTAAGCTTAATCACAAAGCCTTAAAACCTTTAAGGTTTAGTCCTTGATTATAAGGTTTAGCCTTAAAGCCTTAAAACCTTTAAGGTTTAGTCCTTAAAGCCTTAAACAAATTAATGAATGCATAACATGGAAAATTAATGATGCAATGATCAATAATGATTCTAATGTGTCCTAAGATGTCTTATATGTCATGTGGATGTGCAAAATGTCATGGCAAGTTCATGTATGCAAGTTTATACAAAATGGATGCAAATGAAGGCAAAAATTAGGGTTTACATACAATGTGCAATGTAAAATTCAAAATCAGAAGCAAATGACATGATAAAAAATTGAAAATAGGATCAAAGGAACCCTATCCCTACACAAGTTCACTTCCCAAAGGTGGGGACCTAACTCTTATCCTAATGGAAGTTATGATTTTCTCAAGCTAGCTAGGGTTTTAAGACACTTCAAAAGGAAAAATTCACATCAATTTGAAAATGAAGGATAAATTCAAATCAATTTTACCCTAGAAACTACATGATATGAAGAATGCAATGCAAAAAGAATCAACATCAAACTCTTCATGGTTAGGCAGAATGAATTTTTCTAAGTTAGAACAAAAATATTGCCTTTTAAAAACTTTAATTCCAAAGAAAAATATCAAAGTAGGTCAAGAACCAAAAAGAAATTTGTTTGAAGAGCTTGATAATGTTTCTAAATGTATTAAAATGCAATGTGAATTTTTGTGATTTTTAGAAACTTAAATTTTATTTTAATTAATTAATTCTCATTAACTAATTAAAATAAACATTTAAATATTTTTAAAATACGAAAATTATGCAAAAAATAAAATAAAAATTATTTTCAGAAAGAGAAAAATATTTTAAGGCTGGATGCAAAAAATGAGATTTTTTGGAAGTGATTTGCTATTTTTAATAAAATGAACAAATTAAATGAAAAGAAAATGAATTAAAAATTAAATAAAGGAAAGTATGCCAAAGGGAGGGTTCAAATTGATTCTGGGCTTAAGACGTTTGACTGGGCGCGCATCTGGACGGCCCAGGTTCAAACCTGACTAATTTTCATTAATTCATTAATTAAACTTAATTAAAACAGAATTAGGGCTAATGACTAGATCTCAACAATTGAAACGCGCGCGGGAAACAAAATCTAATGGCTCACGTTTAAAACTGGACCTAAACCCTAATTATCATTAATGACTCTCAGACGGCCGGAACAGTGTTCCGGTCGTCTTCTCCAACGAGTCCAAAACCTTATCTCTCTCTCCAAGCAACGAAAATGAAATCTCTCTGCCCAGAATCAAACCCCACTCATCACTGAATCAAAACCCCCAAACAAAAATCATTTCTTATTCACCAACAATGCAAATCGAAGCAAAGTAATTTTAGGTCAGAAACTTTCAGACAACTCACACATACTCAATACTCCACCATTTTGAAAAATAAACACATCAGAATCATCAGCACATCATAAGGATTCGATTTAGAACTTAAAAACAAGGTTCTGAGAAAAAAGTTCTTGAGCCATACCTGAGATGGAACCTTCTGGTTCTGGGCTTTCTGGCCTTTCCTTTGCTGCAAATCCACCCCTTTGAACCTCCTGATGATGAAGTGAAGCTTAGAAAGCTTTAAGAATGGCTGGTTTGAATGTTTCAGTTCTGGTATAACAGAAATGGAGGTTTGTGTGTGTGATGATTTAAGTTATTTCGGGGGGTGGGTTTTGTTCTCTGAGTGATATGTGATTTGTTGGTGAAGAAATTTTGGATTTTTGTTAAGTCTTGAGGGAGTTTCGAAGAGATGAAGCTTTGGACAGTTTTTGTGCAAGCTGGTGGTGTGTCCCTTCTGAGCCTACTTCCTTCTTGTTTTATGATCTTTTGGCAATCCATAAGCAATCCCAACAATCTAGGAGGGCAGGTATGCACTGTGGGAATGGTATGGGGTGATTGGCCAAAAAGTCAAAAAAATGTGTACTATAGGTATGGGCCATAGCAGAGGAGATTTCTCTGTTTGTATTGCTTCAGCCAGCTTCAAGGAAGGCCCTTGGATGTTCTGATGTGATCTGAAATGGATGGAGGGTGAGATGTCACATGTTTTGCAACTTTCACAACTTGTTGCATTTTTGAGATTTTGGTCATGGACATGTCTTATTCCTTGGGCAATATGCATCAAAATGTATCACATAATGTTGTTATGACGCTTTGAGATTGATTAGAGACCAAACAAAACCCTAAGAACCATTCTTGCAAGATTTCCCTCTTTGCAACTTTTGTGAAAAATGGCTTATGATACTTGAAATCCAAGGCATGAAAGCTAGAAATTCCTTGGGAAAATCTGAATTATGGACCATGAATCATGTTTGTGTGATGATTAGAAGTTGATTTGAAGTCACATTTGGCTTTGGCAAGTGTTTTTGCAAGAGTCCCTCTTTGGTGTAAAAGTGAAATTTCATGTTTTTTTCCAACTTTGCAAGGCCATAACTTTTGATCCAAAATGAATTAGAATGAGTTCTTGTACTTTTTGAAAATAGGAGGATCCAATCTACAACTTTCATGACCAAAGATTTTTATTTGAAGCATTTTTGAATCAAAAAGAGGAGGTTGAAAAACTTTCCCAAAATGGCAAGTTTGCATTACAAGTCACTTTCCCAAAAAGGCAACTTTGCAAATGGCTTGAAATTCTTCAATTTTGTGAACTTATAAACTCTTATAAGATCAAATAAAGATCATATACACCAAAAATGATGGAGAAGATCCCTTGGTTGGATAATTGGGGGCCTCAGATGCCCTGATTTTGCACTGACTTGCTCAAGAAGTCATCTATTGATCAGATGCCTTCCCCATTGAATTTATTCATGAAAATTGGTGTGTAGGATCCTTATAACATATAGAGACCAATAGAAACAAGAATGACCAAAAAAATTGGAGTTATTGCCTCCGAAACCAAAACCCTAATTTTAGGTCATCTGTGAAGTTAAGCTTGGCTCTGCTTCCATGCCTTTCTCGGTTCTTGTGATTTTCTGACTTCCTTGATCTTGGGAGGATATAACATGATACTTGAACATACATGGACCCTCTTGATATGATTGAAGACCTTTGGAGTGGCTCAGATAGCTCATGGATTGCTCAGATCACAAACCCTAGATGCAGATGGCTTTGAACCAATGTAGTGAAGTAAATAATGCAATGTGAGATGATATGATTGAACTTATGAAAATGAAAAGAATCACAAGCCATGGTGAAATGAGTGAGGGCAAATTTGGGGTGTTTACACAGTGGGAATAACTGGTGGAAATTGCAGAATAATAAAAAGAGCTGATTTAGCCGAATTAAGCAGAAAATTTAGTTGTTCAGAATTTAACGAAAATTACCAAGTTAATTTGGAATAATAAATAGGTGATTTTAGTTGGTGTATTTTGGTAATTAGTGTTGAATGTATGTATTTTCTAGTATAGTTGCTTATGTTGTTTTGTTCCGGTTTGGGAGCATTTTTAATTTGAAGGTCGAAGGACCAAGGTTGATTATTAAAGTTGTTGGTCGTATGACCAACATTGAAAGTTCTAGGATTATGGCCAAAGTTGAATCATGTTGAATATAAGTTGTGACGTTGTTGGTTGTATGTTGTTTTGAATTGTTCGTTGCTTATGTGTTGTGTTGTTGGTCTCATGGCATACACTGCACTTCTAAATCGGAGCGAATGCTCACCATGTTAGCCTGGATTGGAAAAATATTTGAGTTGAAGGCTTATGCCTTGCAGATACCTCGATAACCTGGTATATTTTAAGTTGGGAGCTTTACTACAATGGTACCACGTGCATACGCATAGTCGAGTCGCATCCTGTGTCATATTATTTATGTTGTTTATGTTTCCAAGTCGATAAAGTTGTTCATGTTGCTTAAGTTGATAAAGTTGTTTACTTTGTTCAAGTTGATTAAGTTTTTTATGTAGATTTAAGTTGATTAAGGGGTTTATATTGATTACGTTGAGTAAGTGTTTCATGTTGAATAAGTTGATTATGATGCTAAGTTAATTATATGATTATGTTGAATAAGTTGATTATATGGTTATATTGCATGAGTTGTTTATATGTTTATGTTCATAAAGTCGATTATGCTGATATTGAAGAAGTTGAATATGTTGTATATGTTTGTCGAAGCTGATGAAGATGACTATGCTGATTTTATAGTTGAAATTGGTGATGTTGATGTGTGAATTAATTTGATAAAGTATGTTGATTTGTTGGGGGTGATTGGTAAGATGTTGTTGTTGGATAGTAAGAAAATTGTATGATTCTATCTAGCGTATTAATTATCATACTCTTGTTTATATGGTTCGATATCTCACCCCTTATGTTTGAATGTTACCCTTGGTTGGTAACGTGAAGGTATTCCGGATTAGAGTTGCTTATCTTCGTAGTCAAGTTGGTGTCTTCGCTCTGATACATAACACTTAGGGGTTTAACGTTTGGTATGTCATAGTTGTTTTCTCGTTATTGTTGTTGTAGTTAAAGGTTGAAGTTGAATAGAAGACTATGTTATTACAAGTGGTTTTACAAGTTGATAAATAAATTGTTATGTCATGACAATGATAGTTGAAAATTATGAACATGTTGTTTAATAATAAAGATGTTTTGGTTTACAAAAATAAATGAAGTTGTTATTGTTGTCTCCCGATCTATATGTGTTATGTAACCGTGTTGATATGCGATTAAATGTTGATGTTTTTAAAGTCGAAAATGTGGCATCCTATATTGTTGTTGAATTTTTGAAACTCTGATTTATGAATTTCCGCCAGGTAGATTTGGGGTGTTACATTAGTGGTATCAGAGCAGGTCGGTCCGTCCAAACATTGTTTTCTAATGTTATTAATTCCTTAGTACGTGGCATGTATGTGAAACATTGTTGGTACTTGTTGTTAGTTTCTAGTCGTTGTCTGCAGGTGTTGGTTGGAATTAAGTGGGGGAGAAGCTTGACTCCCGGATTGTTGTTGGAATGTCGAAGTTGGTTCAAAGTTGATGTTGATTACAAGAGTGCAAGGTTGTTGAAGAGATGTTGTTACGGACCGACGAGGGCATGGACTCATGAATTCGTATCGGTCGGGTTGAGAAGTGCGTAGATTTTGGATGGAGATTGTTTAAGAAAGAGGATTTATTCCAAATGAAAATACAAGTGGATGAATCAAGTTGAAGGATCAAGTCGGTAGCTTGCTATGCCTTGAGTGTAGTTAGATTAAAGTCAGGCAATTTTAGAAGTTGGATGTAGAGCAATATATTTTGGTAGATCTTGGAAGCAAGAGGGAGAGGGATGGAACTTGTAATCATCAATCTCAAAATTCTGGTTTTTGGAATTTTGGAGAAGCTGTCAGTAAAAGAGGCATAACGTTTTAACCTTGATTCGGATTGAAGCGGTTATGGACTTTTTGGAAAGCTTACGAAATTACCTATAGTTTGCATATAAGATTTGCCTTCCAAAGGTTTGTGAATATGGAGAAAAGTGCATTTTAATAGTTGGGTCTGCTGCTGATTGTTGGAAAATTTTGCATACGGGAATTGTTGACCAGTCCCATTGCAAGGAGGGTAACTCTTTGCTCGTGAGTCGGATTCAAGCGATTTTTGAGGTTTTGGAATCTGTACAAAATTCTCTTCAAGTTAGAATATAATTTTGGGATTTGGAGGTATTTATTGGAAGAGATAATTATGTTCAAAGTTGGGTGAGTATCGGTGAAAATTAGGAAAGATAAAAATGTTGATAAGGAATAAAATGTTGGTATTGGAAGGAATGCGAAGGTATCAGAGAATGCATGAGATACGATTTATGTCGCATGAGGACGGTTAAAGTGCCGATGTTAGATGATGGTATTGTTGAGAGGAATAGGGATGTTTGATTGGTGTTGTTAAGGATTTTAACTGAGATAAAAGTTGTAACTGGAAACTAACCGAATTGAGTTATGCTTGATGTTGTGACGACTCCGATATTAGGAGGATATTTAAAGTAGTGTTGCGCTTCGAGCGTGTATAAGAGAATGTGTACTAGATTTTTGGATGTTTTGTATCGTTGACGAAGTTTGAACTTAAGGAGACTAAAAAGGAGTTGTTAAGCCGTAGAGAGTTGGTAGAGCATTATGCTTACGAACTTTGGGCACAAGTTGAAGTACGTTATTGCGTTGGGTAATGACAATTTACTCTATTGTTATGGTTGTCAAATGTCTATTGACAAATTGAGGAACCGATCACCCTTAATCTATTGTTAATAGCATACGAAATCATAATTGATGGATAGATATGTTATGCCAACTAGTATAGTATGTACGTTGAATCGGTTGAAGTTAAGTTGGGCGCTTGAGTATTGTTTGTTTTTTTGATGCATGTATTTATATGAGAATGTCAGTTGGATTTAGAGATGATAGCATAAAGTTACGTTGAGATTAAGTAGACTAATAAGAAAAATTCATAGTTGAATTCTGGATAATCTGAGTGTTGTTTTGTGATGAATCAAGTGACTTGAAACTTGAAGCTTTCTTGAGATGATTTGAGAGGAAAGTAAGTGGAAATTGAAAACCGTGATTTGGCAAGAATGTCAGATAAAGTTGAGTTGCAAGTATTAAGAGAAGTAAAGTTGTAAGTTGGTTTATTAAAGTACAAATTTGGTAGGAAAAAAGGATGAGATACTTGGTTGTGTTAATTCGAATAAGAAATTATGAAGGGTTGTGTCGGTATGAGTAGGAATCGAGGATTCGGTATATGGAATTAGTTGGAGGTGAAGAAAATAAGTTATCTTGTGGGAATTCGTTGGACCATTGTACCTTATGTTGTTGTAATGATGTTGTGTATTCAAGAGGAAAGTCTATGGAAATGTAAGACCATGATTTGACAGGCATGTTGGTAAAGTTGTAGTTGTGTTGATGATAATTGGGAAGTAGAAGTATATCTTATCTAAGATTTAGAAGTAGTCACGATGGTAATTGTGTTGGACGTTAAGAGGTATGTCTTATGAATCTAAGTTGGAAGTATTCAGTAACTACGAAAGAGTTAGAATACCCGTTGGAATGAAAATTCCGAGGAATAAGTCGGAGGCTTTGTTGATATGTTTATTTTGGTGATTGTAAGCTGGAGTTAGATTCAGTATACTTGGTAGAATGCAAGTAATCAGAGTGCGCAGTGAACGCGTGGTGTAGTGCAGTTGTTCGTATATGAATAACGAAGATGTTGATAGTTGATTGAGTTGATGTAGTGTTAAGTTGTATGTTCTTGTGTTGATATATTCTAAGTTCTTAAGTTGGTTACTCGTTGTGTTGTGTTTATAGATGTCGAGTGCATCGCTTGTGGACTGTTCGTATTGTTGTTTCCATTAAAGTTGCGAATTGTTGCTGTATTATACATGGGCTGCCTTTGGAAATGAAAATTGATTAGTCGAATGGATTAAGTAGTTGGAGTAGTTGAATTGGATAAATTTTCGAGGACAAAAATATTCTAAGTGGGGGAGAGTTATAACAACCGTTTATTTAATTAATTATTTAATTAAATATAATTGTGGTGTGTTGCGTTAAGTCGCATTGATTTAAGTTGATTTCCAAAATATTGGAATATTATGTTGATAATTGAGTGGTTTAAGTCGAATTTAATTAATTAAGTTGATATAAGTTGTGGAATACAATATGAAATATTCTCCGGGTATTGTTGGATATGTTGTTAGAGTTGTTTGGACCGTTTGGTTAATAATCAGAAGTTAATCGATTAACTCGGGAATAAGTATTTATTTGTGAAATATTATTCGGTCGATTTGGCATTGTGGTAAATTAAGTCGTTAAGTCGGAATATTAAGTCGTAAAGTCGAGGAAATAATATTATAAGTGATATTATTGATTATTGGAGCATGTTGATTAATGGGTTTGATTTCGTCGGAAACAACAATTTAAGGGGATGTTGTGTTAAGGCCCATTAGTTGATTATTATATTGGATTATTATTTTAATAAAAAGAAAATAAAAGAATAATTTGTCAAGATGAGAAGAAGTATCAGTAGAAGTTGAGAAAAAGGTTAGAACGAGGAAAATTGGAGAACGAGGAAAAGTGGAGAAAACGATAATGAGAAGTCGCCGTTGAAAAATCAAACCGGAAAGTCGATCGGAGATTCGAGCGGCCATCGATTTAAGGTAAGGGTGGGGTTCGAATTATATAATTAGGATTATGATGATTAATATGTGGGATTGGGATTTTATAATTTCTATACAGTCGGGTGTTGATTTTGTGTTGATCGTGCTATTTTGATTTGTCGTGAAGAACATAATTTTGTGATAATTGAGTAATCGAATTTTCATAATTTATGGATGGATTAATTGTTGAGGAATTTTTATTGATTTGTCGATTCTGGGAAAATTTGGAATTAGGGACGGAACCCCTAGACAGAGGGTGGCGCAGGCCACCCATTATGAAAGGAATGGTTGTGCAGGCCACCCATGGAAAAATGAGATATGGCGCAGGCCATGCTCCTATGAGGACATCATGGCGCAGGCCATGAGCTTTTATGGATAATGAATGTGGCGCATGCCACATTCCTTGTGGGGTCCACTCCTTTTCTTTTGTTTTGTTTTCTTGTTTCACATAAAAACACATAAGGTTTATTTAATTAGCATAAAAGTTGTGTTAGTAGTTGGTAAGAATTATGTAAGCATTTGGAATGAGTGAGTCTCAAGGATGATTTTTACTAATTGGATAATCAGTGTAATAGTACCAGTAGAAATCCTTATCAGAAGATGGGTTTAGCAAGTTTGGAACATTTTAACATAGACATAAAGTATTTAGAAGATGTTAGTTTTTGCAACAAATTTTGGTTGATGACAGTATGAATTAGTACTAGAAAAATATTAATATCAGTAAAATAAATTTAATTTGTGCAGTGGGAATAACTGGTGGAAATTGCTGAATAATAAAAAGAGCCGATTTAGCCGATTTAAGCGGAAAAATTAGTTGTTCAGAATTTAACGAAAATTACCAAGTTAGTTTGGAATAATAAATAGGTGATTTTAGTTGGTGTATTTTGGTAATTAGTGTTGAATGTATGTATTTTCTAGTATAGTTGCTTATGTTGTTTTGTTCCAGTTTGGGAGCATTTTTAAGTTGAAGGTCGAAGGACCAAGGTTGATTATTAAAGTTGTAGGTCGTATGAACAACATTGAAAGTTCTAGGCCTATGGTCAAAGTTGAATCATGTTGAATCTAAGTTGTGACGTTGTTGGTTGTATGTTGTTTTGTATTGTTCGTTGCATATGTGTTGTGTTGTTGGTCTCATGGCATACACTGCACTTCTAAGTTGGAGCGAATGCTCACCATGTTAGCCTGGATTGGAAAAATATTTGAGTTGAAGGCTCATGCCTTGTAGATACCTCGATAACCTGGTATATTTTAAGTTGGGAGCTTTACTCCAATGGTACAACATGTATACGCATAGTCGAGTCGCATACTGTGTCACATTATTTATGTTGTTTATGTTGTTTATGTTGCCAAGTCGATAAAGTTGTTCATGTTGCTTAAGTTGATAAAGTTGTTTACTTTGTTCAAGTTGATTAAGTTGTTTATGTAGATTTAAGTTGATTAAGGGGTTTATATTGATTACGTTGAGTAAGTGTTTCATGTTGAATAAGTTGATTATGATGCTAAGTTAATTATATGATTATGTTGAATAAGTTGATTATATGGTTATGTTGCATGAGTTGTTTATATGTTTATGTTCATAAAGTCGATTATGCTGATATTAAAGAAGTTGAATATGTTTTATATGTTTATCGAAGCTGATGAAGATGTCTATGCTGATTTTATAGTTGAAATTGGTGATGTTGATGAGTGAATTAAGTTGATAAAGTATGTTTATTTGTTGGGGGTTGTAAACACCCCAAATTTGCCTTCACTCAGTTCACACCATGGCTTGGGATCTTTCATATTGGCATTAGTTTAATCATATCATATTGTAAACACCCCAAATTTTCCCTCACCCATTCACACCATGGCTTGTGATCTCCTCATATGCATAAACTCAATCATAGCATCTCATATCACATTTTTGATTCATTGCATTGGTCCAAAGTCATCTGCATCTAGGGTTTGTGATCTGAGCAATCCAAGAGCTTCTTGAGCCACTCCAAAGGTCATCAATCACTTCAAAGGGGTCCATGTATGTTCAAGCATCATATTATATCCCCTCAAAGTTAAGAATTTCAAAAATCACAAGAACTGAGAATGGCATGGAAGCAGAGCCAGGTTTAACTGCACAGATGACCTAGAATTAGGGTTTTGGTTTCAAAGGCCATAACTCCAAAGTTTTTGGTCATTCTTGTTTCTATTGGTCTCTATATGGTATAGGGATCATGCATATCAATTTTCATGAAGAAATTCAACGGGGAAGTCATCTGATCAAGGGTTGACTTTCTAAGCAAGTCAGTGCAAAATCAGGGCATCTGAGGCCCTCAATGACCCAACCAAGGGGTGTTCATCATCATTTTGATTATGTGTTATCTTTATTTGATCATGGAATATGTTGGAAGTTCACAAAATTGAAGAATTTCAAGTTATTTGCAAAGTTGACTTTTTGGGAAAGTTGACTTTTAATGAAAATTGCCATTTTGGGAAACTTTTTCAACCCTTGCTTTTTGATTCAAAAATGCTTCAAATGGAAAAACTTTGGTCATGAAAGTTGTAGAATGGATCATTCCCTTTTCAAAAAGTACAAGAACATGACCTAATTCATTTTGGATCAAAAGTTATGGTTTGTCAAAGTTGGCTAAAATCACAAAATTTGAAGTTTTCCACCAAAGAGGCATTTTGCAAAATGGTATGATCAAGTGTTCTAAAGGCCTCAAGTGTGTACCATTTCCTCACAACATGATCATATGACATCTAAAATTCAGAATGGGCCAAGGGATCACTCATTTTCATGACTTATGGAGCAAGAATTTTCAAAAGAAACCAAAGTGAAGCAAGTTGCAAAAACTCACTCAAGTTTGAATCCACTTGCTTGCTGACTTCATAATCAATCCTAGGGATCTCCACACTTCTTGCTGCGCAGGACACCCCATTTGTCCTTGGCTAGCTAGTAGCCCATGCCTCTCTTACACCAATTTGACATTTTGGCAACTTGAGCCATACCAATCACAGCAGTACACATCAACTCATCTGACCAATCCCATTTGTTTATACAAATCAAAAGCAAGCCAAAGCACATAATACACAAGCCTGAAAGCACCAAGAACACAGCTCTCTCATTTTCCACCCCATTTGCAAAACTCTTCGAAACACTCTCCACAAGCCTCAAACACACAAACCAACTTCACAAACAAACTCAGCATGCTTCACTGATCAAAAACCACTCATCGATATAGCCTGAAACTCACTGAAATCAAAATACGATTTCCACCCCCCCTTGAGCAGAACTTCAGCTATCTTCCAAACCAACCATTGTAAACTTCAAACAAGCATTGAAAGCTTCTCAGGAGGTCCATTGGAGGTGATTGGAAGCAAGAAACCAGCCAGAAAGTGCCAGAAATCAAAGCTTCGATTCAGGTAGCCATGGAAATTCATTTTTCCAGAACTCCTTTCTCTTGTTTCTAAGTTGATTTGCATGCTTCCCTGAGTTCACTGAACATTTTATTTTTGAAAATGATTGAGTTTTGAGGTTGTATGCTTGATCTGAAAGTTTGCCCGAAAAATGTTCTTGCTTGTATGTCTTGATTCAGTGAAAATAAATGTTGTTTGAGTTAGGGTTTATGCTTAGGGTTGTTCATAGATTGATTCTGGAGATTTAGAGCTTTTGAAATGGCCTGGAGAGTGAGATTGAGTTTTTGGTTGATCGGAGAAGATGACCGGAACACTGTTCCGGTCACCTGATTTTGTTTAGGGTTCAGATTAGGGCACTAATCATAATTAGTGAATTTTGAATCTTGGCCGTCCAGATGCGCGCCAAGTCCACTCCCGTGCGTGTGAGTTTGAATGTCAGCCTTTGATTGTGCTGACTTTTCCATTTTCCAGTTTAATTTCATTTTTATTGCATTAAAATTCATTTGTTTTCTTCATTTAATTTAAAATAGCAAAACATTTTGAAAAATTCTGAAAATTTGTATACAGCCTTTATTAATTTTCAAAAACCAAAAACATTTTTATTTTTATTTTTTTGCATTAAAAAATATTTTTAAATCATTTAAAAGATTATTTTTAATTAATTAATGAGAATTAATTAATTAAAAATACTTTTAGGTATTTAAAAATCACAAAAAAATTCATGAAACATTTAAAATCATTTAGAAACATTGTCCAACCCTCAAACCAAATTTCTTTTTTGATCTTGATGTCTTTTGACAATTTTCCATGGAATTAATTTTATTTCAAAGCATTATTTTGATCCAATGTTCAAAAATTCATTTCTGCCTAGTCTTTAGGAGTTGGACTTTGATTCTTTTTGCATTGCTTCTTGCATATCATGAAGTTTATAGGATTAAATTGGCATGATTTGATCTTGCATTTTCAATTTGTTTGACATTTTTTCTAGACAAGGTACCTTAAAACCCTAGCAACCTTAGGAAATTCATAACTTTCATTAGGTTAAGAATTGGATCCCCTCCTTTGGGCAGTGAGTTTGTATAGGTTTAGGGTTCCATTGGATGCATTTTCAATTTTTTATCTTGATGTTTGCTTCTGGTTTTGGTTTTTGTTTAGTGCATTGATCATAAACCCTAATTTGGGCTTCCTTTTGCATTCATCTTGCATTTTCTTGCATACCATGACTTGCCATGACATTTTATGCATCCATTTGATTCATAACACATCTTAGGACATATTAGAATCATGTTTGATCATTGCATCTTTCATTTTCCATGTTGTATGCCATTTGCATTCCATGACTTTTCATGTATGTTCATGGTTCTAAGCATGTTTCTCTTGCATCCATATGTTTGTATGATCATCCCCATGCCTTGTTTCATGTTTGTGTCGTCTCATAGCATCATTAGCATCATACTTATGCTTCTGGTTTTGGTTTGTATCATGCCATTCCATCTCATTTTGCATTGCATTGCATTCTTTTCACTAACTTTTCAGGTGGTAAGTTACTTTGAGAAGTGAATTTGCCTTCACTTCTCACAATTTCTTTTCATCTCTCTTATGCATCATTGCTGCATTTTGTCTTGTGTTTGAGATTGAGCTTGCTCTTTCTTCTTCTTCTCACTTTCTTTCCTCAAGTGACTTGCCTTCTTAAATGAAGCAAGTTACTTTGCTCCTCTTTGCTCCTTTCATCTGCTTCCTGGTGGTTCCTCTGAAGATCTTTCTTGTAAACCTCACAAACCTTAGGAACAACCAAGCATGACAATAATTAGGGTTTTGATTAGTCCCCCATTTAGATTTTACCTTTGTGTCTCATTGAGTCTTCTCTCCTCACCTCATAATCAAGGACTAAACCCTAAAGGCTTTAAGGCTTTGTGATTAGGTTTATGCCTGCATCCTTCTATTAGGATGGAGTGTATAACTTTAATCCTAAGCATTAAACCCTTAATGTGTTTAAATCCTTTAGTCAATCCACTTAATAATCATCAAGACATCAAGCTTGTAACTTGGGCCTTGCATTAGGGTTCTAATTCTTCCTTAACTGGTTAAGAAGGACTAACCCTAGTGTTAATGGACAAGTCCCCCTCAAGTTGTCTTACAAACCATAAAACTCACTTCTTCATCATATCATTAATTAAAATCCACTTAATAAAGGCTTTGTTTTGTCATGAGTCTAATCCCTAATCATGGATTAAGTTGAGGATCTTTCCTCATCTTAAACACTCTCATCTATTATCCTTCTATTAGGATGGTGTAATGAGTCTGTTTAATCCCTGATTATGGCTTAATCTCATTACTCAACACTAAACAAAAACAACAAAAACATCTAATTAATCACAAGTAGGTTAATGATCTTAATCCTACACCAAAGGTGTTTAAGTGTGAGAAGCTGACTTCACACTTAAGGTATTCTCATTACCTCTAATCAGAGGGAAGATGTGATGAGTTTACTAAATCCATTGGTTTAGGCTTAAGCTCATTAACTTATGACAAGCTTTCAAGAGCAATAAAAGACTGAAAACACAAAAACAAACAATAATCGTCTCCTTCGGGATTCTTTTCTCATCATCTTCATTCATAAACGAGAACTTGCTTCTTCCTTCTAATGCAAGACAGTTTGCACCTGAGCCAGACAGGTCATACACTTGAGCATAGACAAGCAAGCAGTTCACAAGTCAATTCATCTTTCAGTCTCTTTGGGTCGAACTACGGTGTTCTGACTTCCTCATTGCACGAGAGGATACGTAGGCATAACTTAACAGTTATCGAACAAAAGTCTCTGTATATTCCCCCTCTTTCCAGCATTATTCTTTTAACCTCATGATCTTGAGTATCTTATTCCTGTTCTTACACTGACATTGTATATATCACACTTCACACTTCTTTTACACTGACACTTGCATCCTTTTCCAGTTTCTTTTGCACACAAAATTGCACTAACACTACCCCTTTAAAACACAAATCTTTTAAGCATGGATCCTGTCGAGTACGACGGACAATCTGGGTGCTAATACCTTCCCAGGTTGTAACCAACCCCCTTTCTCAGTCTCTCTGGTTTGCAACCGTCTTATCCATATCTTTCTAGGTCTATGCAGCATTACATTTCCTTCGGGATAAAAATGCCTAGCTGGCGACTCTTTTCATTCCATCCCTTCGCCGACCGTTCGCGTCTGAACCTCATTTGAGCCAGCCTCATTTGGTGGGAGCGACAGCTTGGCGACTCTGCTAGGGACCCTTATACTGCAACCAGGGCTTCTGGTTCTTTTTGTGGGTTCCTCCTAGCACTTTTTTGATTTATGTTTACTGGGGTGTTATGTGCTATTTGTGTTTGTATATTTATTTTGTTTATTGCTTTATGTGCAGTTGTTTATTGCTTTCTTTATAGCTTTATATACATCATACTGTCATACTGTTTTTGCTGGATCTGGTTTTGTTGCTTTGGTGGGTGGGGTTCTATTGAGAGTTGAGGTCCTATACCTGGGACCTGAGTGACACCTAGGCTAGAGTGGTTCATGTTCTTTCCCATTCCATTTCGGTCTGGTGCGGGAATATGAAACACGGTTCAGATATGGGTTTCTTCTTGAGAACTCTGTGCTACAGATTTCCTGTAGTGCTAGGGCTATCTGGGAAGCCTGCTAAGTCTGGATGACCTTTAGTATTGACCTTCAGAAACTGAGGTTAATTAGAGGAGGATCTTTTATGGTTATTGTAAACACTGTACCTCCGGGTTAGAAGTGTTTACACTTCTCATAACTGATCCAAGTTTGAGGATCTTTGTTTTAGAACACCACCTGTGAGGGGGTTGGGCTGTTTACAGGTTTGCAGGTACCCTTGACCTCAGCATACCCTGTTACTTTGTTTTGATTAAGAGTACTCCATTTTGGGACAGTTTTTGTGATTTTTAACCCTGGACATGTGACTCTTTATTTGAGTCCCCCACCTTGGTTACTGGACTTATGAACCTCCATCTGAACATACCAAAGCAGTAATCAGATCCAGTTTGATCACAAACCTTTGCATATCATTTGCATACATCATCATTTCATCATTTAACATTTGCTTATTTGTTTTTCAGGGTATCCACATCATATATTTTGGCTTGGTTTTGACCCCTTTTGTCTGATTAGACCCCTGTCCACCAGCTAGCTGCTTCAGCCATTCTCACTAGTTGTCTGCTTCAGCTACTGTCATCACCAGTCTCAGCCTGTCAGTGGCTCATCACCAGTATCAGTCTTCATCATCAGCAGTTATTTTCAGCTCTTCATCAGCAAACATGGCACCCAAGAAAAGCAACATCTCATATCATTTCTTTGAGCCTGAACTGACTGGCATCAGGAAGATCCAGGCCCTTATTACTCCAGACCATATACCACTATTTAGAGAACATTATGGGGGCATCCTTGATGTGGTTATGGATTTGGACCCTTCCCAGAGGAGCTTGATTCATACTTGTCTACAGTTCTATGATCCTCCTCTGAGGTGTTTCACCTTCCAGAATTTTCAGTTGGGAACCTTGTTGGAAGAGTATTCATCACTGATTGGTGTACCTGTCAGGGGTGGTGTCCCCTTCAACCCTGAGATGGCTTTTCCCAGTAATGAAGAAGTGGCAAAGGCACTATATCTGGAACCTTTTCTGATTGAGCAGAACATGACAACCAAGGCAGGAATCTCTGGTCTACACTTGGATTTCTTGACTTCTCAGGCTATCCTAAAGGCCTCCTTGGGAGAATGGAAGGCAGTCTGTGCTTTGTTAGCCCTCAGCATATATGGGGTTATACTTTTTGCAGATGAGCCTAAGTTTATTAGCAAGAATGCCATTCACCTTTTCATTCTGAGGAACCCAGTGCCCACCTTACTGGGAGATTTCTACTACTCTGTTCACCAAAGGAATGAAAAGTAGAGAGGAAGGTTGGTGAGATGCTGTGCTCCCCTGTTCCATACCTGGCTGCTCAAACATTTGCCCAAGACTGATGCCTTCTTGAATCCTCACCAGCAGAAGAACTGGGCTAGAAGACTTATTGCTTTGACCCCAGATGACATCAGGTGGTGCACTCAGAGTGTAACACCCCAAATTTGCCCTCTCCTTTTTTAGCATCATATCACATCATATTCATCATACTCATATCACTTTCATATTTCGCGGTACATCATTAGCATAGAAAAATGAAGCATCACATCCATTGTTGAAGCATAGCATGAGCTGGCATTGATTTCAGTTCGGTGAGGCTATTCAGTCCGCGATTTGATTCAGATGGATATTTAACCTAGCTTGGTCAAACTGTCGAGAGTTTGTTTCAGCTGCAAGTTATCTGTATGGGTGGTTGTTTCTCGGGCAATGTTTATCAAGTCAAGTTGTGTTGTGTGGAATTCATCATATTATCAAGCAGTGATTCGTGAAGGTAGTGAGTTGTTCAGTGGCTCAAAATTGGTCCCATCCATTTTAATCAGAGGCTTGTGAAAAAGATTCAAGATCGGTTCTGGGCTAAAATCAAGGCTTTGTATCTGTTATTAACCCATTCTTGTTTCATCCATTGTTTTCTTCATTTCATTGTTCATATTTCTATCTGATTTTTATTCCATAGCCATTTCATCCCAAATCCTCATAATCCACTTTTCATCTAATTATTCATGCCCATGATCCTTTTATCCACATGCTTATTCCCAATACTTTTTTGTTCTGACTATATGTTTACTTTCACAATTTACATCCATTCCAAAACAATGTCACCTTCAATTCCGTTTTCTATTCAAATCCGCGTTATTTTTTTAGACCATTTTTTATCCTTTCATTAAGTTCATAAACCATCCTTACTATTTCCATATTCTTTTAAGACTCATATCAAAATCCCCTTTTTAATTCTTTAGAATAACGTCTAGTATCTATTTAATATCAAATTTTGTTCATATTTTAAGACCATTAGCCTGTGTATTTACCATTATAGTTCATAAGCCCATTTCCCCAAGAGCCCATTACCAAAGTATGTCAAAAGTATGCTAAAAGAAGAATGACCAAATAAGTTGATGATGAGTGTTGGTTTTCGTTACACAGTGATCTCACAAAATAGAAAGAAAAAACTTCCAGCATCTCTCCATGACAAATCACGTTTCTCTCCACTCCATAATAAACCGGCCCCACATGTGACCCACACACACTCACTTCACTCACCTCACATTTTTTCCACTTGATGATATTTGACAGCAAAAGTTTTTCTCCTACCACTACACACGCACAACATACACACAAGAAAAAAGAAGCACAAAAAATGCTAAAAAAAAGTGGAAAAAGAGAATTCAGTTACGGAAAAAATAACAGAATGGGAATTCATTAATTTCCCTCATGAGAAATTACAAACTGAAAAGGTGGTAATAACAAACTGGAAAACGATAACAGAATGAAATTTTTTTTAAAAAAAAAAGGAGAATAACAAACTCAGAAAAAAAGCTATAACCGATTTCATCACTCCTGATTCAATAACAAAAAAAACGAGAAGTTTCTCATTCATAGCCTTCATCACAAAAACCACAACAGAATCTACTCTCTTCGAAAAACTTCATTGAGAATAACAGAATCACTCACAATCTTCATCACCAATAACAGAAAACAGATTTCATCTTCATCCAATTCTTGATAATCCTCCTCAATCCTCATTCAATAACAACTCAATAACAGAATCCATCTTCAACACCAAGAACAAAAAAAAACCGATCGAATTTCTCATCCATTTTTCTCTCCAATTCTCCTCAATCTTGATCCAATTCTTCATAATTTTCATCAATTCTCTTCAATCTGCAGCACAGAGAACACACAAAACCGATCCAATCTTCATCCATCTCTCTCTCCATTTCTCTTCAATCTTCATCGCCAATAGCATAGAAACTGATTCAATATTCTTCAACCGACTTCAACTTCTTCAATCGATTCAGTCTCTTCAATTGAATGAAGTCTTTGCAATATCATTGATGGACCTGCAAATTTGATTCAATACGCAAATTCGGAAGAAAGAGAAGCAAGTCGGATTCGCGAAAAAAGAAAGAAGATCGAATCAGAAGCGAAAGTTGAAAGAGAAGCACTACCGAATTGAGGCTGACTTACGTATTGTTCGCCGCATCATCGTGTAACAGGTACGCTTTCGGTTTCGTCACTTGATACAATTGCTGGCTGTATGTTGAATTTGGTGTAGCTGGTTGTGATTTTCGATTGGTTGCTTTGCGTTTCGTTGTGCGAGTCCGATCGCAGGGAGGATTTCTTTTAGCTAGGTTCGTTTCTTTTGTAAAAATGCTTAGTTTAGGTTAGAGTTGGATTGAGTTGATACCGAATGAGGAAGAGGATAGAGGCTGAGATTTAGGTTGTTAGAGTGTTCGTTTTGAGAGTAGTTTCAGATTCGGGTGAACGGTGAGGTTTAGGTTAGGGTTGTTGATGGTGGCGGCGAGGGATGTGAGAGAGGATGGAGTCGGCGCCGGTTGTTTGAGTGTGAGAAGGAGAAGCCGAACGAGAGCAAGGGAGGAAGAAGGTGATATTTGGTCCGGCTGATGGGAGGTTTCGGTGAGTGAGAAAAGGTTGAGTCCGGACGTTCGCAAGCTTGGCCGGAAGGTGAACGATGGCGGCGTTTAGGTTAAGAGAAGAGGTTTCGGCAAGGGCGGAGTCGACGGCGGAGGGTTTGTGAGAGGGAAGAAGAAGAAGGTGAACAGTGGTAGCGGCTAGAGAGAGAGGGCTCAATTCGTGTGTGTTGGATTCTGTTATTTCTTTATTTGTGTTCATTTGCTTCTATGATGTTTATATGATACATTAGCTTTGATTTGGTTAGTAGAAAGTATTTCTAGAATTCTTTAATTAACAAATTAATTGGAAAGGTGATCAGAGAGTTGGGAGAATCGAGGGGATAAGGATAAGAAGCAATCTTTTTTTTTTGATTTTTTGCCCATACCGGCGGTGACACTTGTCACCGTCCGGTAGGGCCTGCGCTGATAAGCTCCCCCAGCAGGAGACATGTGTCTGCGGGTACTGGGTTTAACCCGTAGTGCTATCCGCACCCCTCACCCAACTTAGCCCAAGCAATTTCAGCCCATTTCATTTCTAATCACACCTCCCTCTCATTTCTTTTAATTTTCTTTTCTTCACTTAGTTTCTTTTTAATTCAGTTTCCATTTTAATTCATATAAAATAGAATAATTCATCCAAAAATTCTAAAATAAATCATGGACCTTCCTTTATGTATCTAGTATTTTATCACATTTTTATTTTATTTTTTCCATTGATTAGCGTGCCAGAAATAATTCACCAATGTACATAGCTTCTTTTGCTTCTTTTCTTGACCAGTCTGTTTTGTCCATTTTCTATAGCCTTCAATATTTGGAGGTTTGATCCCATTCTTTTTGCATTGTGTTACTAAGATCTCCTAGTTTTCATGTGATTTTTCTCAGAATTTTTAGGAAATTATTTCTGGAGTTTTGGTCTGGTATCTTGTGATGTAAGTTTTCTGTCCCAACTTGTGTTCTTGCCTCTATTTGACCTAGTTCCTTTCTGAATTTTTGCAAGTCCTTTTGGAAAGTTGATATAATGTGTTTGAAGATCATTTGGTTCCAGTTGTAGAATTTTTAGATGGCTGGTTGGTTATTTGTGGATTTTTGTTCTCACCTTGTCCCATTTTGCTTCTTTTGGTTCATTAGATCTCTTATAGGCTTAGAAGGGCACTTGTGCCAACTTCTTCTTCTTATTTGGGGTTCCTTTGGGGTATGGGTACCTTCCTGGTCCTAGGATAGGTCTTGTTTCTTCTGAATTTTTGAGTTTGCTTCTTATTCAAGTCATTTGTTTCTTTAAGTGTTTAAATTCCATCTTTTGGTTCCGTTGCTTCTATTATGACATTGTTTGGTATTGTGTGACTTCTCTCTTCATCTTGCTGGCCTCTTAGGCCATTCTTCATACTATTTTGATTCTGGTTTTGAACTTTGTGCTTGTATTTTGTGTGTTTTTGCATTATATTTTTCATAAGTGCGCATTTGTTTCCATATGTATTCATGTTGCCTCATTTTAAGTCATAAGTTTCTCATATTTATTTCTTTGAGTTGAATTGGAATTAGGCATTTATTAATTTCATTTCACTTCTGATTGATGGATGATGTTATGTTAATTTTTTCATTTTTTGTTCACTTGTGCATGCTAACCTTGCAGGGGCTATGGTAAGTGTGAGATGTGGGAATTGAGTTCCATATCTCTAATTCTTATCTCTTCCTTTTATGTTTATGTGAACTAACCCTCTTTTTGTTGGGCCTAGGCCTTTCTCATCCCTTCTTCTATCTTCTTATTTTCTTCTTCATTAGGATAGAAACCTCAATAACCCTTAGGACATCCATGCATGTGAATACTTAGGATTATTTTAGTCCCCCTTTAGAATTTTTCCTTTGAGATCCTTTTGGTTCTTCTTCTCTTCTCATCTCATAACTCTTAAAAGATACTTTAATAAATGTGAAGTGATGTCTTGATCCATAGCCTTATCCCATGAGGTATGCTTGTAGTCTTCCCATCTTGGGATAGTACAAGTTTACCTTGTGATGCACAAGTCTGATCAAGGTATCTTATTCATAAAGAAAAGCATAAAAAACACTTCTTCATCTGTAAATACCAAAACACTTAATAATTCAAAAAGTTAGTGAGCCTAAGCCCTAATCTTTGGGATCAAGTTATGGGGATCTTCTCCTTACTTGAGTATGCTTGTTCTATTATTCCATCTTGGAATGTAGTGACAAGTGCACATTCCATGGGTGAGAGCTTGAGTTCACTTCCTTGTGACACACTCATAAAAGCTTCTAAAAAACACAAACCAACAATAAGCGTCTTTCCTTCGGGAATTCTTTTCTCATCTCCTTCGCTCCGTACGCGAACTTGCTCCTACTTGTCACTTTGCAAGACGGTTACTCACTCGTCGTTCGAGTCTGCAACACCTGAGCAATGGCATAGGCAGTTCAAGCTTTAATTCACAAGCAATTTCTTTTCTACCCCTAGTTAGGGGAACTACGGCGTCTCTGATCCTCATTGTCCTGATGAGGTACGTAGGCAGCGGGGTAGGGCCCGTTCGAGCACAATCTTTATTTTCCCTACATTTTTCTCTTTGTTTCTTATTTCATTTCTTTTCCAGTTCCAGTTTCTTTTCATTTTCATTTCTTTGCTACAGCATATTATTTCTCATCCTTTGAAACAGTTTCTTTTGCAAGCGTGGATCCCGTCGGGTACGACGGACGGATTGGGGTGCTAATACCTTCTCAATTCGTAACCGACTCCCGAACCCAGATCTTTGGTTCGCAGGACCTTGTCCTTTCCTTTTTCCTCAGGTTTTTGCAACATTACCTTTCCCATTCATTCGGGATAAAAATGTCTGGCTGGCGACTCTAACTTTTCCGCGCCACTTTCGCGTTTGTACTAGGATGAAAATCTCGGGAGCGACAGCTGGCGACTCTGCTGGAGACTTGCACACCAGATAATCTCTGGTTCCCCTATGAGTCTCTCCTAGCGCTTGTGTGTTTCTGTTTCATTGGGTGATGTTTGTTTGATGTGGCTTGTTGTATTGTATTGTTGTTTGTTTACAGCTTTATTTACAGCTTTATTTACAGTTTTCAGTATTTATTTTCTGCATCATGTATATATACTGGACTGTCTGGACTGGTTTTCTTTGGTGGGATGGGTGTTACTGGTTCTTGAGAGATATGAGCCAAGTACCCGGCTCGAGTGCACCATAGGATTTAGAGTGGTTCCACTTTGGCCTCATGAGATCTTGTCATGGGGGTAGTAGTGAGTTCCACACCCAGGTTGCGATTGTCTTGGAAATGTCTTGATTTGGGGATCTTCCTCTCTCATTACATAACCCTGACAGTTATGTGCAGCTGGGGACCGATCATTGAGAACCTTTGTGGAAACAACCCTCTCCAGTGGTGACAGTGGCAGACCACATTTTGTGGCAAACCCATTCGCACCCGAGGGCCCACTGGGAACTCGCATAGGATGGCCTGGTTCTCTTATAAGAACTCAGTCAAAGCATCTGGTCGTATGACATTAGTACTGTATCCTACGGTCTGAATGTACTATTGTTTCTCGATTTCAGCGCTTGAAGCTGGGGACTTATAAGGGATGCTTGTTTTTCCCGGACACAGCTGAGGCCTCCCTACATAGTATATAATGCCAAACTGATTCCCTGATCTGGTCATGAGCCATTTCTCGGAGCTGGTGACAGTATTATTGCTACGTGGCTTTGAGAGTCCGTGATGTCTGACCCGGAGCCTTTTACCCGTGAGATTGGGGGGTGTTTACAGGTGTGCAGGAACCCATGACCTCTACATACACTCATCTGTTCAGTGGTTCTTGTTATGATCTTTGGTCCTTTGATTATGATCCATGGTTCTATGATTCTATGGTTCCGAAGTTATGGTTCTGAATTCTGGATTTCTTGATACTGTGATTCTGAGATCTTCTATCAGAGAGTTGTGATTATCATAGGGTGTGACTCAGTAAACTTTTGGGTTTGCCAGTTATTCAGAGGGGCCCTTGTCAGTGTTCCAGTTCAGATGGTCCCAGTTGGTCATATGCTTGCATTGCATTACATTTGCATCATTCTTTGCATTAACTGTTTATGTTTCCCATTTTTCAGGTCATTGCTCACATTTGTTCCCAGTTCTGGTATTCTTATCTCTATGGCAGAAATCAGAAGAGATCCGAGAAAAAAGAATGTGCATTATACCTTTCTTCAGTCGGAAGTTAAAAGTGTTCAGAGGTTAACAGGTCTGATGAACGATCAAGTCTTAGGTAATTTCAAGAAAAGATATGGCCAGATACTGAAGTTTGTGGACAAGCCTACTGCAGACCAAAAGGACATTGGAAGAGATCTCTAGCATGCTGAGTTGCTTTGTTTTTCCAGGTTACATCTTAGCTCCGACATTGGAAGAGATCTCTAGCATGCTGAGTGTTCCGATCAGAGAGACATTGCCGTTCTATGGGTCAGAGGTTGTGCTCAGAGATGAAGACATAGCCAAGGTTTGTAGGTTGCCAGTTGTTTCAGTCAGAAAGGCTTTGCAAGAGAGTAAAGGCAGAGGTCTACCCTGGAGTGTGCTTATCCCAGAGGCTGAGAAGTACGCTACAGAGGCTAGGTGGAACGACTTTGGAGCTTTGCTTGCATTAATGGTATATGGGTCTAGCTTGTTTCCCGGAGAGAAAGAGTTTGTCAGCTTAGAAGTGATCTCAATCTTTGCAAAAGGCAATCCAGTGCCTACTCTATTGGGTGACTTTTATTTTAGTGTCCATTACAGAAACGAGAAAGGTAGAGGTGGTCCAGTGGTCTGCTGTGCTCCTTTGTTTGCTGAATGGTTTGCTAGACAGTTGCCTAAGTCAGGTGCCTTCAAGGATATACGAGACGAATGGAGATGGTCCAGAAGACTGATGGGATTGACTGAAGAAGACATTGCTTGGGGTTATGACAGGGATTTGCTAGGAAAGGAGTTGATGGTTAGTTGCGGAAGGTTTGCTGGAGTACCTTTGCTGGGAAGGAAAGGTGTCATCAGTTACTACCCAACATTAGCCAGAAAGCAGTTTGGCTACCCTTTGAAAGATCCTCCTCAGATGGGAATGTTTGTTGAATCTTTGTACTTTCCTGCTGACGGAAACAAAGAGCTAGTCCAACAAGCAGTCCAATCCTGGGCTCACAGGATAAGAAAAGGGAAGAAAGACTTCGGCCGAGTTGATCCCAAGACATATCCACCATATGATGTATGGTTGCAAAGACATATCGAGTCAGTTCTCATGCCTTTTTCAGTCGAGGCTCCACTTTATCCCCGAGAGGTACCAAGTCCGAGCAGTACGGTTTCCTTGGAGGAGTACAAGAAGCTAGAAGCTCAGCTGCATGAAGTCAGAGTAGAGAATATTGAGATGGTAAGCCTATACCACCAGGCCAATAGAGCCAAGAAGGAAGCTGAAGACAAGCTGCAGAAGCTCCAAGCCTCTTTAGAAGACAAAGAGAAGGATTTTGCCGGAAGAGAAGCCCATTTCCACAGATTGGGTATGATGGAAGCTCAAAGAGAAGCTAAGCGCAAGGAGACTTTAAAGACTCTCAAGAGTGCTCGACAGTCCATTGTTTGGCTGAAAGGCCAAAGGGATGAAGAGCAAAAGAAATTCAAAGAAAAGGAAGAGTTCTTTGAAGTTCAGATGGCTTTCAAGAAGGAGGAAGTGGAGCAAGCCCACGCCATCCGGAGGGAGAAGACCCAACAGCTAGCCCAAAGCCAATTAGCTCTGGAGGAAGCAAGGAAAGAGATCGAAGAGCTCAAGCTGAGAGCAGGTGTCAAGAAAAGCAGGGCAGAGGTGGCAGATCCTGGGTCCTCGGCTTAGTTGTTTATGGTTCAGGCTACCTACAGGCTTGTTGTAGGAGTCTTGCTTTTATTTCTTTTGTCTTTATGTACTGACATGTAACCCTTCGGGGAATATTTCTGGTTGTATTCTGACTTTTAGCCTACAGTGGTTTGTTCATATTCAGTATTAATGTGCAAGTTATCGTTTTGAATGTGCAAGACTCGTTTGTCTGGATACTGCTAATGTCTGAACACTTATCAAAGAGAAAGTTTGAAAGCTAAACACTGAAAGTGATTGTCGAGATAGATGCCAGAACTGGGGCATGCCAAATGCTTAAAATTGGGAACATGAATAGTTACATAGCATTGCATATAACCTGTTTGTTTGTTTTGCAGGTGTTGTCTCAGTTACTAACGTGTTTTGTGATCACAGGCACTATAGCTCCTCGTAAAGTTCGAGAACAACCAGCAGTGCACAGATACCCAACCAAGACTAACAGAGAGCGAGCCATGGACCAGATGCAGGCAGATTTGGCAGATCTAAGGCAGAGAATGGATAACTTCATGACATTAATGGCCGGCATGGGGCAGAATCAAGAGCGTCTGCGGGAGATGGTTGAGAATCAGAACAGGAACGCTGTTGCTGCTGCTAATGCTGATAATCATACCGGTGCGGGCGCACGTCAGGGTGGAACTCCAGTTACGCAACCAGGAGTGACAATAACCAACGACGGGTTGCATAACATTCAGATGGACAACCATGATGACCAGTTCACTCTACTTGATGAAGCTGAAGGTCAAGGGGTAGAAATGAACAAGAGGTTCGAAGAGATGGCTGAGCAAATCAAGGCTATTCAGTCTCAGAGCTCTTTGGGATTCGATATAACAGACTTGGGCTTGGTTCCGGGAGTCAGGATTCCGTATAAGTTCAAAGTTCCAACCTTCGAGAAGTATAACGGCACTGCTTGCCCGAAGACCCATCTGCAATCATTTGTTGGGAGAATTGCCGCGCATACAGACGATGAGAAACTGTGGATGTATTACTTTCAAGATAGCTTGGTGGGAGCTTCCCTTGAGTGGTACATGAAGCTCAGTAGGGTCAATGTCAAGAGCTGGAAGGATCTCGCTGAAGCCTTTGTGAGGCAGTACCAATATAACATGGACATGGCTCCGAATCGCACGCAGTTGCAGCATATGGCTCAAACAGCAAAAGAAGGCTTCAAAGAATATTCCCAGAGGTGGCGCCAGCTAGCTTCCAGGGTGCAACCACCCCTGTTAGAGAATGAAATGGCCGACATGTTTATGGGTACCCTCCAGGGGGTATTTCTTGAGAGATTGGCGTCGAGTTCTGCTACTAAGTTCAATGATATTGTCATTGCGGGAGAAAGGGTGGAAACACTGTTGAAAATGGGGAAGATACAAGACCCCGGTGCTAGTAGCTCAAATGGAGCGAGGAAAGCTTTTAGTGGACCTCCTAGAAGGCGAGAAGGCGAGACGAATGCTGTATTCGGCCAAAGCCAGGGTCGTGGTTACAGAAGACCCTATGAACATATGGCTGTTGTCACCATTCCTGCAGCTCCCGTACAACAAATGCTACCTCCACCACAACAACATCAGCAACAACAACAACCTCGAACCAACTACCAGCAAAGACCATATCAACCGAGGTAGGCTCGCCCGGCTAACAAGGTGATTGAAGCTATTCCGATGACGTATGCTGCCTTGTTGCCGAGACTACTAGATTTGAACCTTATTCAATTGAGGACTTTGGCACCACCACCTCCTGGAGAGCTTCCAGCTGGTTATGATGTCAACGCGCGATGCGCCTTTCACTCAGGAGCACCCGGGCACTCAACTGAGAAGTGCAGGGCTCTGCATCACAAAGTTCAAGATCTTGTAGATTCCAAGGCAATCAACTTTGCGCCGCCACCGAATGTCAACTCGAACCCTATGCCTAATCATGGAGGGGCAAGAGTCAATGCTGTGGAAAGTGATGACAAGTTGAGTTTGGTGCTAAGTATCGATGAAGTCAAGACACCTTTGAGGGTGGTGAAGGAGAGACTGTTGAAGGGTCAAGTATTTCCCGGTTGCCATCTTGGTTGCGAAGACTGTATGAGTGTTGTGAATGGCTGTGAGAAATTGAAGACGGGTTTGCAGGAATTGATCGATGAGGGGTCCTTGCAGTTCAGTAAGGTTAGTAATGAAGAGGCTGATGATGTGTCAACCATTACTATCTTCTACGATGAAGCTGATATGCCCGTCAGACAAGAGCCGGTTACAATTTACGCTCCGCAGATTAGTCCCGTGACTATTACTGTACCTGGGCCAGTGCCGTACACAGATGACAGAGCCATTCCTTGGCATTATGGCTCCGAGGTTTATGTAGCTGGACAGAGGATGGAGAGTAGACCTGTTGCTGACCTGACTATTGAAAATGTAGGAGGTGTTGGGGGTTTTACCCGAAGTGGTCGTTTGTTTGCTCCCCCTGCACTGAGAAAGGATCCTGAGGCCGAGGTTTCGTCCAAAGACAAAGGAAAGCAGACTGCGAATGAAGAGTCAAATACTCTTGTGGCTGGGCAGGGGACGTTTGAAAAGGAAGTAGAGGAGTTCATGAGGATCATCAAAAGGAGTGACTATAAGGTGGTTGATCAACTGAACCAGACACCTTCAAAGATTTCTATCTTGTCACTGCTGATGTGCTCTCCCGCGCACCGAGAAGCCTTACTGAAAGTACTCCAAATGGCCTACGTTCCTCAGGAGATCACGGTCAACCAACTCGAGGCTGTGGTTGGAAGTGTCAATGCTAGCCATGGCTTGGGCTTCACTAACAGAGACCTCACTTCGGAGGGAAGGAATCACAATAAAGCACTACATATCACGATGGAATGCAAGGGCGCTGTGCTGTCTCATGTTCTTGTAGACACAGGCTGTTCCTTGAATGTGCTTCCGAAGAAGGCGTTGATGAAGCTTAATATTGATGGGATTATCCTGACGCCGAGTGATCTGGTAGTTAAAGCTTTCGATGGTTCAAGAAGATCAGTTTTCGAAGAGGTTGAGTTGCCTGTCAAGATAGGCTCTCAAGTCTTCAAGAGTGTCTTCTATGTTATGGACATCCAGCCTGCGTATAGTTGCTTGTTGGGCAGACCGTGGATACATGCAGCTGGATCTGTCACTTCAACCTTGCATCAGAAGCTTAAATACGTGGTGGACGGCCAGGTCATCACAGTTTGTGGGGAAGAAGATATATTCGTCAGCCATCTGTCGACGTTTAAATATGTAGAAATGGATGGAGAAATCCACGAGACTTTGTGCCAGGCTTTTGAGGCAGATGTCAGTATCTTGACTCCGGTGAAGAAAAACAACGAGGGCACGTCCATTCATTCCTACCAGGAAGCAAAAGAGGTTGTGCAATCAGGCAATGCTCAGGGCTGGGGCAAGCTGTTGGAGATGGAAAAGAAGGATGATAAATTCGGCTTAGGGTATCAGCCCGGTGGGTCTACTCAGAGTGGTAAAGCTATCATGTTCACAAGCGCTGGGTTGCTCGACCGCGATCAAATTTGTACGGCAAGCCAAGACGGGGATAGTGACAAAGACTGGGACAACAATTGGATCCGCCCGTGTGCACCCGGCGAGGAGCTAGGAAATTGGTCTGCTGAAGAAATTGTTCAAGTCACCTGGCTCTCAAAGTAATTGTTTTGTTTCCTTTTATTAGCATACTGCATTGTCAAATCCAGCATTATGCCCAAGATGTTTGGATCCATTGTATTGGGCCACCATGTTTTGTATCGCATCGTTATTTTGCTATGGAATAAAAGGACATTTTCAGACAAACTGTGTTCCCTGTCTTTCTTTTAAACTTTTTCACAAAAAAAAAAAATATAAAAAAATGGCAATGTGTTTTCCTTTTTGTTTTGTGTTAGCGTCTCTTTTTCAAAATAAGCAGATTCTGAATAAGCACATCATTTGTGCAGTGTTGATCATCCGGATTCCACGGATAACGTTCCTGCTATGACTATGCATGACTTTGATAATCCAGTCTACCAAGCTGATGAAGGGGTTGAGGAAGACTGTGACCTCCCTGAAGAATTGGTCAGATTGTTGAAACAAGAGGAACGAGTTATTCAGCCTCATCAAGAAGAGATTGAGACCATCAACATTGGCAGTGAAGATGAAAAGAAGGAAATCAAGATAGGGGCCAATCTGCAGGCCGACGTCAAACAAGAGTTGATCAGTATGTTGAGAGAGTATGTGGATATCTTTGCTTGGTCATATCAAGATATGTCGGGTCTAGACACCGACATCGTGATGCATAAGCTACCCCTGAGAGAAGATTGTCCTCCTGTAAAGCAAAAATTGAGAAGAACTCGCCCGGATATGGCGATGAAGATTAAAGAGGAGGTTCAGAAGCAGTGGGATGCCGGGTTCCTTGCCGTGACTAGTTACCCACCGTGGGTAGCTAACATCGTACCAGTACCTAAGAAGGACGGCAAGGTCCGGATGTGCGTTGACTATCGGGATTTGAACAGAGCAAGCCCAAAGGATGATTTTCCGTTGCCACACATTGATGTGTTGGTCGACAATACTGCTCAACTCTCGGTGTTCTCCTTCATGGATGGATTCTCCGGTTATAATCAGATAAAAATGGCGCCGGAAGACATGGAGAAGACAACGTTCATTACCCCGTGGGGAACATTCTGCTATAAGGTCATGCCCTTCGGTTTGAAGAACGCCGGGGCAACTTATCAACGGGCGATGGTCACATTGTTCCATGACATGATCCACAATGAGATCGAATGTTATGTGGATGATATGATTGCAAAGTCTAAAGACGAAGAGGAGCATTTGGTTAATCTAAAGAAGTTATTTGATAGATTGATCAAGTACAAACTGAGGTTGAATCCGAACAAGTGCACTTTCGGAGTGCGTTCCGGAAAATTGCTGGGTTTCATTGTAAGTCAAAGAGGAATTGAGGTAGATCCTGCTAAAGTGAAAGCTATTCAAGATATGCCTGCACCGAGGACAGAAAAGGAAGTGCGTGGGTTCTTAGGTAGATTGAACTACATTTCTCGGTTCATATCTCATCTAACTGCCACGTGCAAACCGATATTCAAACTGCTAAGAAAAGAGCAAACGGTCAGGTGGAACGATGATTGCCAAAGAGCTTTCGACAAAATAAAGATATATTTGCAGGAGCCTCCAATTCTGATGCCTCCAGTGGAGGGGAGACCGTTAATCATGTACTTGACCGTGCTAGAAGGGTCGATGGGGTGTGTGCTTGGCCAACATGACGAGTCTGGTCGAAAAGAGTACGCCATTTATTACCTTAGCAAAAAGTTTACCGACTGTGAATCCCGATACTCACTGCTCGAGAAAACTTGCTGCGCTTTGGTATGGGCTGCTCGCCGACTGAGGCAGTACATGTTGACCCATACCACACTTCTCATTTCCAAGATGGATCCTGTCAAGTACATCTTTGAGAAACCAGCATTGACCGGAAGGGTTGCTAGATGGCAGATGATTTTAACTGAATACGACATCCAGTACACTTCTCAGAAAGCCATCAAAGGAAGTGTATTGTCGGAATACCTTGCTCAGCAACCTCTTGAGGATGACTATCAGCCAATGAGGTTTGATTTCCCTGATGAAGACATCATGTACCTCAAAACAAACGATTATGAGGAACCACTTCCGGAGGAGGGACCTGATCCTGAATCCAAATGGAAGTTGATGTTTGATGGGGCCGTCAATATCAATGGTCGTGGAGTTGGTGCCGTACTCGTTACTCATGAAGGTGTCCACTTACCCTTCGCTGCCAGAATTACTTTTGGCTGCACCAACAATGAAGCGGAATACGAGGCATGTATAATGGGAATAGAGGAGGCAATTGATATTCGGATTAAGAACCTCGATATATTCGGAGATTCAGCCCTTGTCATTAACCAAATTACCGGCAAATGGTATACACATCAAGAGCATCTAGTGCCCTACAGGGATTATGCTAGAAAACTGTTGACATTCTTCACGACAGTTGAGCTCAAATACATACCACGTGACGAAAATCAGTTTGCCGATGCTTTGGCCACTCTCTCTTCGTCGATTAAAGTCCTGTGTTGGAATTTTGTGCCCAGAATTGACATCTCCAGGCTTGACTCTCCAGCTTATGCTTTCTCTGTAGACGCCGTGTCTGACGAGAAACCTTGGTATTTTGATATCAAGTTATTCCTGGAGAAGAAAGAGTACCCAACAGGGGCATCTTCCAAAGACAAAAAGACCTTGAGACGACTTGCTGCTAGTTTCTTCTTGAACACAGACGGGGTTTTGTACAAGAGGAACTTCGATATGGTCTTGCTCAGATGCGTGGATAGACACGAAGCAAGCTTGTTGATGCAGGAAGTCCATGAAGGATCTTTTGGTACCCATGCAGGAGGGCATGCCATGGCAAAGAAACTGCTGAGTGTCGCTCCCGACAAACGACACCGGGTCAGATGAAGGTACAGACGCGAACGGTCGGCGAAAGGGACAGTGAGAACACACAGCCGTGAACTCACTGGAGAATGAATAGAGTCGCCAGCTAGGCATTTTTATCCCGGAGGAAAGGCAATGCTGCATAGACCTAGAAAAAGATGGATAAGACGGTTGCGAACCAGAGAGACTGAGAAAGGGGGTTGATTACAACCTGGGAAGGTATTAGCACCCAGATTGTCCGCCGTACTCGACGGGATCCACGCTTAAAAGATTTGTGTTTTAAAGGGGTAGTGTCAGTGCAATTTGTGTATAAAATGGCTGGAAAGAGAATGTACAGGTGTCAGTGTATAAGTGATGTGAAGTATGAAAGTGTCAGTGCAAGGAAAGAGTGTGAAGCTCAAGACTATGAGGCTTAAAGAGTAATGCTGGAAGGAGTGGGAATATACAGAGACTTTTGTTTGATAACTGTTAAGTTATGCCTACGTATCCTCTCGTGCAATGAGGAAGTCAGAACACCGTAGTTCGACCCAAAGAGACTGAAAGATGAATTGACTTGTGAACTGCTTGCTTGCCTATGCTCAAGTGTATGACCTGTCTGGCTCAGGTGCTTACTGTCTTGCATTAGACGGAAGAAGCAAGTTCTCGGTTGTGAGTGAATGAGGTGAGAAAAGAATCCCGGAGGAGACGATTATTGTTTGTTTTTTTGAGCTTTCAGTCTTTTATTTCTTTTTGGAGTTTGTCATAAGATAATGAGCCTAAGCCTAAACCAATGGGTTAGTAAACTCATCACATCTTCCCTCTGTTTAGGGGTAATGAGAATACCTTAAGTGTGAAGTCAGATTCTCACACTTAATCACCTTTGGTGTAGGATTAAGATCATTAACCTACTTGTGATTATTTAGATGTTTTTGTGGTTTTTGTTTAGTGTTGAGTAATGAGGTTAAGCCATAATCAGGGATTAAACAGACTCATTACACCATCCTAAAAGAAGGATAATAGATGAGAATGTTTAAGTTGAGAAAAACTCCTCAACTTAATCCATGATTAGGGATTAAACCCATGACAAAACAAGCCTTTGATTAAGTGGATTTTATTTAATGGTATGATGATGAAGTGTTTTTTATGGTTTGTAAGACAACTTGAGGAGGACTTGTCCATTAACACTAGGGTTAGTCCTTCTTAACCACTTAAGGAAGAATTAGAACCCTAATGCAAGGCCCAAGTTACAAGTGTAATGTCTTGATATTTATTAGATGAATTGATTAAGAGATTTAAACACCTTAAGGGTTTAATACTTAGGATTAAAGTTATACACTCCATCCTAAGAGAAGGATGCAGGCATAACCCTAAGCACAAAGTCTTAAAGCCTTTAGGGTTTAGTCCCTGATTATGAGGTGAGAAGAGGAGACTCAAAGAGAGACACAAAGGTAAAACTATGGGGGGACTAATCAAAACCCTAATTCATTGTCATGCTTGGATGATCCTAAGGTTTGTGAGGTTTTCAAGAACAATCTTCAAAGGAGCCACCAGGAAGCAGATGAACAGGATCAAGAGAGGCAAAATGACTTGCTTCATTCAAGAAGTCAAGTCACTTGAAGAAAGAAAGTGGGAAGGAGAAGAATGAGCAAGCTCAAACTTAAACACATATAAGAATGCAGCAATGGATGCAAGAGAGATGAAAAGAAAAGGTATGAGAAGTGAAGGCAAATCCACTTCTCAAGTTTACTTACCACCTGCAATGTTAGAAAGAAAATGCAATGCAATGCAAGATGGGATGAAATGATATGATGCAAGGCAAGACCAGAAGCATGTTGATGATGATTATGATGTTATGAGGTGCTGCAAACATGAGGCAAGACAATGGGGATGTTCATACAAGGTTATGAATGCAAGTGATGCAAGCTAAGGAGCATGAACAAGCATGAAAAGTTATGAATCATACAAGACAAATGACATGGCAAATATGGGATGCAATGATCAAAGATGCTTTATACATGTCTTAAGATGTCAAATGAAACACAAGAATGCACAAAATGCAAAGACAAGTCATGTTATGCAAGGAAATGCAAGAGGGATGCAAATGAAAGCCCAAATTAGGGTTTATGGATCAAACATCAAACACAAACCAAAAACAGAAGCAAAACCCTAAAGTAAAAATGGAAAATGACACTCAAAGAAACCCTAGGCCTATGATGAACCACTGCCCAAAGGGGAGCTCTCAACTCTCAACCAAACTCAAGATATGATTTTCACAAGTTATTAAGGTTTTTTAGGGTTCTTAACAAAACAAATGCCAAACAATTTAAAAATGCAAGAACAATTCATGGCCTTTTTACTCTAGAAACTACATGCCAAACACAAAACAATGCAAGAAGAATCAATGTCTCAACCTTCTCCAATAGGCAGAAATGAATTTTTGAACTTATGATCAAAATAATGCATAAAAAATGATTTAATTCAATGAAAAATTCTTAAAATGCATCAAGATCAAAAAAGAAATTTGGTTTGAAGGTTGGACAATGTTTCTAAATGTCTTAGAACAATTCATGAATTTTTTTGTAATTTTTAAATACTTAAAAGTATTTTTAATTAATTAATTCTCATTAATCAATTAAAAAATAATCTTTTAAATATTTAAAAATACTTTTTTAATGATAAAAAATAAAATAAAAATATTTTTGTGTTCTGAAATTTAATAATAACTTGTACAAAAAATTTCAGATTTTTTTAATAAGTTTTGCTATTTTAAATAAATTGTGGAAGTTTAATGAAAAGAAAAATAAAATAAACAAAATAAAATGGAAAGTAATTAGAAGGAGAGGCTGAGATTGAATCTGGCAAGGAAGTTGTTGACTGCGCGCCAGATCTAGCGGTTGGTATTCAAACTGAGTTAAACATAATTAATTAATTTTTAAATCCTAATTAACAACTAATGATCTAATCTGGACCACACAACACGCGCGGGAGAGACAGATCCAATGGTCCACGTTTAAAGTTTGCCCTAACCCTAATTAAGTTGCTAATGACTTTCAGGTGGCCGGAAGTGACCTCCGGTCATCTTCTCCGGCCACACTCTCCCCTGAGAATCTCAATCTCACTCCCTAGGTATCTAAAACACAATCTTTCTGCCCAGAATTCATCCCCAAGCATCATACAACATGAATCAACAAACAAAATGCATTTATTTTTCGTATTCAGGCTGAATCGAATCAAAAGGGATTTAGGTCAAAAAAATTCAGGGACATCATACATGCTCAAAACTCAATGATTTTCGAAACCAAACATACCATCATGATTAGTGGAACATAGAGAACCAATTAAGAACTTAAAAAACAACTCCTGGGAAAAAAGTTCATGAAGCTCACCTGAACTGGAGCTCTGCTCTCTGGAACTTTCTGGCTAGTTTCTTGGCTCAAACAAGTCACAATGATCCCCCTTTGAAGCTTTGGATGCTTGGTTAGAGTTTAGAAAGCCTCCTGAGTAAGTTTGCAGAAGCTCTGACCAAGGAAGTGTGAAAATCGTATTTGAGTTGTGGAGGGTTTCAGGCCAAAGTAATGAGTGGTTTCTGGTCAGTGAAGCAAGGTGAGTTGATGTGTGGAATTTGTTTGAGTGTTTATGGCCTGTAGAAGCAGATTCGAAGGCTTTTGCTTTATGGAGTGAAAATGGTGAAATGGAGTTAGGGCTTGTTTCAGGCCTGGTTCTTTGTTGCTTTGTGCTTAATGAGGCATGGTGATTTGATCTATGGACTTGGCTTTTGTGTTTGTAGGCTGAGGAAACAAATTCGAATGAAAATGCAAAGTGGTGTGTTTTGGTGTATGTGATGAATATGTATGTTTCAGCCTTGCTTCTTTTATGTTTTGGCCAGCATTTGGATAGTATAAACAATTGCAAGTGGCTGGGGGATGTGACATGTCCTGCTGTGATTGGGATGTTTACTTTTGCAAAATGTCAACTTGGTTGTAAGAGAGGCATGGGCTTGGTTCTAGGCAAGTACAAGGGCTAGGGCTGGCGCAGCATGGTGAGTGTGTGAGGCTGGCTTGATTCAAGGACCAATGCAGCAAGTTGGTGAAGCATGATCATGAATTTTGCAACTTGGTTACTTTGTGGATTTTCATGAAAAATGCCTTGTTACATGAACTAAACAACATGTGATCTTGGTTCAAACTTGACTTTTAGGACTTAGAGAATGCTCATGTGCTGGTTTGATACCAATTAGAGGTTGCAATTTGACTTGGTATATGATTTTGCAAGTTTTCCCATTTGGTGCATAACTTGAATTTTAGTGATTTTTGCCAACTTTAACAAACCATAACTTTTGATCCAAGATGAATTAGATCATGTTCTTGTACTTTTTGAAAAGGGAAAGATGAGATCTACAACTTTCATGACCAAAGTTTTTTCATTTGAAGCCTTTTTGGATCCAAAATCATGGCTTGAAAAATGACATAAAATGATGCATTCTTGAAAAGTCAACTATGCCCAAAAAGTCAACATTTGCAAAAACCCTAAATTCTTGATTTCTATGAACTTCAATCTTCTTCCATGATCAAATAAAGACCATACACACTCAAAATGATGAAGATCACCCATTGGTTGGGTCATTGGGGGCCTCAGATGCCCTGATTTTACACTGACTTGTCCAGAAAGTCAACTCTTGATCAGATGACTTCCCCATGGAATTTCTTCATGAAAATTGATATACATACTCCCTATACCATATAGAGATCAATGGAAACAAGAATGACCAAAAAATTTGGGGTTATGGCCTCTGAAACCAAAACCCTAATTTTCAGTCAACTGTGCAGTTCAACCTGGCTCTGCATCACCTCAAACCCTAGTTCTTGTGATTCCTCTGCATTTTTGACTTTGAGGAGATGAAATATGATATAAGAACACACATGGATCCTTTTGAAGTGATTGGTGGCCTTTGGAATGGCTCAAGAAGCTTTGGGATTGCTCAGACCACAAACCCTAGGTGCAGATGCCTTGAAAACTATGCAGTGAATCAAAAATGAAATGTGAGATGATATGATTGTGTTTATGTGTATGAGAAAGATCACAAGCCATGGTGTGAATGGGTGAGGGCAAATTTGGGGTGTTTACAGCTGCCCCTATTCAAACATGAGTTAGCTGTGCAGGGTGTAAGCGATGGCTTAACAGGCAAACAAGATAACTTGTGGTTGAATACCAAAGACAGTCCAAAATTTGCACTCACGGAAATGAAGAAGGAAAGGGATATAGATTGTAAAGGGAAAATAGAGTATATTGTAAAGTGTGGGCGACGGAGGACGACCGTCGAGCAGAGGACGACTGCTGGGTAAATAGTAATGACGGGGACGGCCGACATGCTGGGAAAGTGCTAAAAAATAAAGCAATGACGGGGACGGCCGACATGCTGGGGATAAAAGGTAAAGCTAAGACGGGGACAGCCGACTAGCTGGGGAAAGATGATAATATGATGGGGACGGCCATCAAGATAAAGTTATAAAATTCTCTGGGGATTAATGAAACACGACGGGGACGGCCATCAAGTTCATAAAGGTCAAGTTACCAACGATGGGGACGGCCATCGGGCTAAAAAAGGAAAAGGGACCACGACGGGGACGGCCATCGGGTTAAAGAATGAATGAAATAAACAGATGATGGGGTACGGCCATCAAAGGTGAAGGACGATCACCTAGCAGGGTACGGCTGCTCTGTTGGGGATAAAAGAAAAATGATGGGGACGGCCATCAAAGGTGGAGGACGACCACCTGGCAGGGTACGGCTGCCGAAAATATCAACGATGGGGACGGCCATCGGATAGAAAAGGTCAACGATGGGGACGGCCATCGGACGAGCAAGATGGAGGACGACCATCAAGAAGTGGAGGACGACCACTCAGCAGGGGACGGCTGCTCTCAAGGTTTGTCATAACACAGGACGAGTGTTAGATAACCAAAATCAACAATGGGGACGGCCATTGGATAAAGTGATGAAGGACGATCATCAAAAGGTGGAGGACGACCACCTAGCAGGGGACGGCTGCTAAAATCGACGATGGGGACGGCCATCGGATGAGCATGATGGAGGACGACCATCAAGAAGTGGAGGACGACCACTCAGCAGGGTACGGCTGCTCTCAAAGGTATCATAACACAGGACGAGTGTTGGATAAAAAGAAAATTTGTTGGCAATCTACTGGGGAGATAGTAAACACGGACGAGCGTTTACATCCAAGAAGCAAAAGGTATAAGTGTTTGGTATTGTGTATAGATTAAAGATGCGGACGAGCATCCTTAAGACTATGATACGGACGAGTATCATGTGAAAACAAACTGACACATGTTCAGAGAGGATGATACGGACGAGTATCAACTGGTTAACAAAGAACAAGGACGAGTGTTGCATCTGAAAGGATTTTTCTGGGGAATAATAGACACGGACGAGTATCTATATTCAAGAAGACATAAGTGTTTGACACAGTGTATGGATTAAAGGTGCGGACGAGCATCCCTAAGACTATGATACGGACGAGTATCATGTAGAAACAAACACTAGACGCAATGTTCTGAGATGATGGTACGGACGAGTACCAACTGGTTAACAAAGAACAAGGACCACTGTTGAATCTGTGGGTATATAAGTGATGATGTATACAAGATACGGACGGGTATCTGTATAAGCGTACCATGAGTAGTGAGTATTGTATTGTATAGGTGAGTGTTTATCTGCTGGGGGAGAGTGACACGGACGAGTGTCAAGAGGGAAAAGTATAATATTAACAAGTGTATGGGTGATGAAGGTGTATGCGACTGCGCTGGGGATATGACACGGACGGGTGTCAAAAAAGTGTATATAAGTATATGTGAGTGCAAAGAGGATGTCTTTGGCTTTCCGCTGGGATATGACACGGACGGGTGTCAGGACGTATCTGTAATGAAGGTGATTTTGTTTGTAGAGGGTGTTCAGGCGACCTGTGGGGAAAGATGACACGGACGGGTGCCAAAAGGTGTATATACGGGTGTTTGTGAATATGAGGCAACTGCTTTTGCTGGGACTCCGATGGGGATTCTTGGGGAAAGTAATCTGTATTCTGAAGCGTTCAATTCACAACATGACTTATGATTATGCTATGCATTTGATTTTTGCCGTAATGCTCCGTATTGGACGGAATGCTACGCTCTGGGGGTGAATATGATGCGAATGCTATGATTATGCAAAGGGGCACAGATCCGGGATTCGGATCCCATTGCTGCGAAGATCTCTAGATGATCTGCTTGAAGTGGACATCCCAGCTGGGGATGAGATCATTGGTAGATCTAATGATGTATCTGCTTTGCTTGGGGATATAGGTCACTGGTTGACATATCCTTATAAAACGGGACCCAGCTGGGGTTTGCAGAAGCTTTCTGTACTCTGTTGTGACTTCCTCGTGCGTTGCTCTTCTGAATAAAGGCTTGAAGCTCTGTGGGGAGATGATTCCCTGATTTCTGTATTCTGTTGAGGAAGAATGGCAACTCGGCCGGGGAAGTGAGAGGCAACTCAGCTGGGGAGAGCAACAAGAGGCAACTCAGCTGGGGATATAGCATCCTGAGTGTTAAGCCTGTTTGTTGACTTGGCAACTTTGCTGGGGAAAGCAATGGGGAGCAACTCAGCTGGGGATAGAGCATCTCGGATGCTGAGATTGAGTGTATGCTGATTTGGCAGCTCCGCTGGGGAAATGGGCATCCTCCAGTGCCATGTGGAAGATAGACCGAGTTCATAATGATTCGCCTACTTGCTGAGACGTAACCTGCATGCCCCAGGTTGCGTTCTGGATACCTGCAATCCTGCAAAGATAATGGAACGTACAAAAGGTCCCGAAGTATCCCTTTCTGGATTCCGTCATAGGAGTTAAGTACTTTCGAGAATAATCACATTCCCTGCAAGCATGTTTTATTTTTTAGAGAAAGGCATCTGTACTTATGCAATTGTATTTTTAGAGATATCAGACAACTCTTTGCAAAACATAAATGTAAAGAGACGAGACATGACTGAGAATCTGATTTTATTAATTCATGTGCCCTGAATTGGCAAGATACAGTCAAAGAAACATATCTCCTGAAATGAGGAGATTGTTACAAATTGAGAAATAAAGTGCTGGCGGTGTTGACGACGCTTTCAAGGAGCTTCCTCTTCTGCTATGACTCGTATGACAATGACGTTCTTCTCGTCTTGCTTTCTGGAGAGAGTTGACTCTGATTGAAGCTTGATCCTTTGGAACTTACCAAGTTGTAGGTGATACAGACGAACTCAGAATGCAGTCGTTCGCTTATTCCCTTATTTTGCATGGATCGCCCTTTCGGGTTTTCAATCCATCGGGATACCCATTTTTGCCTGAGCTGTCCAATGCGGCTTTTCAACTCAGCGGGTGTACATTTTTTCATTTATTTCCCTTACTTTTGCCCGAGTCTTTTATTCTGTTTTTGACTCGTCGGGATGCCCTATTTTTGCCTGGACTTACATTCTGTTTTTATGTCCAGCGGGTCATTTTATGCGAAGTATTTTTTAACTGCATCTGAATTCACAGGGGACGGGAAATCTTCACCATCCATGGTGCTGAGCATCAGTGCTCCACCAGAGAAAACTTTCTTTACAACAAATGGTCCTTCATAATTTGGAGTCCATTTGCCCCTGTGGTCTGTATGAGGAGGGAGGATTCTTTTCAGCACAAGATCTCCTACTTGGTACTCTCGGTGCCTGACTTTCTGATCGAAGGCCTTCTTCATTCTCTTCTGATATAGCTGCCCATGACAGATTGCAGCCAATCTTTTCTCTTCGATCAGGCTCAGTTGCTCGTATCGGGACCGAACCCATTCTGCTTCACTCAGTTTAACATCCATCAATACCCGTAAGGAGGGTAATTCAACTTCAACAGGCAGGACTGCTTCCATACCATATACAAGCTGATACGGTGTTTCCCCAGTGGATGTTCTGATTGATGTGCGGTACCCATGCAAGGCAAATGGTAGCATTTCGTGCCAGTCTTTGTAGGTGATTACCATCTTCTGCACAATCTTCTTGATATTCTTATTTGCCGCCTCAACAGCGCCGTTCATCTTTGGCCTGTAAGGAGAAGAATTGTGATGTTGGATCTTGAAGTCCCGGCACAGTTCTGCCATCATTTTGTTGTTTAAATTGGAACCATTATCAGTAATGATTCGCTCGGGCACTCCATACCGACAGATGATATCTCTCTTCAGAAATCTGGCTACCACTTGCCTAGTAACGTTTGCATATGAGGCTGCTTCAACCCACTTGGTGAAATAGTCAATGGCGACCAGGATGAATCTGTGGCCATTTGAAGCAGTCGGCTCAATCTTGCCGATCATATCAATGCCCCACATGGCAAAGGGCCATGGTGAAGACATGATGTTCAAAGGATTGGGAGGTACATGCACCTTGTCTGCGTAGATCTGGCATTTATGACATTTTCTGGCGTACGCACAACAGTCTGCATCCATTGTGATCCAGTAATAGCCTGATCTTAACAACTTTTTAGCCATTGCATGTCCTCCAGCATGGGTACCAAAAGATCCTTCGTGCACTTCATGCATCAGCAAATCTGCTTCCGTCTTGTCAACACATCTGAGGAGTACCATGTCAAAGTTCCTCTTGTATAAAGACCCATCAGTGTTTAGAAAGAAACTACCAGCAAGCCTTCTCAAAGTCTTCTTATCACCGGAAGATGCCCCAGGTGGGTATGTCTGATCCTCCAAGAAGCACTTAATGTCGTGGAACCAAGGCTTATCATCTTTTACAACATCTGCTGCAAATACATATGCTGGTCTATCAAGTCTTGACACTGAAATCTGAGGTACAAAGTTAGCAGCTTGAACTTTGATCATGGATGAAATGGTGGCAAGAGCATCTGCAAACTGATTCTCGTCCCGAGGGATATACTCAAGCTTGACTGTTGTGAAGAAAGTCAGTAACCTTCTCGTATAATCCCTGTAAGGTATCAGATGATCTTGGTGGGTGTACCATTTCCCGTTGGTTTGATTGATTACCAAAGCTGAATCTCCGAATACGGTCAACGTCTTGACCCTGAGGTCAATGGCTTCCTCAAGACCCATAATGCAAGCTTCGTATTCAGCTTCGTTGTTAGTGCAGTTGAAAGTGAGTTTTGCCGAGAAAGGCATGTGAACTCCTTTTGGTGTTATGAGTACTGCACCAACACCACGGCCATTCATGTTAACAGCCCCATCAAACATCATAGTCCATTCTTCCTCCGGGTCGGGCCCTTCAGTGTGAATAGGCTCTTCATGATCTTTTGCTTTAATGAACATGATGTCCTCATCAGGGAAATCAAACCTCATTGGCTGGTAGTCATCAATGGGTTGCTCAGCAAGATATTCAGATAGTACACTGCCCTTGATGGCTTTCTGAGATGTGTACTGTATGTCGTATTCTGTGAGAATCATCTGCCATCTTGCAACCCGTCCGGTAAGAGCTGGCTTCTCGAAAATGTACTTAACTGGATCCATTTTTGAGATTAATAAGGTAGTGTGGGTCAACATATACTGTCTCAGTCGGCGAGCAGCCCACGCTAAAGCACAGCAAGTTTTCTCGAGCAGTGAATAACGTTGTTCACAGTCGGTAAACTTTTTGCTTAGGTAGTATATTGCATACTCTTTTCGACCAGACTCGTCATGCTGACCTAGTACACACCCCATCGACTCTTCTAATACTGTCAAGTACATTATCAGAGGTCTTCCTTCAACTGGAGGCATGAGGATTGGAGGTTCTCGTAAGTACTCCTTGATCTTGTCAAAAGCTTTCTGGCAGTCATCGTTCCACCTGACCGTTTGTTCTTTTCTTAGCAGCTTGAACAAGGGTTCACAGGTTGCTGTAAGGTGAGATATGAACCTTGAAATGTAGTTCAATCGACCTAAGAACCCTCAAACTTCTTTTTCTGTTTTCGGTGCAGGCATTTTTTGAATAGCCTTGACTTTATCAGGGTCAACTTCAATCCCCTTCTCGCTTACAATAAAGCCCAGCAGCTTACCGGATCGCACCCCGAATGTGCATTTGTTGGGGTTCAGCTTCAGTTGGTACTTCCTCAGGCGCTTGAACAACTTCAGCAGATTCACCAGGTGGTCTTCCTCCGTAAGGGACTTGGCGATCATATCATCCACATAACACTCGATTTCCTTGTGGATCATATCATGGAATAATGTCACCATAGCCCGTTGATACGTTGCACCAGCATTCTTCAGTCCGAATGGCATCACTTTGTAACAGAACGTGCCCCAGGGTGTGATGAATGTTGTCTTCTCCATGTCTTCAGGTGACATCTTGATCTGATTATATCCTGAAAATCCGTCCATGAAGGAGAATACCGAGAACTGAGCCGTGTTATCCACCAATACGTCAATGTGAGGTAATGGGAAGTCATCTTTCGGGCTGGCTCTGTTCAGATCCCGGTAGTCAACACACATTCTTACTTTGCCATCCTTCTTAGGCACAGGTACTATGTTAGCAACCCACGGCGGGTAGCTAGTTACAGCAAGGAACCCGGCGTCCCATTGCTTTTGTACCTCTTCTTTGATTTTCATAGCCATGTCTGGGCGAGTTCGGCGCAACTTCTGTTTAACTGGCGGGCATTCTTCCCTCAGAGGCAGCTTGTGCACAACAATGTCGGTATCCAACCCTGGCATATCTTGATACGACCAAGCAAACACATCAACGTACTCTTGAAGCAGATCTATCAGTTGTCTCTTCACTGAGTCTTGCAGGCAGGCCCCGATTTTGACTTCTTTCACGTCTTTGTTTGTACCAAGATTAATCACTTCAATCTCCTCCTGGTGAGGAGTAATGACCTTTTCCTCTTGTCTTAACAACCTGGCTAGCTCTTCAGGAAGCTCATATTCTTCATCAACCCCTTCATCAGCTTGATTGATTGGATTGTCAAAGTCATACGATGTCATAGCCGTGCTGTTGTCGGTGCTGTCAGGAAGGCACTCTCTGCAAGGGTTAAGTTTGTTCATTTTAGTGATTGATTTTAATCTTGCTTTAGAAAAAAGTGAAATGAAGTTATCATTTTGAAAACACCGCCATTTATTTTTGTACAAAAAGAAAAATGGAAAAACAGTGAGCATAAAAGAAAAAGACTTGTTTGCAAAAAGATGTCTGATATTTCATTAATTTAATCTTGTTTGCACAAAAGTACAGATGGCCCTGGTTACAAAATGAGTCTTGTCATCTTGGGCAAGATGCAAGACTTGGATGCATGCTATAAAAAATACAGGAAATAATAATTACTCTGCATGAGTAACTCTTATAATTTCCTGGGAAGGCCAGTTCGAGACACTGCTCCCCGGGATCTTCGGACGAATCCAATTCTCCAGATTGCGCTCCTCTTCCAGCTCGTCTTCCAGACAGTTGATAGCATCGGGGGTAAGCATCCCCCCACTGACAAAACCAGGCTCTGCAGCAGCCTTTGCTTGATGTTGAGTTGGTCTGTAACCCAACCCAAATTTGTCCTTCTTCTCCTCCACAGCTAAGACCTTGCCCCAGCCTAGGGCAGTTCCTTCTTCAACAACCTTCCGGGCTTGTTGATAAGATGACATTGGAGTACCAGATACAGCAGATGCTTCATTGACGTTCAAGGCCTCAAAACCTTGGCTCATTGTTTCATGGATCTCTCCATCCATCTCAATGTATTTATAAGTAGCCAGATGGCTAACAAAAATGTCCTCCTCTCCACAGATTGTGACAACTTGGCCTTCCCACTCAAATTTTAACTTTTGGTGAAGGGTAGACGTTATTGCGCCAGCGGCGTGAATCCAGGGTCTACCCAACAAACAGCTGTAGGCGGGCTGAATGTCCATCACATAAAAGATAGTTTTAAAGGTCTGTGGGCCAATTGTCACAGGCAGCTCAATCTCTCCCAGAACCGATCTCTTCGAACCATCAAAGGCTCTTACTACCAGGTTGCTGGGTCTCAATGCCAATCCATCATATTCAAGCTTCACCAGAGCCTTCTTTGGTAAGACATTCAGGGAAGAACCTGTGTCCACCAGCACATGAGAAAGGACAGCTCCTTTGCATTCCATGGTTATGTGCAAGGCTTTGTTGTGGTTGCGGCCATCCGCTGTCAAGTCAGAATTGGTAAACCCTAGCCCATTGCTAGCAGTAACATTTCCAACCACGGTTTCCAATTGGTTGACAGTAATCTCCTCGGGCACGTAAGCTGCGTGCAGGACTTTAAGTAGTGCATTCCGATGGGCTTCGGAGCACATAAGCAGTGAAAGGATGGAGATTTTGGATGGCGTCTGGTGAAGCTGATCCACAATTTTGTAGTCACTCTTCTTGATGATTCTCATAAACTCATCAACTTCCTGATCAAATGGAGTCTTCAGGGCTTCTTTGGCAGCTGGATCTTCCTGCACCGGGCCTTTTCCTTTTGCCTTGGCAGCAGCTTCTGCTTCGGCAGTAGGTTTTTGAACTTGTGAAGCAAAGAGACGTCCGCTTCGAGTGAAGCCTCCGCCTCCCCCCACATTATCTACTTGTCGTGCAAGTGCTGTTGTTTCAAGAGTGATTCTTTTTCCTTCGCAGTATACGTCAGAGCCATAGTGCCAAGGGATGGCCCTATTGCTTTCATATGGTACTGGTCCAGGCACCGTGACAGTGACTGGACTGATTGCTGTTGCTGAAGGGACTGTTATTGTTTGTGGATCGTAAAAGATTGTAACTGGCGCCCTGGTGGGAGCAGCACCTTCTGAATGGTAGGCGGAATTATTTTCAGGATCATAGAATATGGTAACAGTAGAGACATCTTCGTGATTGATTGCTGGTGTTGTAGGAGGTTTTGTTGGAAGGACTGCTGTTGTTGCTGATGGAGATTCGAAATGGAATGAAGCTGAAGTTGTAGCAGGAGGAACTGTTGAAAACTGATCATTTGGGAGGACAGATGAAGTACTGGTTGATGTTGCTGGTGAGTTGTCGGGAACAATAGTTGCTGTAGTTGTAGGAGGTTCTGAAACCGTTGTTGATGAAGTTGTCGGATTCGTTGGGAATGATGTAGTGATCTGTAGCAGGCCACTCTGAATAAGGCTGTCAATGCCATTCCTCAGGTCCTTGCACCCATTCCATGAAATATTGCAGTAGGGACACCCTAGTTCACACCCTGGAAATATATTGTTTTCACGGAGTTGAGCTTTGATTTCCACCAATGGTGTCCTGATCTGATCCACACTAGTTATTAAATAAGACGGTTGGTCTTCTTCAATAGCATTAATTCGAGGACCACCATGGTTTGGCATTGGGTTTTTATTGACATTGGGCGGAGGTGCAAAATTCAGAGCCTTGGAGTCTACCAAGTCTTGTACTTTCATATGCAGAGCCCTGCATTTTTCTGTACTGTGACCAGGTGCGTTTGAATGAAAAGCACACCTAGCATTGGAGTCATAGTTTCTTGGTAGACTGTTGGGATCCGGAGGTGCCAACGTTCTTAGCTCAACTAGGTTGAGTTTCAGAAGTTGTGGCAGCAAGGCAGCATACGGCATTGGGATCGGGTCGATCACTCGGTTAGCTTGGGATGGCCTTTGTTGGAATGGCCTCTGTTGATTGTTGTTGTTGGAGTTGTTGTTGTTGTAGTTTCTTGGAGGATATTGATTCTGCTGATACTGGGGTTGTTGTTGGAAGTTTTGTTGAGGAGGTTGATAGACTGGCTGAGGATGAGCTGGAGCAGGGATAGTGACTGCTGCTATTGACCTTTGAACATATTGGGACCTACCCCTGTTGGTGTGAATGGCATTGGTCTCGCCAGTTCTTCTCGGGCCTGCAAAAGGCTTTCTTGTACCACTGGACGAGCTTGTACCGTTGTCCGAGATCTTTCCCATCTTCAGCAGGCTTTCAATTCTCTCCCCAGCTATGACAACATCTGCGAAGCTGGTGGAAGAGAAAGCAGCCAACCTGTCAATATACGTTCCCTGGAGAGTGTTCATAAACATGTCTGCCATTTCTCTCTCAGACATTGGTGGTTGAACAGCAGCAGCCAATTGTCTCCATCTCTGAGCATATTCTCTGAAGCTCTCCCTTGAAGACTGTGACATTCCCATTAGGAGAGTCCTGTTGGGTGCCATATCTAGATTATACTGATACTGTCTGATGAAGGCCTCTGCCAGGTCCTTCCAGCATCTAATAGTTGCCCTTGTCAAGTGAGAGTACCATTCTCTCGATGCTCCAGTCAAGCTATCTTCAAAATAGAACATCCACAATTTCTCATCCATTGTATAGGCCTTCAGCCTTCCCAGAAATGATTGCAAATGAGTCCGGGGGCATGAAGTCCCATTATACTTTTCGAAGCATGGAGGCTTGAACTTGTGGGGAATCCTGACCCCTTCTACCAAACCCATGTCCATGACGTCGAACCCTAAAGAGTTTTGAGACTCCAGTGATCTCAACTTCTCAGCTATTTCTTCCAATCGTCTATCATAAGTTTCCTCTCCGGCACCCATTACTGTATACTGGTCCTCCTGAGGATCTTCTTGAAGTACTCTGGCTGCAGTGGCTGTTCCTTGAACATTTGCAGGAATGTTAATCTCAGGATGTAGATGTGGACCAAACACAGGGGGGTTAGCATGTGGTTGCACCCTTTCATTATTACTGGTGCCTGCAGTTCCTACATGAGGCTCCTCTTGATTTTGCCTCTCCACCATGGCCCTCAGCCTCTCCTGGCTCTGAGCCATGTTGTTCATAACTTCCATGAACTGCGTCATCTGCGTTCTCATCTCTAACCTTTCGTTTGCCATCTGGTTTCTGACCTCCGTAAGGTCTTGTTGCATCTGATCCATTTGAATTCCCGGAAGGTTGTTTCTAGTTGGGTACCTGTGTGGCCTGTTGAGAGGAAATACCCGGCGGCGAGCAATAATTCCTGAACATCACAACAGAGGTTAGCAACAACAAAACAAAACCTACAAAACAAACAAAAGGGTTAGCATGCAATGCAATTATGCTTATTTGTTCTCAAGGTATCCGGTTTGGCCTTCGGTTTTGACCCTTCCAGACCCTTGAAGATGATGCTGTTGAAGTTGCTTTTGATGTAACCCAGATGGAGACTAACACAAATATATTACAAAGGTGAAATAATACAATTTGTTCATTTTACAACACAAGCCCTTAAAGGGGTCAAAATACATCACAAAAAGCAAAAGTACATGAAAAAAGGAACAACAACAAGCAAATGATCAAACTCCAAGGCCAAACTCATCCTCACGAACTTCCTTGAGAAGTGCTTCGGTCACAGGATCAGCCGGGTGCTCCGTGAGACTTCTGATGAGAAGGTTTCTTGTTGCAACAGCTGCAGTCAATCTCTTGTTCTGACTTTGGTCCTTAGACCTCTTCAATCCTGCTTTGATTTTCAGCTCTGATATTTCCTCCTGGGCTGCTGCCAGGGCTTTTTCCATCTGCTCCATCTTGTCTTGAGCTCTCTTGTCTTCTAGAGTACGGGCCTCAGTGATCCGGACCCACCTGGCCTGACTCTCTTTCAAATACAAGTCTGTTCTTGCTCTTTGGAACTGGGCTTCTTTACAAGCATTCTTCAGAATCTGCTCACCAGCTTTAGACTTGTTGATATAATCTCCAGACTTCTCAATCTTAGTCAAGTGTTCCACTCTCAACTTCTCCAATCTCTCAATCTCCCTCACACCTTCACTCCTCTCTCTGAGGGTCTTCTGCAAGGCTTGAGTTAACTTCTCGTTTCTTTCCTTCAAGCTCTCAAACTCCTCCAAACTGATAGTGGCAGGGGGTGGTGCTGAAGATGACTCAGGCATGTCTTCTATGGTAAAGGGCATTCCAGAGAATTGGGCCCTAGCATGGGACCACTCATAATATTGGACTGATGCCACATTATTGCACTTCCCTAGAATGGTGATTCCCTTGGTTTGAACATGATCCCAGGCCCAGGCAGCCTGCCTAACAACAGCCAAACTAATCTTGTTCTCACAGTAGAGGGTCTCCACCAAATCTTGTTCCCTTGGAGTATGAACCAATGCATAGCCTAATTGCCTTCTGAACAGCAGAGGGTTGTAGTTGATACTTCCCTTAACCCCTATCAAAGGCACATTGGGAAAGTGCCCACAGCTGGTGATCATATCTCTGCCCTTGGTGCTTTGAGTACACCATCTGATATCTGCTGAAGTTAGGACAGTGAGTCTCTTAGCCCAGTTGCTTTGCTGATGAGGATTGAGAAATGCATCTGTCCTGGGTAGATGCCTGAGAAGCCAAGCATGAAATAATGGAGCACAAATCCTCACTAGTCTTCCCCTCTGCTTCTCATTTCTCTGATGGACTGAGTAATAGAGATCACCCAGTAAAGTTGGCACTGGGTTCTTCAAGATGAACAAGTGGATTGCATTTTTGCTGATGAATCGAGGCTCATCTGCAAACAGCACAATTCCATACACACTTAAGGCCAACAGAGCACAAACAACTTTCCACTCCCCCAGAGAGGCTTTCAAACTAGCTTGAGAAATCAGGAAGTCCAGATGAAATCCAAGGATCCCAGCTTTAGAGGTCAAGTGCTGTTCAATCAATACAGGTTCCAGGCGCAAAGCTTTTGCTATCTCTCCATTGCTAGGAAAGACCATTTCAGGGTTGAATGGGATTTCTCTTTTGATAGGCAAACCAACCAAATATGAGTATTCTTCCAAAAGAGGACCCAACTGAAAGTCTTGAAAGGTGAAACATCTCAATGGAGGATCATAAAACTGAATGCAGGTGTGGATGAGACTCCTCTGAGATGGGTCCAGATCCATGACCATGTCCAGTATATCTCCATAACTCTCCCTGAACAAGGGTATGTGCTCTGGGGTGATCAGGGTTTGGATCCTCCTGATGTCTGACAAGTCTGGTTGGAAGAAATGATAGGTGATGTTGCTTTTCTTTGGAGCCATAATGCTGAAGACTGAGTAGAATAGGTGCTGATGAAGATGCTGAGGAGAGGGCCACTGACTGGCTGGTGCAAGTAACTGAAGTATATGGCTGACAAGCTGAAGCAAGTGCTGGTGGAGATAGGTCAAAACTGCAGATGGGGTCAAAACCAAAACCAGATGAGAAATGGATACCCTGAAACACAAATAAGCACATGTTAATATGATGCAATGAGTATGTATGCAAAATGAAATGCAAGGGTTTGTGACTGAGCTGGATCTGATTAACTGCCTTGGTATAGATCCATGTGTGTTCAAGAATTCCAGGTGGAGGTCTAAAAATCCAGTAACCAGGGTAGGGGACTCAAATAAAGAGCCACAAGTCCAGGGTTTTAGAATCACAAGAACTATCCAACATGGAGCATTCTTAACAAAGTCAAAGTGACAGGGTATTCTGAGGTCAAGGTACCTGCAAACCTGTAAACAGCCCAACCCCCTCACAGGTAGTGATCTAGAACAAGGATCCTCAGACTTGGATCAGTTATGAGAAGTGTAAACACTTCTAACCCGGAGGTACAGTGTTTACAATAACCATAACAATTCCTCCTCTAATTCACCTCAGTTTCTGAAGGTCAATACTAAAAGGTCATCCAGACTTAGCAGGCTTCCCAGATAGCCCTAGCATTGCAGGAAATCTGCAACACAGAGTTCTCAAGAAGAAACCCATATCTGAACCGTGTTTCATATTCCCGCACCAGACCGAAATGGAATGGGAAAGAATATGATTCACTCTAGCCTAGGTGTCACTCAGGTCCCAGGTATAGGACCTTAACTCTCAATGAAACACCCACCCACCAAAGAAAAACCAGATCCAGCCAGCACAGTATGACAGTATGAAAAATATAAAGCTATAAAGAAAGCAATAAATCAACTGTACATAAAGCAATAAACAAAATACAAATATACAAACACAAATAAGCACATAACACCCCAGTAAACACAAATCAATCAAGCGCTAGGAGGAACCCACAAAAAGAACCAGAAGCCCTGGTTGCAGTATAAGGTTTCCCCAGCAGAGTCGCCAAGCTGTCGCTCCCGACAAACGACACCGGGTCAGATGAAGGTACAGACGCGAACGGTCGGCGAAAGGGACAGTGAGAACACACAGCCGTGAACTCACTGGAGAATGAATAGAGTCGCCAGCTAGGCATTTTTATCCCGGAGGAAAGGCAATGCTGCATAGACCTAGAAAAAGATGGATAAGACGGTTGCGAACCAGAGAGACTGAGAAAGGGGGTTGATTACAACCTGGGAAGGTATTAGCACCCAGATTGTCCGCCGTACTCGACGGGATCCACGCTTAAAAGATTTGTGTTTTAAAGGGGTAGTGTCAGTGCAATTTGTGTATAAAATGGCTGGAAAGAGAATGTACAGGTGTCAGTGTATAAGTGATGTGAAGTATGAAAGTGTCAGTGCAAGGAAAGAGTGTGAAGCTCAAGACTATGAGGCTTAAAGAGTAATGCTGGAAGGAGGGGGAATATACAGAGACTTTTGTTCGATAACTGTTAAGTTATGCCTACGTATCCTCTCGTGCAATGAGGAAGTCAGAACACCGTAGTTCGACCCAAAGAGACTGAAAGATGAATTGACTTGTGAACTGCTTGCTTGCCTATGCTCAAGTGTATGACCTGTCTGGCTCAGGTGCTTACTGTCTTGCATTAGACGGAAGAAGCAAGTTCTCGGTTGTGAGTGAATGAGGTGAGAAAAGAATCCCGGAGGAGACGATTATTGTTTGTTTTTTTGAGCTTTCAGTCTTTTATTTCTTTTTGGAGTTTGTCATAAGATAATGAGCCTAAGCCTAAACCAATGGGTTAGTAAACTCATCACATCTTCCCTCTGTTTAGGGGTAATGAGAATACCTTAAGTGTGAAGTCAGATTCTCACACTTAATCACCTTTGGTGTAGGATTAAGATCATTAACCTACTTGTGATTATTTAGATGTTTTTGTGGTTTTTGTTTAGTGTTGAGTAATGAGGTTAAGCCATAATCAGGGATTAAACAGACTCATTACACCATCCTAAAAGAAGGATAATAGATGAGAATGTTTAAGTTGAGAAAAACTCCTCAACTTAATCCATGATTAGGGATTAAACCCATGACAAAACAAGCCTTTGATTAAGTGGATTTTATTTAATGGTATGATGATGAAGTGTTTTTTATGGTTTGTAAGACAACTTGAGGAGGACTTGTCCATTAACACTAGGGTTAGTCCTTCTTAACCACTTAAGGAAGAATTAGAACCCTAATGCAAGGCCCAAGTTACAAGTGTAATGTCTTGATATTTATTAGATGAATTGATTAAGAGATTTAAACACCTTAAGGGTTTAATACTTAGGATTAAAGTTATACACTCCATCCTAAGAGAAGGATGCAGGCATAACCCTAAGCACAAAGTCTTAAAGCCTTTAGGGTTTAGTCCCTGATTATGAGGTGAGAAGAGGAGACTCAAAGAGAGACACAAAGGTAAAACTATGGGGGGACTAATAAAAACCCTAATTCATTGTCATGCTTGGATGATCCTAAGGTTTGTGAGGTTTTCAAGAACAATCTTCAAAGGAGCCACCAGGAAGCAGATGAACAGGATCAAGAGAGGCAAAATGACTTGCTTCATTCAAGAAGTCAAGTCACTTGAAGAAAGAAAGTGGGAAGGAGAAGAATGAGCAAGCTCAAACTCAAACACATATAAGAATGCAGCAATGGATGCAAGAGAGATGAAAAGAAAAGGTATGAGAAGTGAAGGCAAATCCACTTCTCAAGTTTACTTACCACCTGCAATGTTAGAAAGAAAATGCAATGCAATGCAAGATGGGATGAAATGATATGATGCAAGGCAAGACCAGAAGCATGTTGATGATGATTATGATGTTATGAGGTGCTGCAAACATGAGGCAAGACAATGGGGATGTTCATACAAGGTTATGAATGCAAGTGATGCAAGCTAAGGAGCATGAACAAGCATGAAAAGTTATGAATCATACAAGACAAATGACATGGCAAATATGGGATGCAATGATCAAAGATGCTTTATACATGTCTTAAGATGTCAAATGAAACACAAGAATGCACAAAATGCAAAGACAAGTCATGTTATGCAAGGAAATGCAAGAGGGATGCAAATGAAAGCCCAAATTAGGGTTTATGGATCAAACATCAAACACAAACCAAAAACAGAAGCAAAACCCTAAAGTAAAAATGGAAAATGACACTCAAAGAAACCCTAGGCCTATGATGAACCACTGCCCAAAGGGGAGCTCTCAACTCTCAACCAAACTCAAGATATGATTTTCACAAGTTATTAAGGTTTTTTAGGGTTCTTAACAAAACAAATGCCAAACAATTTAAAAATGCAAGAACAATTCATGGCCTTTTTACTCTAGAAACTACATGCCAAACACAAAACAATGCAAGAAGAATCAATGTCTCAACCTTCTCCAATAGGCAGAAATGAATTTTTGAACTTATGATCAAAATAATGCATAAAAAATGATTTAATTCAATGAAAAATTCTTAAAATGCATCAAGATCAAAAAAGAAATTTGGTTTGAAGGTTGGACAATGTTTCTAAATGTCTTAGAACAATTCATGAATTTTTTTGTAATTTTTAAATACTTAAAAGTATTTTTAATTAATTAATTCTCATTAATCAATTAAAAAATAATCTTTTAAATATTTAAAAATACTTTTTTAATGATAAAAAATAAAATAAAAATATTTTTGTGTTCTGAAATTTAATAATAACTTGTACAAAAAATTTCAGATTTTTTTAATAAGTTTTGCTATTTTAAATAAATTGTGGAAGTTTAATGAAAAGAAAAATAAAATAAACAAAATAAAATGGAAAGTAATTAGAAGGAGAGGCTGAGATTGAATCTGGCAAGGAAGTTGTTGACTGCGCGCCAGATCTAGCGGTTGGTATTCAAACTGAGTTAAACATAATTAATTAATTTTTAAATCCTAATTAACAACTAATGATCTAATCTGGACCACACAACACGCGCGGGAGAGACAGATCCAATGGTCCACGTTTAAAGTTTGCCCTAACCCTAATTAAGTTGCTAATGACTTTCAGGTGGCCGGAAGTGACCTCCGGTCATCTTCTCCGGCCACACTCTCCCCTGAGAATCTCAATCTCACTCCCTAGGTATCTAAAACACAATCTTTCTGCCCAGAATTCATCCCCAAGCATCATACAACATGAATCAACAAACAAAATGCATTTATTTTTCGTATTCAGGCTGAATCGAATCAAAAGGGATTTAGGTCAAAAAAATTCAGGGACATCATACATGCTCAAAACTCAATGATTTTCGAAACCAAACATACCATCATGATCAGTGGAACATAGAGAACCAATTAAGAACTTAAAAAACAACTCCTGGGAAAAAAGTTCATGAAGCTCACCTGAACTGGAGCTCTGCTCTCTGGAACTTTCTGGCTAGTTTCTTGGCTCAAACAAGTCACAATGATCCCCCTTTGAAGCTTTGGATGCTTGGTTAGAGTTTAGAAAGCCTCCTGAGTAAGTTTGCAGAAGCTCTGACCAAGGAAGTGTGAAAATCGTATTTGAGTTGTGGAGGGTTTCAGGCCAAAGTAATGAGTGGTTTCTGGTCAGTGAAGCAAGGTGAGTTGATGTGTGGAATTTGTTTGAGTGTTTATGGCCTGTAGAAGCAGATTCGAAGGCTTTTGCTTTATGGAGTGAAAATGGTGAAATGGAGTTAGGGCTTGTTTCAGGCCTGGTTCTTTGTTGCTTTGTGCTTAATGAGGCATGGTGATTTGATCTATGGACTTGGCTTTTGTGTTTGTAGGCTGAGGAAACAAATTCGAATGAAAATGCAAAGTGGTGTGTTTTGGTGTATGTGATGAATATGTATGTTTCAGCCTTGCTTCTTTTATGTTTTGGCCAGCATTTGGATAGTATAAACAATTGCAAGTGGCTGGGGGATGTGACATGTCCTGCTGTGATTGGGATGTTTACTTTTGCAAAATGTCAACTTGGTTGTAAGAGAGGCATGGGCTTGGTTCTAGGCAAGTACAAGGGCTAGGGCTGGCGCAGCATGGTGAGTGTGTGAGGCTGGCTTGATTCAAGGACCAATGCAGCAAGTTGGTGAAGCATGATCATGAATTTTGCAACTTGGTTACTTTGTGGATTTTCATGAAAAATGCCTTGTTACATGAACTAAACAACATGTGATCTTGGTTCAAACTTGACTTTTAGGACTTAGAGAATGCTCATGTGCTGGTTTGATACCAATTAGAGGTTGCAATTTGACTTGGTATATGATTTTGCAAGTTTTCCCATTTGGTGCATAACTTGAATTTTAGTGATTTTTGCCAACTTTAACAAACCATAACTTTTGATCCAAGATGAATTAGATCATGTTCTTGTACTTTTTGAAAAGGGAAAGATGAGATCTACAACTTTCATGACCAAAGTTTTTTCATTTGAAGCCTTTTTGGATCCAAAATCATGGCTTGAAAAATGACATAAAATGATGCATTCTTGAAAAGTCAACTATGCCCAAAAAGTCAACATTTGCAAAAACCCTAAATTCTTGATTTCTATGAACTTCAATCTTCTTCCATGATCAAATAAAGACCATACACACTCAAAATGATGAAGATCACCCATTGGTTGGGTCATTGGGGGCCTCAGATGCCCTGATTTTACACTGACTTGTCCAGAAAGTCAACTCTTGATCAGATGACTTCCCCATGGAATTTCTTCATGAAAATTGATATACATACTCCCTATACCATATAGAGATCAATGGAAACAAGAATGACCAAAAAATTTGGGGTTATGGCCTCTGAAACCAAAACCCTAATTTTCAGTCAACTGTGCAGTTCAACCTGGCTCTGCATCACCTCAAACCCTAGTTCTTGTGATTCCTCTGCATTTTTGACTTTGAGGAGATGAAATATGATATAAGAACACACATGGATCCTTTTGAAGTGATTGGTGGCCTTTGGAATGGCTCAAGAAGCTTTGGGATTGCTCAGACCACAAACCCTAGGTGCAGATGCCTTGAAAACTATGCAGTGAATCAAAAATGAAATGTGAGATGATATGATTGTGTTTATGTGTATGAGAAAGATCACAAGCCATGGTGTGAATGGGTGAGGGCAAATTTGGGGTGTTTACACTGAGGTCAGGGTATTACTGGATGACAATGGATGCAGACTGTTGTTCATTCGCTCGTAAATGCCACAAGTGCCAAATATATGCCGATAAAGTGCATGTTCCTCCTAACCCTCTCAATGTCATGTCATCTCCTTGGCCTTTCTCTATGTGGGGCATTGACATGATCGGGAAGATTGAGCCAACTGCTTCGAACGGTCATCGCTTCATCTTGGTCGCGATTGATTACTTTACCAAGTGGGTAGAAGCAGCGTCTTATGCCAATGTCACTCGTCAAGTGGTGGCAAGATTTCTGAAAAGAGATATCATATGCAGATATGGAGTGCCCGAAAGGATCATTACTGATAATGGTTCTAATCTCAACAACAAGATGATGGCAGACTTATGTCGGGACTTCAAAATACAACATCACAATTCTTCTCCTTACCGACCAAAGATGAATGGTGCGGTAGAGGCAGCTAACAAGAATATCAAGAAGATTGTGCAGAAAATGGTTGTCACCTACAAAGATTGGCATGAGATGTTACCGTTTGCCTTTCATGGGTACCGAACGTCAGTCAGGACGTCAACAGGGGCAACTCCCTTCTCTCTGGTGTATGGCATGGAAGCAGTCCTGCCTGTTGAAGTAGAGATTCCTTCACTGCTCGTGATGATGGATGTCAAGCTGGATGAGGCTAAATGGGTGCGTACTCGTTACAATCAGCTATGTCTAATTGAGGAAAAGAGATTAGCGGCTATCTGTCATGGTCAGCTTTATCAGAGGAGAATGAAGCGGGCATTCGACCAACGAGTACGTACTTGAGAGTATCGAGTGGGAGAGCTTGTGTTGAAGAGGATCGTTCCTCCAGGTTCAGATAACAGGGGCAAGTGGACCCCAAACTACGAAGGACCATTCATAGTGAAGAAAGTATTCTCAGGGGGAGCACTGATGCTCACCACTATGGATGGAGATGACTTCCCATCCCCTGTTAACTCGGACGCAATTAAAAAATACTTCGCATAAAGAGACCCGCTGGACACAAAAACAGAATGTAAGTCCAGGCAAGAAAAGGGCATCCCGGCGAGCTAAAAACAGAATAAAAAGCTCGGGCAAAAATTAGGGAAATAAATATATAAAAAAAAAATGTACACCCGCTGAGTTGAAAAGCCACATTGGACAGCTCAGGCAAAAAGGGGTATCCCGGTGGATTGAAAACCCGAGAGGGCGATCCACGCAAAATAAGGGAATAAGCGAACAACTGTGATCCAAGTTATCTGAACTACGTCATCGTTTCGTACAGCTTGACAATGTCGGAAGGATAGGAAACAGTCCCCTCGTCCTCTCAGAAAGCCAAAGCAGAATGGAGAGTCTTGAAGACATGCAGGTCATAGCAGAAATGGAACTCCTTGGAATGCCGCGTACATTGCCATTAGGATAGTTTTTTTCTCAATTTTTATAGTGGCTACCTCTTTCCAGGTGGTTGCTTCCTGATGTAAAATCTTTGCCTATTCAGAGGCCATTCAATAAAAATAATATTCAGTCAAAAAGCTGTGTATGTTTATTTTTGTTTGCAAAATGTCCTGAATTTATGGCAAAAATAGCATTGCATCTAAACATGGTAATAATTTTGAAAAGAAAACTGACATGCAGGGAAACTGTAACCCTCTTTGAGTGTCGGGTGACGATGGATGAACCGATCATTCTATGCAAATCCCCGGGGCACACTTGTGTTTTCTTTTGTTGTAGGTTGCGGGATGGCGTCATATCCACTCAAGCAATTTACTCTCCCCCAGTAGAGTATCTCCCCAAGCAGAGATTTTTTCTCCCAGCAGGTATCTGAAAGCCTGACTCATCTCCGGCAGAGATTTTCCTCCAACCAAGCCTTGGCAGCAGCCCAAGCAAGCTTTTCTTCCCCAGTAAAGTAGCAGTCCATTCTTCCCCAGCGGAGTATGCTTAGCAGGTACCTGAGAGCATGTCATCACCAGTGAAGTATCAGTCCATTATATCCCCAGCAAGAGTCCTCCCCAGCAGGTGTGACTGAAAACTGGATATCCCTTCAGAGTCTTGATATTCCCTCAGATGCTCTCCCCAGCCAGAGTATTTGCCCAAGAAGCTTCCCCAGCCAGGGCTGAAGATGTTCCTGTCCCCACAGAGTGCATATTTGATTTTCACCTCCATCCGTGAAATATTTCCCAGCAAAGTTGCCATATTGTTGGTCATGTGATGATATAGCCAGGTATTCATCACCTCAGTCAGAGCAGGTATCCAAATCTCTTGACTTGTCTTCCCCTGCAGAGTTGTATCTCTTGTTGCCGATCAGGCATTCGTTCGTTGCTCGTCTGCAATCTTCAACACTCGTATGTGTTATCCCTAAGCAAGTTTTCCCCGGCAAGGACATATTACTGCTTTATTGTTGCTCGTCTGCATCTTTCAACACTCGTCTGTGTTAGCTCTGTGGTATGGCTCGTCTGCTTTCCCCAGTGGTGGTGTATGATTACTTTGATTCTGTTCGTTCGGAATTCCAAACGCTCGTCTGTGTTTGATTATATCAGTTGTTGATTGTTCGTCTGCAATTTCCAGCACTCGTCTGTGTTTGGTTATGATAGTTGCTCGTCCGCAATTCCTCAACACTCGTCCGTGTTCCGATATGATATTTGTTGTTGCTCGTCTGCAACCTCTCAACACTCGTCTGTGTTGGGTATTGGATCCTTTGTTACACTCGTCTGTGCCTTGATATATATTCTCTATTGTTGCTCGTCTGCAACTGTCCAGCACTCGTCCGTGTTTGTTTGAAGCTCGTCTGCTTTTATTCCCCAGAAGTTGTTGGTGTTCTGAAGCTCGTCTGCTTTGCTTGGATACTCGTCTGTATCATCCTCAACACTCGTCTGTGCTAGCTTACATCTGAATGTGAAGATTTGTTGTTTACCCTGATATTTCTATGGCTACTTCAAATGCTCGTCTGTGTTTGAATTTCTGGTATTCGTCTATACCAGTGGCTGATACTCGTCTGTATCATTGCCTGAAACGCTCGTCTGTGTTTCTCAGATCATCGTCTGATACTCGTCTGTATCATTGACTTATGGCACTCGTCTGTGTTATCTTGATGATCATCCAATACTCGTCTGTATTGAAGAGGTTTCGAATCTTGACAGTGGGAATTAAATGTCGAAATGGTTACCGGTCCTGGCGTAACAGGCAAATCCGAAGGAGGCTCGTCTGTCTCAGGCATCAATTATTATTGTTGCTGCACCTGGCGTAACAGGTTTGCTCAGAAGACTCGTCTGTCTTATACCATATATTCGCGGATAATATATGAAGAAGGTTCGTCTACCTTGATTGCATGTCTATCCCACAGACTTAAATGCATTTCCGGTCCTGGCGTAACGGGTAAATCCAAAGGAGACTCGTCTGTCTCATGTTTTGAGGACTCGTCTGTCCAGCTCCTGGCGTCACAGGATGGTTTGAAGACTCGTCTGTCTCGGTTATTGTTATTGAAGTGTGTTGAGGACTCGTACGTCCAGCTCCTGGCGTCACAGGATGGTTTGAAGACTCGTCTGTCAACTTGTACTTATTCCAGATATCAGTTCAACTTGGAAGAAGCTCGTCTGCTTTTTCTCTCCTTCAGCCACCAAAGCGTAATTTGGTTGGGTTTATTTCCCGGTGTTGCATTCTTCGTCAGAGTGCAAATTTCTGGTCTTCTTGGTATTCAATCACAGTTTATCTTGAATGGTCGATAGCCCGTACTATCATCCTTTTCAGATTAACTGGTGATTGAATAGGGGCAGCTGTAACACCCCAAATTTGCCCTCTCATTTTTTAGCATCATATCACATCATATTCATCATACTCATATCACTTTCATATTTCGCGGTACATCATTAGCATAGAAAAATGAAGCATCACATCCATTGTTGAAGCATAACATGAGCTGGAAGTGATTTCAGTTTGGTGAGGCTATTCAGTCCGCGATTTGATTCAGATGGATATTTAACCTAGCTTGGTCAAACTGTCGAGAGTTTGTTTCAGCTGCAAGTTATCTGTATGGGTGGTTGTTTCTCGGGCAATGTTTATCAAGTCAAGTTGTGTTGTGTGGAATTCATCATATTATCAAGCAGTGATTCGTGAAGGTAGTGAGTTGTTCAGTGGCTCAAAATTGGTCCCATCCATTTTAATCAGAGGCTTGTGAAAAAGATTCAAGATCGGTTATGGGCTAAAATCAAGGCTTTGTATCTGTTATTAACCCATTCTTGTTTCATCCATTGTTTTCTTCATTTCATTGTTCATATTTCTATCTGATTTTTATTCCATAGCCATTTCATCCCAAATCCTCATAATCCACTTTTCATCTAATTATTCATGCCCATGATCCTTTTATCCACATGCTTATTCCCAATACTTTTTTGTTCTGACTATATGTTTACTTTCACAATTTACATCCATTCCAAAACAATGTCACCTTCAATTCCGTTTTCTATTCAAATCCGCGTTATTTTTTTAGACCATTTTTTATCCTTTCATTAAGTTCATAAACCATCCTTACTATTTCCATATTCTTTTAAGACTCATATCAAAATCCCCTTTTTAATTCTTTAGAATAACGTCTAGTATCTATTTAATATCAAATTTTGTTCATATTTTAAGACCATTAGCCTGTGTATTTACCATTATAGTTCATAAGCTCATTTCCCCAAGAGCCCATTACCAAAGTATGTCAAAAGTATGCTAAAAGAAGAATGACCAAATAAGTTGATGATGAGTGTTGGTTTCCGTTACACAATGATCTCACAAAATAGAAAGAAAAAACTTCCAGCATCTCTCCATGACAAATCACGTTTCTCTCCACTCCATAATAAACCGGCCCCACATGTGACCCACACACACTCACTTCACTCACCTCACATTTTTTCCACTTGATGATATTTGACAGCAAAAGTTTTTCTCCTACCACTACACACGCACAACATACACACAAGAAAAAAGAAGCACAAAAAATGCTAAAAAAAAGTGGAAAAAGAGAATTCAGTTACGGAAAAAATAACAGAATGGGAATTCATTAATTTCCCTCATGAGAAATTACAAACTGAAAAGGTGGTAATAACAAACTGGAAAACGATAACAGAATGAAATTTTTTTTTTAAAAAAAGGAGAATAACAAACTCAGAAAAAAAGCTATAACCGATTTCATCACTCCTGATTCAATAACAAAAAAAACGAGAAGTTTCTCATTCATAGCCTTCTTCACAAAAACCACAACAGAATCTACTCTCTTCGAAAAACTTCATTGAGAATAACAGAATCACTCACAATCTTCATCACCAATAACAGAAAACATATTTCATCTTCATCCAATTCTTGATAATCCTCCTCAATCCTCATTCAATAACAACTCAATAACAGAATCCATCTTCAGCACCAAGAACAAAAAAAAACCGATCGAATTTCTCATCCATTTTTCTCTCCAATTCTCCTCAATCTTGATCCAATTCTTCATAATTTTCATCAATTCTCTTCAATCTGCAGCACAAAGAACACACAAAACCGATCCAATCTTCATCCATCTCTCTCTCCATTTCTCTTCGATCTTCATCACCAATAGCATAGAAACTGATTCAATATTCTTCAACCGGCTTCAACTTCTTCAATCGATTCAGTCTCTTCAATTGAATGAAGTCTTCGCAATATCATTGATGGACCTGCAAATTTGATTCAATACGCAAATTCGGAAGAAAGAGAAGCAAGTCGGATTCGCGAAAAAAGAAAGAAGATCGAATCAGAAGCGAAAGTTGAAAGAGAAGCACTACCGAATTGAGGCTGACTTACGTATCGTTCGCCGCATCATCGTGTAACAGGTACGCTTTCGGTTTCGTCACTTGATACAATTGCTGGCTGTATGTTGAATTTGGTGTAGCTGGTTGTGATTTTCGATTGGTTGCTTTGCGTTTCGTTGTGCGAGTCCGATCGCAGGGAGGATTTCTTTTAGCTAGGTTCGTTTCTTTTGTAAAAATGCTTAGTTTAGGTTAGAGTTGGATTGAGTTGATACCGAATGAGGAAGAGGATAGAGGCTGAGATTTAGGTTGTTAGAGTGTTCGTTTTGAGAGTAGTTTCAGATTCGGGTGAACGGTGAGGTTTAGGTTAGGGTTGTTGATGGTGGCGGCGAGGGATGTGAGAGAGGATGGAGTCGGCGCCGGTTGTTTGAGTGTGAGAAGGAGAAGCCGAACGAGAGCAAGGGAGGAAGAAGGTGATATTTGGTCCGGCTGATGGGAGGTTTCGGTGAGTGAGAAAAGGTTGAGTCCGGACGTTCGCAAGCTTGGCCGGAAGGTGAACGATGGCGGCGTTTAGGTTAAGAGAAGAGGTTTCGGCAAGGGCGGAGTCGGCGGCGGAGGGTTTGTGAGAGGGAAAAAGAAGAAGGGGAACAGTGGTAGCGGCTAGAGATAGAGGGCTCAATTCGTGTGTGTTGGATTCTGTTATTTCTTTATTTGTGTTCATTTGCTTCTATGATGTTTATATGATACATTAGCTTTGATTTGGTTAGTAGAAAGTGTTTCTAGAATTCTTTAATTAACAAATTAATTGGAAAGGTGATCAGAGAGTTGGGAGAATCGAGGGGATAAGGATAAGAAGCAATCTTTTTTTTTTTTTGCCCATACCGGCGGTGACACTTGTCACCGTCCGGTAGGGCCTGCGCTGATAAGCTCCCCCAGCAGGAGACATGTGTCTGCGGGTACTGGGCTTAACCCGTAGTGCTATCCGCACCCCTCACCCAACTTAGCCCAAGCAATTTCAGCCCATTTCATTTCTAATCACACCTCCCTCTCATTTCTTTTAATTTTCTTTTCTTCACTTAGTTTCTTTTTAATTCAGTTTCCATTTTAATTCATATAAAATAGAATAATTCATCCAAAAATTCTCAAATAAATCATGGACCTTCCTTTATGTCTCTAGTATTTTATCACATTTTTATTTTATTTTTTCCATTGATTAGCATGCCAGAAATAATTCACCAATGTACATAGCTTCTTTTGCTTCTTTTCTTGACCAGTCTGTTTTGTCCATTTTCTATAGCCTTCAATATTTGGAGGTTTGATCCCATTCTTTTTGCATTGTGTTCCTAAGATCTCCTAGTTTTCATGTGATTTTTCTCAGAATTTTTAGGAAATTATTTCTGGAGTTTTGGTCTGGTATCTTGTGATGTAAGTTTTCTGTCCCAACTTGTGTTCTTGCCTCTATTTGACCTAGTTCCTTTCTGAATTTTTGCAAGTCCTTTTGGAAAGTTGATATAATGTGTTTGAAGATCATTTGGTTCCAGTTGTAGAATTTTTAGATGGCTGGTTGGTTATTTGTGGATTTTTGTTCTCACCTTGTCCCATTTTGCTTCTTTTGGTTCATTAGATCTCTTATAGGCTTAGAAGGGCACTTGTGCCAACTTCTTCTTCTTATTTGGGGTTCCTTTGGGGTATGGGTACCTTCCTGGTCCTAGGATAGGTCTTGTTTCTTCTGAATTTTTGAGTTTGCTTCTTATTCAAGTCATTTGTTTCTTTAAGTGTTTAAATTCCATCTTTTGGTTCCGTTGCTTCTATTATGACATTGTTTGGTATTGTGTGACTTCTCTCTTCATCTTGCTGGCCTCTTAGGCCATTCTTCATACTATTTTGATTCTGGTTTTGAACTTTGTGCTTGTATTTTGTGTGTTTTTGCATTATATTTTTCATAAGTGCGCATTTGTTTCCATATGTATTCATGTTGCCTCATTTTAAGTCATAAGTTTCTCATATTTATTTCTTTGAGTTGAATTGGAATTAGGCATTTATTCATTTCATTTCACTTCTGATTGATGGATGATGTTATGTTAATTTTTTCATTTTTTGTTCACTTGTGCATGCTAACCTTGCAGGGGCTATGGTAAGTGTGAGATGTGGGAATTAAGTTCCATATCTCTAATTCTTATCTCTTCCTTTTATGTTTATGTGAACTAACCCTCTTTTTGTTGGGCCTAGGCCTTTCTCATCCCTTCTTCTATCTTCTTATTTTCTTCTTCATTAGGATAGAAACCTCAATAACCCTTAGGACATCCATGCATGTGAATACTTAGGATTATTTTAGTCCCCCTTTAGAATTTTTCCTTTGAGATCCTTTTGGTTCTTCTTCTCTTCTCATCTCATAACTCTTAAAAGATACTTTAATAAATGTGAAGTGATGTCTTGATCCATATCCTTATCCCATGAGGTATGCTTGTAGTCTTCCCATCTTGGGATAGTACAAGTTTACCTTGTGATGCACAAGTCTGATCAAGGTATCTTATTCATAAAGAAAAGCATAAAAAACACTTCTTCATCTGTAAATACCAAAACACTTAATAATTCAACAAGTTAGTGAGCCTAAGCCCTAATCTTTGGGATCAAGTTTTGGGGATCTTCTCCTTACTTGAGTATGCTTGTTCTATTATTCCATCTTGGAATGTAGTGACAAGTGCACATTCCATGGGTGAGAGCTTGAGTTCACTTCCTTGTGACACACTCATAAAAGCTTCTAAAAAACACAAACCAACAATAAGCGTCTTTCCTTCGGGAATTCTTTTCTCATCTCCTTCGCTCCGTACGCGAACTTGCTCTTACTTGTCACTTTGCAAGACGGTTACGCACTCGTCGTCCGAGTTTGCAACACCTGAGCAATGGCATAGGCAGTTCAAGCTTTAATTCACAAGCAATTTCTTTTCTACCCCTAGTTAGGGGAACTACGGCGTCTCTGATCCTCATTGTCCTGATGAGGTACGTAGGCAGCGGGGTAGGGCCCGTTCGAGCACAATCTTTATTTTCCCTACATTTTTCTCTTTGTTTCTTATTTCATTTCTTTTCCAGTTCCAGTTTCTTTTCATTTTCATTTCTTTGCTACAGCATATTATTTCTCATCCTTTGAAACAGTTTCTTTTGCAAGCGTGGATCTCGTCGGGTACGACGGACGGATTGGGGTGCTAATACCTTCTCAATTCGTAACCGACTCCCGAACCCAGATCTTTGGTTCGCAGGACCTTGTCCTTTCCTTTTTCCTCAGGTTTGTGCAACATTACCTTTCCCATTCATTCGGGATAAAAATGTCTGGCTGGCGACTCTAACTTTTCCGCGCCACTTTCGCGTTTGTACTAGGATGAAAATCCCGGGAGCGACACAGAGCACCAAGGGCAGGGACATCATTACTAGTTGTGGGCAGTTCCCCAATGTACCTCTGATAGGAGTGAAGGGTTGCATCAACTACAACCCTCTGTTATTCAAAAGACAATTGGGCTATGCATTGGTCCACCCTCCTAGAGCACAAGACTTGGCTGAAACCCTTTATTGTGAGGTTAAGCCTAATCTAGCTGTTGTCAGGAAAGCATCCTGGGCTTGGGACAATGTCCAGACCAAGGGGATGGCCATTCTTGGGAGATGCAACAATATAGCCTCAGCTCAGTACTATGAGTGGTCTCATGCCAGGGCTCAAATTTCTGGGATGCCCTTCACCATTGAGGATGCACCTGGACCATCCACGGCACCACCTCCAGCCACTGTCAGCTTAGAGGAGTTTGAGAAACTGAAAGAGAGAAATGAGAATCTGACTCAGGCTCTACAGAAGACCCTCTGGGAGAGGAGTGATGGTCATCTGGACATTGAAAGGTTGGAAAAGCTTAAGGTGGAGCATCTAGCCAGGATTGAGAACTCGGAGGACTACATCAAGAAGTCAAGAGCTGGAGAGCAGATTTTGAAGAATGCCTGTAAGGAGGCTCAGTTTCAGAAGGCCAGGACTGATTTATATCTGAAAGAGAGTCAAGCTAGGTGGGTCAGGATCACTGAAGCTCGTACTCAGGAAGATAAAAGGACTCAGGACAAGATTGAACAGTTGGAGGCCAGTGCAAAAGAGCAACAGGAAGCCCTGCTAGTAGCCCAGAAAGAGATCTCAGAGTTAAAGATTAGGGCTGGTGTGAAGAGGTCAAAGGACCAAGGCAGACACAAGAAGCTAACCACTGCTATCACCACCCGGAATCTCCTTATCAGGAACCTCACAGAGCATCCAGCTGACCCGGTAACTGAAGCACTTCTAAAGGAAAATCAGGAGGATGAGTTTGGTCTTGGTGTCTGACTTTTGCTTGTTGTTGCTTCCACTTCTTGTACTTTTCTTTTTTTATATATTGTATTTTGACCCCTCAGGGGCATGTATTGTAAAAAACAAACTATGTATCATTCACTTTTCTGTAATATATTCATTAGTTTGTTTCATTTGAATCTCTCTCTCTCCTAAGCAACATCAAAAAGCATCTTCCTCGGGGTCTGGAAAGGTCAAAACCAAGTGCCAAGCCGGATACCTTGGAGACAAATAAGCATACTGCATTGCATACTAACCTTTTGTTTTGTTTTGTAGGCTTTTGTTTTGTTTGTTACTAACTCTGTTGTAGTTCAGGAACTATTGCTCACCGTCGGGTGTTCCCACTCAACCGTCCGCACAGATATCCCACCCGCAACAACCTTCCGGGTATACAGATGGACCAGGTACAACAGGACCTTACAGAGGTCAGGGCTCAAATGGCCAATGAGAGACTGGAAATGAGAAATCAGATGACCCAGTTTATGGAGGTGATGAATGGATTGGCACAGAGCCAAGAAAGATTAAGAGCATTGGTAGAGAGGCAGACACAAGAAGAACCCCATCTGGGGACTGGTGGAACGAGCAACAATGAGAGGGTTCAGCCTCATGTCAACCCACCTGTGTATGGGCCCCATCTTCACCCAGAGATCAACATCCCTGCTAATGTACAAGGGAATGCTACCACAGGCAGAGTACTACAAGAAGACCCCCAAGAAGATCAGTTCACTGTGATGGGAGCTGGGGATGAAGCCTATGACAGAAGGCTAGATGAAATTGCTGAGAAATTAAGATCCCTGGAGTCTCAAAACTCTTTGGGTTTTGATGTCATGGACATGGGCTTAGTGGATGGGGTAAGGATTCCCCACAAGTTTAAACCTCCGTGCTTTGAGAAGTACGACGGAACCTCCTGTCCACGAACCCACTTGCAATCCTTTCTGGGGAGGCTGAAGGCATACACCATGGATGAAAAACTGTGGATGTTTTATTTCGAAGACAGTTTAACAGGAGCTTCAAGGGAATGGTACTCTCATTTGACCAGAGCAACCATCAGATGCTGGAAGGACTTGGCTGAGGCCTTCATTAGACAATACCAGTACAACTTGGATATGGCTCCCAACAGGACCCTCCTGATGGGAATGTCTCAATCATCCAGAGAAAGCTTCCGGGAATACGCCCAGAGGTGGAGACAGCTTGCTGCTGCTGTCCAGCCACCCATGTCGGAAAGGGAAATGGCCGACATGTTTATGAACACCCTTCAAGGGACATACATTGACAGGCTAGCTGCCTTTTCTTCCACCAGCTTTGCTGATGTAGTTATAGCTGGAGAAAGAATTGAGAGCCTTCTAAAGATGGGTAAGATTTCCGACAATGGAGCGAGCTCGTCCAACAACCCCAGAAAGCCTTTTGTGGGCCCAAGAAGAACTGGTGAGACTAATGTTATCCATACCAGCAGGGGCAGACCCCAGTATGTTCATAGGTCAGTGGCAGCTGTCACTATCCCCGCTCCAATTCATCAACAATCAGCATATCAACCACAGCAACAACCCCACTACCAGCAACAAGCTCAGTATCCACCTCAGAGAAATTATAACAACAACAACACCAGCAACAACAATCAGCAAAGACCTTTTCAACAGAGACCATCTCAGGCCAATAGGGTGATTGATCCGATCCCTATGCCTTATGCCGCATTACTGCCACAACTCCTAAAACTCAACCTGGTTGAGCTAAGGACATTGGCACCTCCAGATCCTGCCAGTCTGCCCAGAAATTATGACGCCAGCGCCAGATGTGCTTTTCACTCCAACGCACCTGGCCACAGTACAGAGAAATGCAGAGCTTTGCACATGAAAGTGCAGGATCTAGTGGATTCCAAAGCTCTAAACTTTGCACCCCCGCCGAATGTCAGCAAGAACCCTATGCCCAACCATGGAGGACCCAGAATCAACGCTATTGAGGAAGATAAGTCGTCTTTCTTGATAACCAGTGTGGGGAAGATTCGGACGCCCCTGGTAGAGATTAAAGCTCAACTCCTTGAATGTCAAATATTCCCCGGGTGTGAGCTCGGGTGCGGTTATTGCAACATTTCGGTAAATGGGTGTGATAACCTGAGAAGCGGCATAAATGGTCTCATCCAGAGTGGCCTACTTCAAATCACAACATCAACGCCTCCAAATCCAGCAATCTCCTTAACAACAATTCCCGAGTCTTCTACAACTGCAACAACAATTGTTCCAAACAACTCTTCAATCTCATCAACAAATGCTTCATCTGTCACTTCAATGAACCAAATATCAACAACCATCTCTTCTACAACTTCAACATCCATCCAGTAAACAGTGTCTCCTACAACATCAACAGCAATTAATGAAAGTGTCTCAACGGTTACAATATATTATGATCCTGCCAATGTTCCTGCCTACAACTCACAAGATGCTTCCCCTGTCAGAACACCAGTAACAATATACTATGATCCACACACTATCATGGTCCCTTCTACAGCTGCTATCAGTCCAGTCACTATCACAGTGCCTGGGCCAGTTCCTTACGAAAGCAATAATGCCATCCCTTGGCATTACGGCTCAGATCTATACTGCGAAGGGCAGAAAATCACTTTGGAATCATCAACTTCTTCACCACAGATAGACAATGTGGGGGGAGGCGGAGGCTTCACTCGAAGCGGACGTCTCTTTGCCCCGTAAATTCCAAGACCCATTGCTGAAGCAGAAGCTGCTGCCAAGGCAAAAGGGAAGAGCATGGTGCAAGAAGAACAAGTTGCTAAAGAAGCTTTAAAGACCCCTTTTGATCAAGAGGTTGATGAATTCATGAGAATCATCAAGAAAAGTGATTACAAGATAGTGGACCAGCTTCACCAGACACATTCCAAAATCTCCATTTTATCATTGCTAATGTGCTCTGAGGCTCATCGGAACGCACTATTAAAAGTCTTGCACGCAGCTTATGTGCCAGAGGAGATTACCGTCAATCAGTTAGAGGCTGTGGTTGGAAATGTCAACGCTAGTCATGGACTAGGATTTACCAACACTGATTTGACAACGGAAGGTCGCAATCACAACAAGGCTTTGCACATTACCTTGGAGTGTAAGGGTGCAGTTCTTTCTCATGTATTGGTGGACACAGGGTCATCCCTCAATGTCCTACCTAAGAAAGCCCTTATGAAGCTGGAGTATGAAGGATTGGCATTACGCACAAGTAACATGGTAGTGAGAGCCTTTGACGGTTCTAAGAGATCAGTTCTGGGAGAAATTGAGTTGCCTATAATGATTGGCCCACAGACTTTCAAAACGACCTTCTTTGTGATGGATATACAGCCTGCCTACAGCTGTCTATTGGGTAGACCATGGATACACGCCGCTGGCGCCGTGACGTCAACCCTTCACCAGAAGTTAAAATTCGAGTGGGAGGGCCAAGTCGTTACTATTTGTGGAGAGGAAGATATCTTTGTTAGCCATCTGGCTACATACAAATACATTGAGATGGATGGGGAGATCCACGAAACTATGAGTCAAGGGTTTGAGGCCTTGAACATAAATGAAGCATACGCTGTACCTGGAACCTCAATGACATCTTATCAGCAAGCCCGGAAGGTTGTTGAAGAAGGGACTACCCAAGGCTGGGGCAAGTTGCTGCCTGTAGAAAAGAAGGAGGATAGATTTGGGTTGGGTTACAAACCAACTCAACAAGATCAAGCAGAGGCTGCTAAGAAGCCCAATTTTGTCAGTGGGGGGATGCTCACCCCAGATGCCGTGAATAACTTGGAAGACGAGGATGAAAGCGACCGCAACCTGGAGAGCTGGATATGTCCAAGGATCCCGGGGAGCAGTATCTCAAACTGGTCTTCCCAGGAAATTATAAGAGTTACTCCTGCAGAGTAATTATTATTTCCTGTATTTTTAAGCATGCATCAAGTCTTGCATCTTGCCCAAGATGACAAGACTCATTTTGTAATCGAGCCATCTGTAATTTTGTGCAAATAGATCAATCAATGATAATCAGACATCTTTTGCAAACGAGTCTTTTTTTTCTTTTTGTACAAAAAATAAATGGCAATGTTTTCAAAATGACAACTTCATTTCACTCTTTCTAAACAAGATTAAAATCAATCACTAAAATGAACAAATCTGAACCCTTGCAGAGAGTGCCTTTCAGACCGCACCGACAACAGCACGGCTATGACTTCGTATGACTTTGACAATCCAATCAATCAAGCTGATGAAGGGGTTGAAGAAGAGTATGAGCTTCCTGAAGAGCTAGCCAGGTTGTTGAGACAAGAGGAAAAGGTTATCACTCCTCATCAGGAGGAGGTCGAGACGATTAATCTTGGTACAGATGAAGATGTGAAAGAAGTTAAAATCGGGGCCTGCTTACAAGACTCAGTGAAGAGACAACTGATTGACCTGCTTCAGGAATATGTGGATGTGTTTGCTTGGTCTTATCAGGATATGCCAGGGTTGGACACCGACATTGTTATGCACAAGATGCCTTTAAGAGAAGATTGCCCGCCGGTTAAACAGAAACTGCGCCGTACTCGCCCAGACATGGCAATGAAAATCAAAGAAGAGGTACAAAAGCAGTGGGACGTCGGGTTCCTTGCTGTGACTAACTATCCGCCGTGGGTTGCTAATATAGTACATGTGCCTAAGAAAGACGGCAAAGTAAGAATGTGTGTCAACTACCGGGATCTGAACAGAGCCAGCCCGAAAGATGACTTCCCACTACCTCACATTGATGTATTGGTGGATAATACGACTCAGTTCTCGGTGTTCTCCTTCATGGACGGATTTTCAGGATACAATCAGATCAAGATGTCACCTGAAGACATGGAGAAGACAACCTTCATCACACCCTGGGGCACGTTTTGTTACAAGGTGATGCCATTCGGACTGAAGAATGCTGGTGCGACGTATCAACGGGCTATGGTAACATTATTCCATGACATGATCCATAAAGAAATTGAATGTTATGTGGATGACATGATTGCCAAGCCCCTCACCGAAGAAGACCACCTGGTAAATCTGTTGAAATTATTCAAGCGTCTAAGGAAGTACCAACTGAAATTGAACCCCAACAAGTGCACATTCGGGGTGCGATCCGGTAAGCTACTGGGATTTATTGTAAGTGAGAAAGGGATTGAAGTTGACCCTGATAAAGTCAAGGCTATTCAATAAATGCCTGCACCGAAGACAGAAAAAGAAGTTCGAGGGTTCTTAGGTCGATTGAACTACATCTCAAGGTTCATATCTCACCTTACAGCAACATGTGAACCTTTGTTCAAGCTGTTGAGAAAAGAACAAACGGTCAGGTGGAACGAAGACTGCCAGAGGGCTTTTGACAAGATCAAGGAGTACTTGCAAGAACCTCCAATCCTAATGCCTCCAGTTGAAGGAAGACCTCTAATAATGTACTTGACAGTATTAGAAGAGTCAATGGGGTGTGTGCTGGGCCAACATGACGAGTCTGGTCGAAAAGAGTATGCAATTTACTACCTAAGCAAAAAGTTTACTGACTGTGAACAACGTTATTCACTGCTCGAGAAAACTTGATGTGCTTTAGCGTGGGCTGCTCGCCGACTGAGACAGTATATGTTGACCCACACTACTTTATTGATATCAAAGATGGACCCAGTTAAGTACATTTTTGAGAAGCCAGCACTTACCGGACGGGTTGCAAGATGGCAAATGATCCTCACAGAATATGACATCCAGTATACATCTCAGAAAGCCATCAAAGGCAGTGTATTGTCTGAATATCTTGCTGAGCAACCTATTGATGATTACCAGCCTATGAGATTTGACTTCCCTGATGAAGGCATCATGTTCATAAAAGCAAAAGATCATGAAGAGCCTGTTCACACTGAAGGGCCTGACCCAGAAGAGGAATGGACTATGATGTTTGATGGGGCTGTTAATATGAATGGTCGTGGTGTTGGTGCAGTACTCATTACGCCTAAAGGAGTTCACATGCCTTTCTCGGCAAAGCTCACCTTTAACTGCACTAACAACGAAGCTGAATACGAAGCTTGCATCATGGGTCTTGAGGAAGCCATTGACCTCAGGATCAAGACATTGACTGTATTCGGAGATTCAGCTCTGGTAGTTAATCAAACCAACGGTAAATGGTACACACACCAGGATCATCTGTTACCTTACAGGGATTATACAAGGAGGTTATTAACTTTCTTTACAACGGTTAAGCTTGAGTATATCCCTCGGGACGAGAATCAATTTGCAGATGCTCTGGCTACCATTTCATCCATGATCAAAGTTCAAGCTGCCAACTTTGTGCCTCGAATTTCAGTGTCCAGACTTGACAGGCCAGCATATGTGTTCACATCAGATGTTGTTAAGGATGATAAGCCGATGTGATGTTGTTAAGGATGATAAGCCTTGGTTCTATGACATTAAGTGTTTCTTGGAGGATCAAACATACCCACCTGGGGCATCTTCCAATGATAAGAAAACTTTGAGAAGGCTTGCTGGTAGTTTCTTTCTGAACACTGATGGTTCCCTGTACAAGAGAAACTTTGATATGGTACTCCTCAGATGCGTTGATAGAACAGAAGCAAATTTGTTGATGCATGAAGTGCACGAAGGATCCTTTGGTACCCATGCGGGAGGGCATGCCATGGCCAAGAAGTTGCTAAGATCAGGTTATTACTGGATCACAATGGATGCCGACTGTTGTGCCTACGCCAGAAAGTGCCATAAATGCCAGATTTATGCGGATAAGGTGCATGTGCCTCCCAAGCCTTTGAATGTGATGTCTTCACCCTGGCCCTTTGCTATGTGGGGCATTGATATGATTGGCAAGATTGAATCGACTGCTTCAAATGGCCACAGATTCATCCTGGTTGCCATTGACTATTTCACCAAGTGGGTCGAAGCAGCTTCATATGCAAACGTTACAAGGCAAGTGGTAGCCAGATTTCTGAAGAGAGATATCATCTGTCGATACGGAGTTCCCGAGCGAATCATTACTGACAATGGTTCCAACTTAAACAACAAAATGATGGCAGAACTGTGCCGGGACTTCAAGATCCAACACCATAATTCTTCTCCTTACAGGCCAAAGATGAATGGCGCTGTTGAGGAAGATAATAAGAATATCAAGAAGATTGTGCAGAAGATGGTAGTCACCTATAAAGACTGGCATGAAATGCTACCGTTTTCCTTGCATAGGTACCGTACGTCAATCAGAACATCCACTGGGGCAACACCATATCAGCTTGTGTATGGTATGGAAGCAGTCCTACCTGTTGAAGTTGAATTACCCTCCCTATGGGTACTGATGGATGTTAAGCTGAACGAAGCAGAATGGGTCTGATCCCGATACAAACAACTGAGTCTGATTGAAGAGAAAAGATTGGCTGCAATCTGTCATGGGCAGTTGTATCAGAAAAGAATGAAGAGAGCCTTCGATCAGAAAGTCAAGCACCGAGAGTACCAAGTAGGAGATCTTGTGCTGAAGAGAATCCTCCCTCCTCATACAGACCACAGGGGAAAATGGACTCCGAACTATGAAGGACCATTCGTAGTAAAGAAAGTTTTCTCGGGTGGAGCACTGATGCTCAGCACTATGGACGGTGAAGACTTCCCGTCCCCTGTGAATTCAGATGCAGTCAAAAAATACTTCGCATAAAAAATGACCCGCTGGACATAAAAACAGAATGCGAGTCCAGGCAAAAATAGGGCATCCCAGCGAGTCCAAAAACAGAATAAAAGACTCGGGTAAAAATAAGGGAAAATAAATAAAAAAAATGTACACCCGCTGAGTTGAAAAGCCGTATTGGACAACTCAGGCAAAAATGGGTATCCCGATGGATTGAAAACCCGAAAGGGCAATCCATGCAAAATAAGGGAATAAGCGAACAACTGCATTCTGAAATTCGTCTGTATCACCTACAACTTGGTAAACCTCGAAAGGATCAAGCTTCACTCAGAATCAGCCTTCTTCGGAAAGTAAGACGAGAAGAACGTCAAATGTCATACGAGTCATAGCAAAAGGGAAGCTCCTTGAAGCGTCGTCAACATTGCCAGCATTTTGTTTCTCAATTTATAACAATCTCCTCATTTTAGGGGATATGTTTCTTTGACTGTATCTTGCCAATTCAGGGCACATGAATTAATAAAATCAGATTTTTAGTCACACGTTGTCTCGTACTCTTTTATTTGCAAAAAACGTCTGATGTCATTAATATATCGATTGCATAAATACAGATGCGTCTTTCTGAAACTACGTGCTTGCAGGAAATATACTTATTCTCGGGAGTGTCTGAACTCTCATGATGGGATCCAGTAAAGGATACCTCAGGATTACTTGTGAGTCCCTCTGTCTTTGCAGGATTGCAGGTATTCAAAAGCGCAACATGGGGCATGTAAACTTCATCCCAGCAAGCTGACAAATCAAGACTCAATCAGTCTTAGCACCCAAAGTGTTTTTCTCCCCAGCTGAGTTGCCACTTGCTATTTCTCCCCAGCCGAGGTGCCAATCGTTCTTCCTCCTCAACCCAGTACAAAAGCCAGGGAACCACTTCCCCACAGAGTTCCAGCCTCTATCCAGAAGAGCAACGCATGAAGGAATCACAACAGAGTGACGAAAGCTCCTACAAACCCCAGCTGGGTCCCTCATTACCAAGGATGGGTCTATCGGTGACCTATTTCCCCAAGCAGATACATCTCATTAGATCTACCAATGATCTCATCCCCAGCTGGGATGTCCCCTTCAAACAAATTGACCAGAGATCTTCACAGCAACGGGATTCGAATCCTGGATCGGTATCTTTGCATAATCATAGCATTCGCATCATATTCACCCCCACAAAGCGTAGCATTCCGTCTAACACGGAGCATTACGGCAAAAATCGAACATATTGCATAATCATAAGCCATGTTCTGAATCAAACACTTGTGGATATTGACAATCCACCAACAATATACAGAATGCTCCCCAGATTCCCCAGCAGAGAGCTAAAGCTAAAGCAGTTGCCTTACATTCACAAACATCAGTATATACTCCTTGTGGCACCCGTCCGTGTCATATCCCCAGTAGAAGACCAAAGCGTCCTCTTTGCACTCACAAATGCTTATATATATATAACTTTCTTGACATCCGTCCGTGTCACTTTCCCCAACACCGTGACATAAACACTTTGCATATCAGATATTTGTTTATACTATACTTTCCTCCTTTTGACACTCGTCCATGTCACTCTCCCCAACAGTTTAAATACCTGTCTATACACCACTCATACTTATTACCTCTCAGATTCGACACTCGTCCGTGTTCTTTATTAACCAGTTGGTACTCGCCGTACCATCATCTCAGAACATGCGTCAAGCGTTTGTTTCTACCTGATACTCGTCCGTATCATAGTCTTAAGGATGCTTGTCCGCATCTTTAATCCATACACGTGTCAAACACCCTTGTCTTCTTGAATATAGACACTCGTCTGTGTCTACTATTCCCTAGAAGAATTCCCTCAGATTCGACACTCGTCCGTGTTCTCTGTTAACCAGTTGATACGCGTCCGTATCATCATCTCTGAGCACGTGTCAGTATTTGTTTCTACCCGATACTCGTCTGTATCGTAGTCTTAGGGATGCCCGTCCGCACCTTTAATCTATACACAGCGTCAAAACACTTGTACCTTTTATTTCTTGGATATAAACACTCGTCCGTGTTTACTATTCCCCAGTAGATCGCCAGCAAGACAAAATTTCTTTTCTATCTGACATTCGTCCTATGTCATGATAAACCTTGAGAGCAGCCGTACCCTGCTAGGTGATCGTCCTTCACCTCTTGATGATCGTCCTTCATCATGCTCATCCGATGTCCGTCCCTATCGTTGATCTTTTCTATCCGACATTCGTCCTATGTCGTGATTTTTAGCAGTCGTCCCCTGCTAAGGTGATCGTCCTTCACCTTTTGATGATCGTCCTTCATCATTTTATCCGATGGCCGTCCCCATCGTTGATCTTTATCTGACATTCGTCCTATGTCATGATAAACCTTGAGAGCAGCCGTCCCCTGCTAGGTGATCGTCCTTCACCTCTTGATGATCGTCCTTCATCATGCTCGTCCGATGGCCGTCCCCATCGTCGACCTTTTATCCGGCATTCTTCCTATGTCGCGATATTTTCGGCAGCCGTACCCTGCCAGGTGATCGTCCTTCACCTTTGATGATCGTTCCTCATCATTATTTCATTTATTCTTTAACCCGATGGTCATCCCCGTCGTGGTCCCTTTTCCTTTTCCTGATGATCGTCCTTCATCAGTTTAGCCCGATGGCCGTCCCCATCGTTGTTTACATTACTTTATGAACTTGATGGCCGTCCCCATCATTTTTCATTAATCCCCAGAGAATCTTATAACTTTACTTGATGGTCGTCCCCATCATAATCCCTTTTATCCCCAGCATGTCGGCCGTCCCCGTCACTGCTTTATTTCCCGCACTTTTCCCGGCACGTCGGCCGTCCCCGTCATTGATCTTTCCCCAGCAGTCGTCCTCTGCTCGACAGTCGTCCTCTGCTCGACGGTCGTCCTCCGTCGCCCACACTTTATAATATACTTTATTTTCCTTTACAATCTATATCCCTTTTCTTCTTCATTCTATGAGTGCAAATTTTGGACTGTCTTTGGTATTCAACCACAAGTTATCTTGTTTGCCTGTTAAGTCGTTGCTTACATCCTGCACAGCTAACTCATGTTTGAATAGGGGCAGCTGTAAACACCCCAAATTTTCCCTCACCCATTCACACCATGGCTTGTGATCTCCTCATATGCATAAACTCAATCATAGCATCTCATATCACATTTTTGATTCATTGCATTGGTCCAAAGTCATCTGCATCTAGGGTTTGTGATCTGAGCAATCCAATAGCTTCTTGAGCCACTACAAAGGTCATCAATCACTTCAAAGGGGTCCATGTATGTTCAAGCATCATATTATATCCCCTCAAAGTCAAGAATGTCAAAAATCACAAGAACTGAGAATGGCATGGAAGCAGAGCCAGGTTTAACTGCACAGATGACCTAGAATTAGGGTTTTGGTTTCAAAGGCCATAACTCCAAATTTTTTGGTCATTCTTGTTTCTATTGGTCTCTATATGGTATAGGGATCATGCATATCAATTTTCATGAAGAAATTCAACGGGGAAGTCATCTGATCAAGGGTTGACTTTCTAAGCAAGTCAGTGCAAAATCAGGGCATCTGAGGCCCTCAATGACCCAACCAAGGGGTGTTCATCATCATTTTGATTATGTGTGATCTTTATTTGATCATGGAAGATGTTGGAAGTTCACAAAATTGAAGAATTTCAAGTTATTTGCAAAGTTGACTTTTTGGGAAAGTTGACTTTTAATGAAAATTGCCATTTTGGGAAACTTTTTCAACCCTTGCTTTTTGATTCAAAAATGCTTCAAATGGAAAAACTTTGGTCATGAAAGTTGTAGAATGGATCATTCCCTTTTCAAAAAGTACAAGAACATGACCTAATTCATTTTGGATCAAAAGTTATGGTTTGTCAAAGTTGGCTAAAATCACAAAATTTGAAGTTTTCCACCAAAGAGGCATTTTGCAAAATGGTATGATCAAGTGTTCTAAAGGCCTCAAGTGTGTACCATTTCATCACAACATGATCATATGACATCTAAAATTAAGAATGGGCCAAGGGATCACTCATTTTCATGACTTATGGAGCAAGAATTTTCAAAAGAAACCAAAGTGAAGCAAGTTGCAAAAACTCACTCAAGTTTGAATCCACTTGCTTGCTGACTTCATAATCAATCCTAGGGCTCTCCAAACTTCTTGCTGTGCAGGACACCCCATTTGTCCTTGGCTAGCTAGTAGCCCATGCCTCTCTTACACCAATTTGACATTTTGGCAACTTGAGCCATACCAATCACAGCAGTACACATCAACTCATCTGACCAATCCCATTTGTTTATACAAATCAAAAGCAAGCCAAAGCACATAATACACAAGCCTGAAAGCACCAAGAACACAGCTCTCTCATTTTCCACCCCATTTGCAAAACTCTTCGAAACACTCTCCACAAGCCTCAAACACACAAACCAACTTCACAAACAAACTCAGCATGCTTCACTGATCAAAAACCACCCATCACCATAGCCTGAAACTCACTGAAATCAAAATACGATTTCCACCCCCCTTGAGCAGAACTTCAGCTATCTTCCAAACCAACCATTGTAAACTTCAAACAAGCATTGAAAGCTTCTCAGGAGGTCCATTGGAGGTGATTGGAAGCAAGAAACCAGCCAGAAAGTGCCAGAAATCAAAGCTTCGATTCAGGTAGCCATGGAAATTCATTTTTCCAGAACTCCTTTCTCTTGTTTCTAAGTTGATTTGCATGCTTCCCTGAGTTCACTGAACATTTTATTTTTGAAAATGATTGAGTTTTGAGGTTGTATGCTTGATCTGAAAGTTTGCCCGAAAAATGTTCTTGCTTGTATCTCTTGATTCGGTGAAAATAAATGTTGTTTGAGTTAGGGTTTATGCTTAGGGTTGTTCATAGATTTATTCTGGAGATTTAGAGCTTTTGAAATGGCCTGGAGAGTGAGATTGAGTTTTTGGTTGATCGGAGAAGATGACCGGAACACTGTTCCGGTCACCTGATTTTGTTTAGGGTTCAGATTAGGGCACTAATCATAATTAGTGAATTTTGAATCTTGGTCGTCCAGATGCGCGCCAAGTCCACTCCCGCGCGTGTGAGTTTGAATGTCAGCCTTTGATTGTGCTGACTTTTCCATTTTCCAGTTTAATTTCATTTTTATTGCATTAAAATTCATTTGTTTTCTTCATTTAATTTAAAATAACAAAACATTTTGAAAAATTCTGAAAATTTTTATACAGCCTTTATTAATTTTCAAAAACCAAAAACATTTTTATTTTTATTTTTTTGCATTAAAAAATATTTTTAAATCATTTAAAAGATTATTTTTAATTAATTAATGAGAATTAATTAATTAAAAATACTTTTAGGTATTTAAAAATCACAAAAAAATTCATGAAACATTTAAAATCATTTAGAAACATTGTCCAACCCTCAAACCAAATTTCTTTTTTGATCTTGATGTCTTTTGACAATTTTCCATGGAATTAATTTTATTTCAAAGCATTATTTTGATCCAATGTTCAAAAATTCATTTCTGCCTAGTCTTTAGGAGTTGGACTTTGATTCTTTTTGCATTGCTTCTTGCATATCATGAAGTTTATAGGATTAAATTGGCATGATTTGATCTTGCATTTTAAATTTGTTTGACATTTTTTCTAGACAAGGTACCTTAAAACCCTAGCAACCTTAGGAAATTCATAACTTTCATTAGGTTAAGAATTGGATCCCCTCCTTTGGGCATTTTCAATTTTTTATCTTGATGTTTGCTTCTAGTTTTGGTTTTTGTTTAGTGCATTGATCATAAACCCTAATTTGGGCTTCCTTTTGCATTCATCTTGCATTTGCTTGCATACCATGACTTGCCATGACATTTTATGCATCCATTTGATTCATAACACATCTTAGGACATATTAGAATCATGTTTGATCATTGCATCTTTCATTTGCCATGTTGTATGCCATTTGCATTCCATGACTTTTCATGTATGTTCATGGTTCTAAGCATGTTTCTCTTGCATCCATATGTTTGTATGATCATCCCCATGCCTTGTTTCATGTTTGTGTCATCTCATAGCATCATTAGCATCATACTTATGCTTCTGGTTTTGGTTTGTATCATGCCATTCCATCTCATTTTGCATTGCATTGCATTCTTTTCACTAACTTTTCAGGTGGTAAGTTACTTTGAGAAGTGAATTTGCCTTCACTTCTCACAATTTCTTTTCATCTCTCTTATGCATCATTGCTGCATTTTGTCTTGTGTTTGAGATTGAGCTTTCTCTTTCTTCTTCTTCTCACTTTCTTTCCTCAAGTGACTTGCCTTCTTAAATGAAGCAAGTTACTTTGCTCCTCTTTGCTCCTTTCATCTGCTTCCTGGTGGTTCCTCTGAAGATATTTCTTGTAAACCTCACAAACCTTAGGAACAACCAAGCATGACAATAATTAGGGTTTTGATTAGTACCCCATTTAGATTTTACCTTTGTGTCTCATTGAGTCTTCTCTCCTCACCTCATAATCAAGGACTAAACCCTAAAGGCTTTAAGGCTTTGTGATTAGGTTTATGCCTGCATCCTTCTATTAGGATGGAGTGTATAACTTTAATCCTAAGCGTTAAACCCTTAATGTGTTTAAATCCTTTAATCAATCCACTTAATAATCATCAAGACATCAAGCTTGTAACTTGGGCCTTGCATTAGGGTTCTAATTCTTCCTTAACTGGTTAAGAAGGACTAACCCTAGTGTTAATGGACAAGTCCCCCTCAAGTTGTCTTACAAACCATAAAACTCACTTCTTCATCATATCATTAATTAAAATCCACTTAATAAAGGCTTTGTTTTGTCATGAGTCTAATCCCTAATCATGGATTAAGTTGAGGAGCTTTCCTCAGCTTAAACACTCTCATCTATTATCCTTCTATTAGGATGGTGTAATGAGTCTGTTTAATCCCTGATTATGGCTTAATCTCATTACTCAACACTAAACAAAAACAACAAAAACATCTAATTAATCACAAGTAGGTTAATGATCTTAATCCTACACCAAAGGTGTTTAAGTGTGAGAAGCTGACTTCACACTTAAGGTATTCTCATTACCTCTAATCATAGGGAAGATGTGATGAGTTTACTAAATCCATTGGTTTAGGCTGAAGCTCATTAACTTATGACAAGCTTTCAAGAGCAATAAAAGACTGAAAACACAAAAACAAACAATAATCGTCTCCTTCGGGATTCTTTTCTCATCATCTTCATTCATAAACGAGAACTTGCTTCTTCCGTCTAATGCAAGACAGTTTGCACCTGAGCCAGACAGGTCATACACTTGAGCATAGACAAGCAAGCAGTTCACAAGTCAATTCATCTTTCAGTCTCTTTGGGTCGAACTACGGTGTTCTGACTTCCTCATTGCACGAGAGGATACGTAGGCATAACTTAACAGTTATTGAACAAAAGTCTTTGTATATTCCCCCTCTTTCCAGCATTATTCTTTTAACCTCATGATCTTGAGTATCTTATTCCTGTTCTTACACTGACACTGTATATATCACACTTCACACTTCTTTTACACTGACACTTGCATCCTTTTCCAGTTTCTTTTGCACACAAAATTGCACTGACACTACCCCTTTAAAACACAAATCTTTTAAGCGTGGATCCCGTCGAGTACGACGGACAATCTGGGTGCTAATACCTTCCTAGGTTGTAACCAACCCCCTTTCTCAGTCTCTCTGGGTCGCAACCGTCTTATCCATATCTTTCTAGGTCTATGCAGCATTACCTTTCCTTCGGGATAAAAATGCCTAGCTGGCGACTCTTTTCATTCCATCCCTTCGCCGACCGTTCGCGTCTGTACCTCATTTGAGCCAGCCTCATTTGGTGGGAGCGACACATATCATGTTTCATTTTTGCTTCACTGCATTAGTTCAAGTCATCTGCATCTAGGGTTTGTGATCTGAGCAATCCAAGGATCCATCTGAGCCACTCCAAAGGTCTTCAATCATTTCAAGAGGGTCCATGTATGTTCAATCATCATATTTAATCCTCTAAAGATCAAGAAAGTCAAAGAATCACAAGAACTGAGAAAACATGGAAGCTGAACTAGGGTTTAACTGCACAGATGACCTGAAATTAGGGTTTTGGTTTCAGAGGCCATAACTCCAAAAATTTTGGTCATTCTTGTTTCTATTGGTCTCAATATGATATAAGGATCATGTATATTAGTTTGATGAAGAAATTCATTGTGGAAGTCATCTAATCACTGGGTAACTTCTTGAGCAAGTCAGAGCAAAATCAGGGCATCTGAGGCCCCCCAACATGGAACCAAAGTGGATTTTTCATCAAATTGAAGTTATATGATCTTTATTTGATCATTGGAGTGCTTATAAGTTCACAAAGTTGAAGGAAAATAAGCTAAACCAAAAGTTGCCAAAAATGGAAATGACTTGTAATGTAAAGTTTCCATTTTGGGAAAGTTTTTCAACCTCCTCTTTCTCAACCAAAAATGCTTCAAATGAATAATTCTTGGTCATGAAAGTTATAGATTGGATCATTACCTTTTCAAAAAGTACAAGAACAAGATCTAATTCATTTTGTAACTCAAGATATGGATTGTCAAAGTTGGCAAAAATCCCATAAATTTCAAGAATGCACCAAAAGGGATTCTTTTCAAAACCACTTGCCAAGGCTTTTTGTGACTTCAAACACACTTCAATACATCATATAATCATAGTGCTTTGCTTCTAGATCAAAATTTCCCAAGGAATTGCAATATCACATGCCTTGAACACCAAGATTTCTCAAAGGGGCCAAAACTTCACATGATTGCAAAACACCCCATAACTTATTTCCCACATGCTGAATTGCCTCAAGAATGAATTTGTGGACTTCCTTGAAGTCAGCTGCGCATGGACATGCCCAAAGGCTAGCTGCATCCTTGCCTATACCTCAAGTACACAAGTTGGTGACTTTTTTCAAGAAGGCCATACCAATCACAATAGGGCACAACCACTCCACAGACCTATCACAAGTTGATATGTGGACCAAATGCTGGTCATAACACACAAGAACACAAGTTGAACCCTAAGAATCACCAAGTTCACAAAAACTCTCCCTCTTGCAAAAGCTTTCGAATCTCCCAACTTAGCCACTCAATCTTCAAACAAATTCCACCATTCATCTCTAAATCACTCACTGATCATAAACCACCCATTAAAACAGCCAAGAACACACCATAAACAAAATACGATTTTCAGCCAGTTGAGGTGCAAACTCACAAACCAGACATCCACAAAGCTTTCCAAGCATTGCAACCTCTTTAGGAAGGTCATTAGAGGCATTTTGCACCAAGGAAGCAGCCAAAAAGCTCAAGGGTGAAAAGCTCCATCTCAAGTAGCCATTCGAATTAATTTATCCAGAACCTTTTTTTTATGTTACAAAATGATTAAGCATGCTTCACTGATCACACTGAACTTGGAATTTTTGAAAATGGTTGAGAAATGAGAGTGTATTGATTGTCTGAAATTTTTGCCATGTTTATGTTTCTCTTCGAATCGGGAGTTTGATTGAAAAGAAATTTGTTTTGAGAGTGGATTTGATCTTAGAAGAGTGAGAGGAGTGAATCTGGAGCTTTAGAGCTCTAGAAAGTACCTAGGGAAGAAGTTAGAAATTTTCAGGTGAAGGTGTGGCCGGAGAAGATGACCGGAGGTCTTCTCCGGCCACCTGAATGTCATTAGTGTCTTAATTAAGGTTAGGGCATAATTTGAATTGTGGCCGTAGGATTTGAGGTTCCCGCGTGAGATGAGTGGTCCAGATGCCATCATTAAACCCTAATTGCTTTAATTAACTTAATTAAATGAAATTAGCTCAGTTTGAATTCCAGGCACAGGATTTGGCGTGCAGTCAACCAATCCTTCCCTAGATTCAATCATGGCCCTTCCCTTTGCATACTTCAGTTTATTTTAATTTTTATTTCATATTTTTCTATTTTTTTTGTACATTTTATTTAAAATAGTAAGAAAATGCCAAAAATATTTTTATTCTGCATTTTTTTTTCAAATAATTTTCTTGACCTAAAAATATTTTTATTTTTATTTTTTGCATTTTAAAATCATTTTTTAAGTATTTAAATGTTTATTTTAATTAATTAATGAAAATCAATTAATTAAAATATCATTTAGGTATCTGAAAAATCCCAAAAAATTCATATTGAATCTTTAAACATTTAGAGACATTGTCATACCATCCACACAAATTTATTTTTGGTTTTGAACCATTTTTGACAATTTTCTTGAATTTAGGGTTCATAAAATTCATATTTTAGAACCCTAACTTCAAGAATTATTTTCTGCCTAACCAAGAATGGTATGACAATGGTTCTTTTCGCATTGATCTTCATTTGACATGTAGTTTCTAGAATAATTTTGTCACAAATTTCTTCTGCCTTTTTGAATTAATTTTCATTTGTTTCCCTTTAAGTACCTTAAAACCCTATATAACTTAAAAAAATCATAACTTTCATTAGGTTAAGAGTTAGGTCTTATCCTTTGGGGTGTGATATCATATGGGGTTAGGGTTCTTTTGATTGCATTTTTAATTTATTTTATCTTGTCATTTGCTTCTGTTTTTAAGTTTTTCATCTCATGTTGCATGAAAACCCTAATTTCTCATCTTCTCTTGCATACATCTTGCATATGCTTGCATTCATGAACTTTCCATGAAATTTTATACATTCACATGACATATAAGACATCCTAGGATACATTAGACTCATGCTTGATCATTTCCTCATCCATTTTCCATGTTATGCCTTCATTTCATTTCATGTGCATTCATGTGCTTTCATGCTTCTTTCATGCTTCATTTGCATTCTCATATCTTGTATGATCATCCATTGCATTTGGCATGTCTTTGCATCATCTCATAGCATCATTAACATCATGTTTATGCTTCTGGTTTTGGTTTGCATCCTTGCATTCATTTCATTTTTCATTTCATTTCATTTCCTTATGCTAACTTTTCAGGTGGTAAGTATTTTGAGAAGTGAATTTGCCTTCACTTCTCACAATCTCTCCTCATCTCTCTTATGCATCCTTGCTGCATTTTGTATTTGTATTAGAGTGATCTTTCTCATTCATGTTCCTCCTTCACTTTCTTTCTTCAAGTAACTTATCTTCTTAAGTGAAGTAAGTTAACTTGTTTCTTCTGCTTCTCCTCCTTTCATCTTGCTTTCTCCTAGGTGGCTTCTCTTGAAGATCTCTTGCAAGCCTCACAAACCATAGGAACATCCAAGAATGATAATCTTAGGGTTTTGATTAGTCCCCCATTAGCTTCTCCTTTGTGTCATCTTTTGTGTCTTCTCTTCTCACCTCTTAATCAGGAACTAAACCTTTAAGGTTTTAAGGCTTTGTGATTAAGGTTATGCCTGCATCCTTCTCTTAGGGTGGAGTGTATAACTTTAATCCTAAGTGTTAAACCCTTAATGTGTTTAAATCCTTTAATCAATTCATCTAATAATCATTAAGACATTAATCTTGTAACTTGGGCCTTGCATCAGGGTGCTAATTCTTCCTTAATTGGTTAAGAAGGACTAACCCTAGTGTTTAATGGACAAGTCCCCCTCAAGTTGTCTTACAAACTTAAAATCCACTTCTTAATCTTACCATTAATTAAAATCCACTTTAATAAAGGCTTTGTTTTGCCATGAGGTTAATCCCTAATCATGGATTAAGTTGAGTAGCCTTCCTCAGCTTAAATGTTCTCATCTATCATCCTTCTATTAGGATGGTGTAATGGGTCCATTAAATCTTTTATTATGGCTTAAACTCATTACACAACACTAAACAAAAACACCAAAAACATCTAAATAATTGCAAGTAGGTTAATAATCTTAATTCTACATCATGGTGATTAAGTGTGAGGTGCTTACTTCATACTTAAGGTATTCTCATTACCCCTGATCAGAGGGAAGATGTGATGAGTTTACTAACCCTTGGTTTAGGCTTAAGCTCATTTTCCTATGACAAACTCCGAAAAGCAATAAAAGATTGAAAATACCAAAAACAAGCAATAATCGTATCCTTCGGGATTCTTTTCTCACCTCAGTCACTTATAAACCAGAACTCGCTTCTTCCGTCTAATGCAAGACAGTTTGCACCTGAGCCAGACAGGTCATACACTTGAGCATAGACAAGTAAGCAGTTCACAAGTCAATTCATTTTTCAGTCTCTTTGAGTCGAACTACGGTGTTCTGACTTCCTCATTGCACGAGAGGATACGTAGGCATAACTTAAGATTTATCGAACAAAAGTCTCTGTCTATTCCCCCTTTTCCAGCATTATTCTTTTAAACCTCATTCCTGAGCAATTTCACTTCACATCTCTTTTGCACTGACACCTGTACATTCTTTTCAGCTTTTTGCACACAGATAGCACTGACACTACCCTTTTAAACACAAACTTTCAAGCGTGGATCCCGTCGAGTACGACGGAAAATCTGGGTGCTAACACCTTCCCAGGTTGTAACCAACCCCCTTTCTCAGTTTCTCTAGTTCACGACCGTCTTGTCCACATCTTTCCAGGTTTATGCAGCATTACCTTTCCTTCGGGATAAAAATTCCTAGCGGGCGACTCTATTCAGTTCATCTTCATGTTCTCTCTTTCGCCGGTCGTTCGCGTCTGTACCCTTTCTGGCCAGGTGTCATTTGGTGGGAGCGACAGCTTGCGACTCTGTCGGGGACCCTTATACTGCAACCAGGGCTTCTGGTTCTTTTTGTGGGTTCCTCCTAGCGCTTGTTTGATTTGTGTTTACGGGGGTGTTATGTGCTAATTGTGCTTGTTTATTTGCTTTATTTATTGCCTTATGTACAGTTTTATTTACTGCTTTCTTTACAGTTTTTTATACATCATACTGTCATTATCATTGCTGGATCTAGTTTCTTTTTTGGTGGGTGGGGTTTCACTGAGTGATTAAGGTCCTATACCTGGGACCTGAGTGACACCTAGGCTAGAGTGGTTCATGTTCTTTCCCATTCCATTTCGGTCTGGTGTGGGAATATGAAACACGGTTCAGATGTGGGTTTCTTCTTGAGAACTCTGTGCTACAGATTTCCTGTAGGGCTAGGGCTATCTGGGAAGCCTTCTAAATCTGTATGACCTTTTTTATGACCTTCAAAATCTGGGGTGAATTAGAGGAGGATCCTTTACGGTTATTGTAAACATTGTACCTCCGGGTTAGAAGTGTTTACACTTCTCATAACTGATCCAAGTCTGAGGATCTTTGTTCTAGAACATTACATGTGAGGGGGTTGGGTTGTTTACAGGTTTGCAGGAACCCTTGGCCACTTCATACCCTGTTACTGTTTTGTTTAAGAATACTTCACTTTGGACAGTTCTTGTGATTAACCCTGGACATGTGACTCTTTATTTGAGTCCCCTACACTGGTTACTGGATTTCTGAGCCTCCATCCGGACCTTTGAACATACATGGGCCTTATATCAAGACAGATAATCAGATCCAGCTCTTGATCACAAACCCTTGCATATCATTTGCATATATCATCATTGCATCATTTAACATTTGTTTATTTGTTTTTCAGGGTATCCATCATATCATTTTTGGTTTGGTTTTGACCCCTTCTATTGCTTAGACCTCAGCTTCAGTTATCTTCTTCAGCATCTGCTTCAGCTATCTCCTTCAGAACCTCCATCAATCTGTCAGAGACTTACCTCCAGCTTTTCAGTCTGTGATCTTCATCAGCATTTATCTTCAGCTTCTTCATCGGTACTCATGGATATTCCAAGGAAAAGCAACATATCCTATCACTTCTTTGAGCCCTCCTTGACTGGTATCAGGCAGGTCCAGTCACTTATCACACCTGACCACATCCCACTGTTTAGAGAGCACTATGGGGGTATTTTAGACATGGTCATGGATCTTGATTCTTCTCAGAGAAGCATGATCCACACATGCTTGCAGTTTTATGACCCTCCACTCAGATGCTTCACCTTTCCTGATTTCTAGATGGGGCCTCTGTTGGAAGAGTTTTCTTTGTTGATTGGAGTGCCTATCAGAGGAGGGATCCCCTTCAACCCAGAGATGACTGCTCCCAGAAGTGAAGAGATGGCAAGGGCATTGCATTTGGAGCCTGCCCTTATTGAGCAAAACATGACAACAAAAGCTGGGATTCCTGGTTTACATCTGGACTTCTTAATTTCTAAGGTCATCCTGAAGGCTGCAGTGGGAGAATGGAGGGCAGTCTGTGCACTATTAGCCCTCAGCATATATGGGGCTATATTGTTTGCAGATGAGCCCAAATTTGTGAGTAAGAATGCCATCCACTTGTTTCTGCTAAGGAACCCAGTGCCTACATTGCTAGGAGATTTTTACTACTCCATCCATCAGAGAAATGAAAAACAAAGGGGGAAGCTAGTTAGATGTTGTGCTCCCTTGTTCTACTATTAGTTACTCAGACACTTACCCAAATCAGATGCCTTCTTGAACCCACACCAGCAGAAGAATTGGGCCAAGAGATTCATTGCCTTAACATCAGATGATATCAGATGGTGCACCCAGAGCACCAAAGGCAAGGATATTATTACCAGCTGTGGGCAATACCATAATGTGCCTCTGATAGGAGTAAAAGGTTGCATCAATTACAACCCTTTACTATTTAAGAGACAATTGGGATATGCCTTGGTTCACCCTCCCAGAGGACAGGATTTAGCTGAGACCTTATATTGTGAAGTTCAACCTAACTCAGCTGTTATCAGACAAGCTGCCTGGGCTTGGGACAACATCCAGACCAAATGGACAGCCATCCTTGGAAGGTGTAACAATATTGCTTCAGCCTAGTACTCTGACTGGTCCCGTACTAGAGCTCATATTACTAGGATGCCTTTCACCTTGGAAGACACACCTGGACCATCTATAGTACAGCCTGCAGCAACAGTTAGCCTGGAGGAATTTGAAAAGCTGAAAAAGAGGAATAATCAGCTATCTGAGGCCCTGAAGAAGACTCTTTGGGAAAGGAATGACGGTCGCCTGGACATTGAGAGATTGGAAAGACTCAAGACTGAGCATCTTACCACGATTGAAAGGACACATGACTACATAAGGAAAGCAAGAGCAGGAGAGTTGGTTTTGAAGAATGCCTGCAAGGAGGCCAAGATTCAGAAAGCTAGGGCTGAGCATTACCTGGAGGAAAGCCAGGCTAGGTGGATCAGGATCACCGAGGCCCGTGCACAAGAAGACCATAGGACTCAAGCCAAGATTGAGCAGCTGGAGGCCAATGAGAAGAAGCAGCAGGAAGCTTTGTTGGCAGCTCAGAAGGAGATATCAGAATTGAAACTCCGAGCAGGCTTAAAAAGATCAAAGGATCAGGACAGGCATAAGAAGCTGACTAATGCCATTGCTACTAGGAACCTCCTCATTAGGACTATTACAGAGCACCCAGCTGGTCCAGTGACGGAGACCCTCCTGAAGGAAGTCAGGGAGGATGACTTTGGATTGGATGTCTGATTCCTTTTGCTTGTATTTCTTTTCTTTTGATGTACTTTTTTCTTTTGGTTAATGTATTTTTGACCCACCATGGGCATGTATTGTAAAAATACTATGTACTTTCATCATTTGTAATATATCAGTTTGTTTTATTGTGGTGGGCTTTCTCTCAACATCATCAAGCATTTCCTCGAGGTCTAGAAAGGTCAAAACCAAGAACTAAACCGGATACCTTGGAAAACCAATAAGCATATTGCATTGCATACTAACATTTGCTTTATTTTGTAGGTTTTTGTTGTTATTTTGTTTCTCACTTTGTTGTGGTTTAAGGAAACATTGCTCGTCGTAGAGTGTTCCCTGTCAACCGAACGCACCGGTACCCAACGCGAAACAAACTTCCAAGCATTCAAATGGATCAGGTACAGCAGGACCTGAATGAAGTAAGAAATCAAATGGCAAACGAGAGGGTCGAAATGAGAAACCAAATGACCCAGTTTATGGCTGTGATGACTGGCTTGGCTCAGAGCCAGGAGAGGCTGAGAGAGCTGGTAGAAAGGAAGAAACCTGAAGAGCCCCACCTTGGAACAGGAGGAACCAGCAATAATGAACGAGGGCAGCCTCATATCGACCCACCAGAGTTTGGGCCCCATTTGAACCCAGATGTTAATGGCACAAGGAATGTTCAAGGTAATACTGCTGGGGTATAATCCTGCAAGAGGATCCCCAAGAGGAGCAATTCACAGTTATTGGGGCTGGGGATGAGGTGTATGACAAAAGGTTGGATGAGATTGCTGAAAAACTGAGGTCCTTGGAGTCCCAGAATTCTTTAGGCTTTGACGTAATGGATATGGGGCTGGTAGATGGGGTGAGGATTCCCCACAAATTCAAACCCCCGTGCTTTGAAAAATATAATGGTACCTCCTGCCCGCGTACTCATCTGCAATCTTTCTTGGGGAGACTCAAGGCTTATACCATGGACGAGAAGTTATGGATGTTCTATTTTGAGGACAGCCTGACTGGAGCATCCAGAGAATGGTATTCGCGTCTGACAAGGGCCACTATAAGATGTTGGAAAGACTTGGCCGAAGCCTTCATCCGGCAATACCAGTACAACCTAGACATGGCCCCCAATAGAACTCTTCTAATGGGCATGTCTCAGTCTTCAAGGGAAAGCTTTCGGGATTATGCTTAGAGGTGGAGACAGCTTGCTGCTGCTGACCAGCCACCCATGTCTGAACGGGAAATGGCTGACATGTTTATGAACACCTTGCAGGGAACTTATATTGATAGACTTGCTGCTTTCTCTTCCACCAGTTTTGCCGATGTAGTTATAGCTGGTGAGAGAATTGAGAGTCTTTTGAAAATGGGCAAAATCTCCGACAACGGTGAAGGTTCCTCCAACAACCCCAGAAAACCCTTTTCAGGACCCCGAAGGGCAGGTGAAACTAATGCCATCCATGCAGGCAGGGGCAGACCCCAATATTCTCACAGATCAATAGCAGCCGTTACTATCCCGGCTCTAGGTCCACAACAACCACTTTTTCCTCAACAACAACAACATCACTATCAGCAACAATCTCATTTTCCGCAACAAAGAACGTACAGCAATAACAACAACAACCAACAGCAACGCCCCTTTCAGCAGAGGCCATCTCAGGCAAATAGGGTGATTGATCCAATCCCTATGCCTTATGTCGCTTTACTGCCACAACTCCTGAAGCTTAACCTGGTTGAGTTAAGGACGTTGGCTCCACCTCATGCATTGATTCCCCCTCATCACCCAATGATTGGGTCTATTTATAGTGGAATGTGTATGAGAGTTGGTACGTGTGAGGATAAAGGAATCTTCTTGAGTAAATCGTGCGAATGTGAGCTGGATTTTCAGAGTGAACTGTGAGAAGGTGAGCTGGATTGTGGTCCTGCGAGTTTGCTTCACTGAGGTAAATTTACGTTTTACCGTTGTGAAACTCTTTTTTCACTGCCGTGAATTTCTTGTTTTTTTAATGCTGAGTTTTTCATCGTGTTAATGCTTTGAACTTTCCTCCTACTGTCTGAAAACAATTTGGTGTAGGGTTCTGTAATTTACATATTACTCCATAACCTTTTACATGATGCAAGGTCTTTAGGATAAGTATATTAATCTTTGTATTTCTTTGATTTGTGCCATGCTTGATCAAATGGGTTATTTCTTTTTCTATTCATGTGCATTCTTTCTGACGCTTGTTTATCTCTGCTTCCACAAGGTGTGCTAGAAGTTTCTCGGTCTTAATCTATGATAACTGTGCTGAGTCATCTGAGTTAGGGTAAAGGAGCAGTTGTCCCCTTCTGGAATGAGGATTTCTCTTTATTATGCACCATACGTTGTAAGTGTACGAATGGTTTCTTTTGGATGTATTATCATCAATTCATGCCTTTGCTTGTCAAACCCATGTGCATTTGAATTTCCAGCTATTGCGGATTATTCTTCTTGGAAATGCTCACTTCTTTTTTCTCATTTTCATGTACACTATCTTTGAAGATGTGCAGCAGTCAAGTCTTAGCAAGATGGTGGAGTTCATATGTAGAAGGATAAATTAAGAACAAGAGAATGTAAACACAAACTTGGCATGAAGATGAAACACTTAATGAAGAGTTTGGATGAGGATATGAAACTTTTGGCATCCTGAGTGCACTTGAAACATGAGTAAGAATTCAATGATAACCTAGGCTAGCATGAATTTCATTTGATGTTGCACTGTTCTTTTAAATTTCTTTATTTGTAAGCATGCTTGTAAACTAAAGTTCCACCGAAATTTTTGAATTGGCAATGATGTATGGCCCTGTGACTCACTTTAGCTATTTCCTTGTTTTGTATGACATAAGGAGTTTTTGCTTGAGGGGGAAGAATCTTGGTTATAGAGTCATGGAGTGAGGGGAATTTTTTTGCTTATGGCTTAATGATGAAGACAATCAGATGCCGCATAGATGAAGGCATGGAGAAATGCCCAAAGAACCAAATTTGAAAGAGATGAAAGCTAGAACAACAGAAATATGATGACTTGAGAAAAATTTCGGTAATGCCCTGTTTTACCATTAACCTTGAAATTCCTACCGCAAAAGTAGTGATGTATTTCACCTTGATTTTGACTTGCATAGCAGGTGATTTGTTTGGTATGAGGATGAGAAGATCGATGTTTGCTTGCAACTTGATGAAAAACTTGAGATAGCTTAGCATGAGATAGGGCTTGAAGATGGGAATGGTATGAATTTGATCTGATTGAATATGATGTTATCTCAGTGCAATAAAATGCTGCTGACCTTTTATTGAGTCCAAATCGTATTCAATTTTATCATGAAGCTTTCACTTTTTATTTGTCATAATTTTCTGTGCTTCATGTACAACATTCTGCTTTTCTTGGTTTTGGTAATTTTCTTTTGACATGAGCATCTTTGCGTGACATGATTGCTACTGTAAAAGATGTCTTGATTATTGGTGTTATGGAATATTTTATTTGATGATGCCTCATAGATTTGTAATGACATTTTGACATGATGTCTACTCTCAGGTAAAGTTCAGGAGTACCATAGACCAGCCGTCTAGGAGGTAAAAGATTTATTGCTTGGTGAGCTTGACTAATGACGCATTGCTCGAGGACTGCGCTTACCCGTCTTCACTTTGCTCTCTTTCACTTATTTGATAATTGCATCAATTAAAGCCTTGCGGGTTTGGAGAGATAGAGATAACGTGGGTATTGCTCTTGAACGCAAACTGATACAGAGATTAGAGATTAAAACAACAACTTGGACCAAAAGCCTTGAACTTTGTGCCATTTGAAGTTCCAGCCTAAGCACATAGAAAAGCTTTGCAACTAGTAACTTTTGAATTTAATAAATGTAACTTTATTATATGGGACCTTTGATATCAATCTTACACTTGCACTGAGCTTCCTTTTTTTTTTGCTGTTGCTGCGAATTTAATCTTGTACCAACATATAATGTGTTGTATTTCCAATGAATTTTGACATTCTCCTGAGAATTATTCATGGTGAACTAAATCTCCAACCTTGCAACTGAATATGTGCCCATTTAACACAATATTCCATAGACTTAATCTCACATGCACTTCAAATTAGTGTCCATTTGCAAACATAACCGACATCAAACGTGACTTCAAGCTTTAATATGATCTTGCAATAAGAAAAGTCCTTTGACTTGAACTTGGAAGGAACACTTGGTGTCTTAAAAGTGAATTCTTGGGCCAAACCAAATGTGTACATTAGGTGACAAGAAAAAACCATGAACCTAAATAACAAAAAAACAAACTCCTCAAATCAAACCCTTATAACTTAGTGTGGAGAAACCAATAATGATCTTGACACCTAAATCTTGATAAAGATACTCATGGTGTGATCAAACTTCAACTCTACATAATACCATGGATTCTGATGCATAGCCTGAGCATGATCCAAGTAAATTCCCAAGAATGGGTCTAAAAAAAAATGCCCAAAAACATTTAGGACCTAAACATCACTTTGCATTAGTGAGATTTCAATGGATCCTGCCTTGACTTTACTGCACTTGCACAAACTTGTTAATTCATAATGACCATGTTCACATGATTTTGACCTAATTCTTAAAAGATCATGGCTGAAGGTCAAATGATCTTTTCAGAGATAAAATTGAAAAAAGTAGTAAAAATTTGGGGTATGACAGATGCCCCTATCTAATTGTCTTAAACTTGAAGTGAACTGCTGCAAGGCATTCGATTCCTAAGTAAAAGTCAATTAGATATAAGAATGACCCAAAATTTGTCCGATGCAGAATGCAATGTGGTGATGAAACATGAGATGCATGTATAGATGCAATTGTTGGGGATGAATGCAGTTTGAATGTGATATGAAACATGATGACATAAAGTCTGCGAATATGATGAAATGAGAAGAAAACAATGAAAATGAAAAGGTAAAAAAACTGGTTGTGGAAAAAACAAGACATTTATGAAAATCTGTCTGGTTAACAGAGAATAGTCAGAAATACTTGAAATGGGAGAAATAAACCCTAAGAAAAGTAATAAAGACATCCAGAAAAACTATGGATGCATAAGCACCAAATTTGGAAATCAACGTCCGAAACTTCTAGAAAAACACCAGATGTGGAATGAGACCAAATTATGAAGATATGCCAAGGGAGACATCAAGCTCTTCAACTAGAAAATTAAAAGGGATGTCACTTGAAATAGGGATCCACGTCAAACTTAACATAGTTTGAAGGAAAAGAAAATATCCACGCCAAATTTTCTTAACAAGACAAATTTGAAGGAAAAGAGTTCCACGCCAAATTTTCTTAACAAGAAAAATTTGAAGGAAAAGAGTTCCACGCCAAACTTAACACAGTTTGAAGGAAAAGGGTTCCACGCCAAACTTGACACAGTTTGAAGGAAAAGGGTTCCACGCCAAACTTGACACAGTTTGAAGGAAAAGGGTTCCACGCCAAACTTGACACAGTTTGAAGGAAAATGGTTCCACGCCAAACTTAACACAGTTTGAAGGAAAAGGGTTCCACACCAAACTTGACACAATTTGAAGGAAAAAGGCTCCACGCCAAACATGACACAATTTGAAGGAAAAGGGTTCCACGCCAAACTTAACACAGTTTGAAGGAAAAGGGTTCCACGCCAAACTTGACACAGTTTGAAGGAAAAGGGTTCCACGCCAAACTTAACACAGTTTGAAGGAAAAAGGTTCCACGTCAAACTTGACACAGTTTGAAGGAAAAGGGTTCCACGCCAAACTTAACACAGTTTGAAGGAAAAGGGTTCCACGCCAAACTTGACACAATTTGAAGGAAAAGGGTTCCACGCCAAACTTAACACAGTTTGAAGGAAAAGGGTTCCACGCCAAACTTGACACAGTTTGAAGGAAAAAGGTTCCACACCAAACTTAACACAGTTTGAAGGAAAAGGGTTCCACGCCAAACTTGACATAGTTTGAAGGAAAAGGGTTCCACGCCAAAATTAACATAGTTTGAAGGAAAAAGGTTCCACGCCAAACTTGACACAGTTTTAAGGAAAAGGGTTCCACGCCAAACTTAACACAGTTTGAAGGAAAAAGGTTCCACGCCAAAATTGACACAGTTTGAAGGAAAAGGGTTCCACGCCAAACTTATCAATAAGACAAATTTGAAGGAAAAGAAAATAAACACAAAAGACAGGGTGACAAACACGACTGCTTTGGTAGGTGCCCAGTGAGTTGGACTTTGATTTTTTGGTTCCCAAATAGAAATTGGACTTTAAGGATGCCAAACGAAATTGGACTTTGACCACAAGGTAAGACGACAAGACCTCAGGAAATGCATATAAACATGAAGTAAACTTCGTGCTATGCTTGATATGAAATTGTATGATACAAGTGGTGCAATGATTGCAATGCAAATGCTGAGACCACAGGATAAGACTCTTTGGAGAGGTGCGGCTGAAACAGCTGATTCCACAACACAAAGAACTTTGCCAACTATGCCCCTTGAAAGATATCCTGAACACAACTTCTATCACACTTGTTAGAAGTATCAAAGATGTTGATCCTGTTGGGAAGGAATGATAAGATTGCTTGGGGATTTCTTGGAATAGATTGCCCCATGCTGAATGATTCTGAAGTGACTGCTTGACTGGTCGCTTGAAATGTTTGCCCCAGCACGAGTCTTGGAAAGATTCCTTGAAGAATATGATCTTTGGCTATAAAATGCCCCTGATAGGATCACTGGTCAAGTTTCTCAACTGTTTAGAATTCCTTAATAATGAGTACTTATTGTACATAAAATGTTCAAAAAAAATGTTAATTTTAATACAATGCTCAAGCACAAATTTTGAAATCAAAATCATTATTGGAATGATATTAGTGTAAAGAAAATGAAATACTGGCAAAAATGCACTGTTTATTAAGTCATGCAAAGTGCAAAGTGAAAGATAATGCAAATTGAAAAATATGAAAAGGGTATGATACCAAAGCAAATGATTGGCAAATCTCTTGGGGAGTCAGCTTACGCAACCTTGTTGAGATATCCTTTCGAAACAAACCGAACTTCAATTAGGTCTTTGAAGGGTTGTAATGTGGCTTGGTTCACGGTTTAAGAAACAAAGGATATAAGGCTCAAAAATTATTTTTACCCAACCCATACTTCATGATTATCTCCAGTCCTATACTCAAATAATTCAACCTATACATTCAGGTTATTTGGATTTGTATTGACAATGATGGCTTAAGAGCCAAAGGATCACTGAATAGCAGTCACTACTTCTTCACAACATTTTGTTGCCTTTGTTGAAGATTTTGGGTCAACTCTTCTTTGTCTTTGTTGAGGAATTTTGGTGACCTCTTTTGATTTGAATTATCCCTAACTTTTGCCTGGACTGTATCTTTGACATTTTCAGTCCAGCGTGATGCTTTTATTTTTCCTAAGTCGCCTTTTAGGTATTGACTTAGCGGCTTTTTTCATTTTTTGATCTGGACAATGGCTGCCATCAAGTTCCTTGACAATTGTGCAATGGAAAGCTTGGGATTGAAGATCCTTATTGAAAGATGTAAGGAAAAATTTCCTGAATTTGAATGCATATTTGAATTAATTGAGAACTACCCTGCCCCGGGTTAAGATTGTGGTTTTTTCGTGTAGAAAGAAACTTCAACTTCTAGGCTCAAAGGGGTTGACAATGGATTAACTTCCTTATTTCTCCAGTGTTTGGGAATTGAAACAATTCCTGTATATCATCAGTAAGGTTTTATTTTGAAAGCATACCATTCAGCAGTTTGGGTATTTTTCGTCATCCTCCCTCCAATCATTGCTTATACAATAGATGAATAAGAGAAACAATGGTATATATACACTTTTGGAATTCTTGAAAATGAAAAGCGTAAATAACGCGCAAATATGAAGGTGAACGAATTGATTCAAAACATGCGATGCTCATTTCATTAACTTTAACATTAGAGAATAAACAAAGTCTTTAAACAAGTACACATAATACAAACAAGGAAATTAAAACTGAAAAGAAACGAGGCCTAGTGTCTAATCAGTAGCAAGGATGAGCTTTCCCATCTGATCCACCGGCTTTAGGTAGTAACTTGCGATTCTTCGACTAAATCTTCAGCCACTTTGTTTTGGCATGTGATCTTTTCCAACCTGGGGAATCCCTCTCGGTGTGAAGGTAATCACATCTCCTCTGACCAAATCCTGAACTCGAGACTGGAAAGCATAACAACTCTCAATGTCATGACCCGCAGCTCCTTCATGGAATGGGCAATGAAGATCAGTTCTGAACCCATCTGGAAGAATATTCGGAGGAGTAAGTGCTCTAGTTGTGATAAGGCCTTTCAGAACCAAGTAAGGATATAACTCAGCATATTTCATGGGAATAGGATCAATCAGAGTTCTAGGCCTGAGATTACGAGTCTGACTATGACGAGCACTCCTTTGTGGGGGAGCCCTGCCTTCAGCTTTTGTCACAAACTCCTTCCTCTTTTGAAGCTTTTCAGAGGAATTTCTAGAAGACTCAGCATCATGGTGCAAAAAGTGAGGGTTCTCATAAACAACTTGGGAAACAATACCCGTAGGGGTAACATTAATTTGAGGTATGACAATCCTATGGGACTGAGCTTCCCTAGACAACAATGTTTGCATCATCTCCATGAGTACATTCATGTTTCCTTTCAACTCATTGAGGTCTTCTCTAACCCTTCTGTTATGCTGCTCTTGATTTTCCATTCTTCTTCCGATGTTGGCTTCAGTTCCGAATCTGTGCTTAGGAATCAGCTTGACAGGTACTCAACAACTCTGAAGACGAGAACGAATGAACATGAGCGACTATGAATGCAAAATGAATGTAAATATGAATACAATGACATGCAAATAAAATATGAAAACATGTTAAACATAAAGTCAAGGTATCATAAGTCCAAGGTACGAATGGAAGATATTCGGATTGCTTTCCTCTCAAGGATCTTGCCAGGTTAGCTATAAAGTTTAAAGGAACCCCAAAATTAACAATTCCTATGGTTGTTCATCACACACGCCATAAGCATGACAGTTGATTGACTCCACCATATGAATCTCTTTTGGGTGAGATCTTCGTATCAAACCACGCGAGAAGGAAGTCTCTCGGTGCCCCATACTACGCGATCACCGACACGGGGGTTTAAAACAAAGTCTCAGAGTTATGGACCTTTCTCAATTGTTTGATGCACGTGTCAGTTTTATATATTCTTGACAGTCAATCAACTCCATTGAGTAGGTCTATTCCAAGTGAGGTTCTCGTATCGAACCACGCGAGGGCGAACCCTGGTGCCCCATACTACGCAACCATCAACCGATGTTTTAACCAAAAGGTTCTAAAGGTCCTCAGAGTTGATGACCCTAATGCAAACAACTGAGCACACACGCCAAGGACTTAACGGTTGCCAGTATTCTCATTAGAATATACTCCAAGTGAAGTTTTCGTAATGACAACCCATGAGAGTGGTTCTCTCAGGAGCCCATACTACACAACCTCGCTAACTTATGTTTGCACTCGAAAGCCCGGGTATAGAGCCTTTCACTCAAGTTTCAAAATATCGATCCAAGAACCACAAGGTATAACATGGAAAGCGATAAAAAAGCGGTAAAACATAAACAAGTAAGACATAAAGGTAAGCATACAAACAAGCGTGAAGCAACCTAGATTAGGCTTGACTTGCATAGGGGTGAACCAGTCCCCAGCAGAGTCGCCAGCTGTCGTACCTCGAAAAATACGATCCTCGCGAATGCGGTCGCGGCTGGGCTGACTTGAGAGTCTCCACCTAATTTTGATTTATTCCCAAAGAGGGAAAGGGAAAATATAGATAAAACCCGGGAAGAAAGGATAAAGACAAGGTCATCGTAACCATAGTCGGGGTTCGGAAGTCGGTTATGCAGGGGGAAGGTATTAGCACCCCCTACATCCATCGTACTCGATGGGAACCTTCTAAGTTGTCACGCGCGAGAGGATGTCTATGCCTAATGAATTACTTGCTAAAGGAGGGAAAAGAATTAAGTTTTATTTATCTTTCTTTAGGAGTCGAATTGCACTAAAGACTATGGATAGTTTATTCCGAACCAACAAGCCATGTGTCTTGCGACGGAATAATCAGAGCGAATAACGAGAACTCGTAATCCTCCTTTCTACCACTTAAGGATCGTGGCATACAATTTCTCTCATATTATTAAAGTGTTTTAATACCTAAGACCACTTGACGTTGGATCAAGGGTTTGGATTTAAAAGAACCGTCTTGGTAGGTCAATTGCGAGACATAAAGCGATCGCGAAGGGTGAGTGCAAAATGGAGGTTAAGGATTAATGGTTACGCGAGAACGATTCCTAATGCTAAGCTAAGGTGGAGCCGTTGGAGCTCGAATTTAACCGAAAGCGTCGGAATTTAGCTCTTTAACTGTCTTAGAATCGATTCAAAGTTAGAATCATTCTATGAGAAGTCGAGTGTTACTTTTATAATCAAATGATTATTTAAGTAAAAGAAATGCGATAAAAAGAATAGAATTGGTCTCATATTGATCTAAATGACACTGATTGGTCGAAATCGAACATTTAGATCGTTTGTTATATCATTGACCATAAAAAATAAAATAAAGTCGAAATAATAATAAAATAAAAGTTTGGCCTCATATTTAATTTAAATAACGTCGATTTGTTTGAAATCGAATATTTAAATATTTATTCATTGGCCGGAATAAAATAAATTGAGATAATGAGAAATAATAAGAAAAATAAAAGTGTGGCCTCAAATTAGGGAATAACGTCGATTTATTAAAAATCGAATATCACCATTTATCATTGGCCGATTAAATAATAAAGTCGATAAATGATAACGGATCTAAAATTAATTAGAAACCATAAAATAATAGAAAACGGTCTCATATCAATTTGGACAACGTCGATAAGTCGAATGTCACAAATCGGATAATAATATCATAGACCGAATAAAAATGCGAAATAAATCGATAAATCGATAAATAAATAAAAATAGAAAAATAGCCTCAAATCGGTTTAGATAACGTCGCTTAATGGAATATCAATAAACCAAATTTTTTATCATAGGCCCTAAAATAATAAATATAAAATGATGAGAAAATAATAAAATCGGTCTCAATTTAATGGATAACGTCGATTAAAATAATCGAATATCACATTTTATCATTAACCGAATAAATAGAATAATCAATTAAGTAATAGCAAAATAAAAGTTGGCCCCATACCGGTATCGACAATGTCAAATCAAAAATGATTGAATATCAATACCGTAATTATATCATCGGCCCTAAAATATAAATGATAAGTATAAAAATATTTATAAGCTAAATGGTCTCATAACGATTCCGATAACGTCGGTAAATACCGAATATCAAGGAAACGCGGTTATATCATTGACCAAATAAATGATAGTAAAAATAAATATTGAGTTCATTACAACATTTTAAAATTTAAAAAAAAAGATTAATACGTAAATAAAAAAACAAATCATAAAAAAATAAACATCAGGAGGGAGTATGAGTCGAATACAGGGAGTGTGACGAGAGAAAACGAAAATTTGAGTCTTGTGAATATCAACATAAACGGGTCAATGCTCTAATAAGCCCAAACATAATCTTTATGGATGATAAAAAAACAGATAAATAATAAAATATAAAAAGAAAAAAAAGAGAAGGGTTAGATTTTAAAAGAAGAAAAATAAATAAATATATGCATAAACAAGCTTTTCCAAACACGATTCAAAGAAAAGGGGAAAGCAGACTCAACCTTGAACCACAATCACACAATCCGGATTTGTTCTCTCGGGTCCGAATCTCTTTCTCAAAACGCGCTAACGACAAAAAAACAACCCACCCTCAAACAAGATTAGCGGCGGCGCTCTCCGATTCACCCCTCCTCTCGCGACGCTCTCTCGGTAACTCTCTCTCTCTCACTCGCGTCGCGAACTGCGTTTCAATGGTGGTTTGTTCTGCGTTTGGGTGTTTGCGCGATTTGTTGCGGTTTAAAGGTAAAAGGGCTAAGGGCGGTGAGATCGGCGATGGCTCACAAAAGGGATTTATGGTGGTTACAAAGAAGAAGGGTTGAATCGTTCTTGGATTGAGGGCTTTCAAAGTTCTAAATCTTTTCGGCGGCTAGGGCTTTTCCTAATGCATTGATTCCCCCTCATCACCCAATGATTGGGTCTATTTATAATGGAATATGTATGAGAGTTGGTACGTGTGAGGATAAAGGAATCTTCTTGAGTAAATCGTGCGAATGTGAGCTGGATTTTCAGAGTGAACTGTGAGAAGGTGAGCTGGATTGTGGTCCTGCGAGTTTGCTTCACTGAGGTAAATTTACGTTTTACCGTTGTGAAACTCTTTTTTCACTGCCGTGAATTTCTTGTTTTTTTAATGTTGAGTTCTTCATCGTGTTAATGCTTTGAACTTTCCTCCTACTGTCTGAAAACAATTTGGTGTAGGGTTCTGTAATTTACATATTACTCCATAACCTTTTACATGATGCAAGGTCTTTAGGATAAGTATATTAATCTTTGTATTTCTTTGATTTGTGCCATGCTTGATCAAATGGGTTATTTCTTTTTCTTTTCATGTGCATTCTTTCTGACGCTTGTTTATCTCTGCTTCCACAAGGTGTGCTAGAAGTTTCTCGGTCTTAATCTGAGATAACTGTGCTGAGTCATCTGAGTTAGGGTAAAGGAGCAGTTGTCCCCTTCTGGAATGAGGATTGCTCTTTATTATGAACCATACGTTGTAAGTGTACGAATGGTTTCTTTTGGATGTATTATCATCAGTTCATGCCTTTGCTTGTCAAACCCATGTGCATTTGAATTTCCAGCTATTGCGGATTATTCTTCTTGGAAATGCTCACTTCTTTTTTCTCATTTTCATGTACACTATCTTTGAAGATGTTCAGCAGTCAAGTCTTAGCAAGATGGTGGAGTTCATATGTAGAAGGATAAATTAAGAACAAGAGAATGTAAACACAAACTTGGCATGAAGATGAAACACTTAATGAAGAGTTTGGATGAGGATATGAAACTTTTGGCATCCTGAGTGCACTTGAAACATGAGTAAGAATTCAATGATAACCTAGGCTAGCATGAATTTCATTTGATGTTGCAATGTTCTTTTAAATTTCTTTATTTGTAAGCATGCTTGTAAACTAAAGTTCCACCGAAATTTTTGAATTGGCAATGATGTATGGCCCTGTGACTCACTTTAGCTATATCCTTGTTTTGTATGACATAAGGAGTTTTTGCTTGAGGGGGAAGAATCTTGGTCATAGAGTCATGGAGTGAGGGGCATTTTTTTGCTTATGGCTTAATGATGAAGACAATCAGATGCCGCATAGATGAAGGCATGGAGCAATGCCCAAAGAACCAAATTTGAAAGAGATGAAAGCTAGAACAACAGAAATATGATGACTTGAGAAAAATTTCGGTAATGCCCTGTTTTACCATTAACCTTGAAATTTCTGCCGCAAAAGTAGTGATGTATTTCACCTTGATTTTGACTTGCATAGCAGGTGATTTGTTTGGTATGAGGATGAGAAGATCGATGTTTGCTTGCAACTTGATGAAAAACTTGAGATAGCTTAGCATGAGATAGGGCTTGAAGATGGGAATGGTATGAATTTGATCTGATTGAATATGATGTTATCTCAGTGCAATAAAATGCTGCTGACCTTTTATTGAGTCCAAATCGTATTCAATTTTATCATGAAGCTTTCACTTTTTATTTGTCATAATTTTCTGTGCTTCATGTACAACATCCTGCTTTTCTTGGTTTTGGTAATTTTCTTTTGACATGAGCATCTTTGCGTGACATGATTGCTACTGTAAAAGATGTCTTGATTATTGGTGTTATGGAATATTTTATTTGATGATGCCTCATAGATTTGTAATGACATTTTGACATGATGTCTGCTCTCAGGTAAAGTTCAGGAGTACCATAGACCAGCAGTCTAGGAGGTAAAAGATTTATTGCTTGGTGAGCTTGACTAATGACGCATTGCTCGAGGACTGCGCTTACCCGTCTTCACTTTGCTCTCTTTCACTTATTTGATAATTGCATCAATTAAAGCCTTGCGGGTTTGGAGAGATAGAGATAACGTGGGTATTGCTCTTGAACGCAAACTGATACAGAGATTAGAGATTAAAACAACAACTTGGACCAAAAGCCTTGAACTTTGTGCCATTTGAAGTTCCAGCTTAAGCACATAGAAAAGCTTTGCAACTAGTAACTTTTGAATTTAATAAATGTAACTTTATTATATGGGACCTTTGATATCAATCTTACACTTGCACTGAGCTTCCTTTTTTTTGTTGTTGCTGCGAATTTAATCTTGTACCAACATATAATGTGTTGTATTTCCAATGAATTTTGACATTCTCCTGAGAATTATTCATGGTGAACTAAATCTCCAACCTTGCAACTGAATATGTGCCCATTTAACACAATATTCCATAGACTTAATCTCACACGCACTTCAAATTAGTGTCCATTTGCAAACATAACCGACATCAAACGTGACTTCAAGCTTTAATATGATCTTGCAATAAGAAAAGTCCTATGACTTGAACTTGGAAGGAACACTTGGTGTCTTAAAAGTGAATTCTTGGGCCAAACCAAATGTGTACATTAGGTGACAAGAAAAAACCATGAACCTAAATAACAAAAAAACAAACTCCTCAAATCAAACCCTTATAACTTAGTGTGGAGAAACCAATAATGATCTTGACACCTAAATCTTGATAAAGATACTCATGGTGTGATCAAACTTCAACTCTACATAATACTATGGATTCTGATGCATAGCCTGAGCATGATCCAAGTAATTTCCCAAGAATGGGTCTAAAAAAAAATGCCCAAAAACATTTAGGACCTAAACATCACTTTGCATTAGTGAGATTTCAATGGATCCTGCCTTGACTTTACTGCACTTGCACAAACTTGTTAATTCATAATGACCATGTTCACATGATTTTGACCTAATTCTTAAAAGATCATGGTTGAAGGTCAAATGATCTTTTCAGAGATAAAATTGAAAAAAGTAGGACAAATTTGGGGTATGACACTATCATTCCCACTGATTCATCCACAACTCCAACAATCATTCCATCCATTATTTCAACAGATCAGAGTTTAGCAACATTTACTTCTACAACACCAGCACCCATCTTATCAACGGAAACGCCTACAGCACCAGCAAACATTAATGAAGATGTCTCAACGGTCACGATCTATTATGACCCAGCAAACGTTCATCCCAACAACAATTTCCAACAACAAACTGCAACACCTCCTTTCAGATCTCCAGTCACAATCTATTACGACCGTCATACCATCACAGTTCCTTCCGCTGCATCAATCAGTCAGGTCACCATTACGGTGCCTAGACCTGTTCCTTATGAAAGCAGTAATGCCTTACCTTGGCACTATGGCTCTGATCTCTACTGCGACGGAAAGAAGATCAATCTAGATTCATCAACCTCTTCACCACAAGTTTACAATGTTGAGGGAGGCGGAGGCTTCACCAGATGTGGACGCCTTTTTGCCTCACAAACACCGAGACCCAATGCTGAAGCAGAAGCTGCTGCTAAGGCAAAAGGGAAGAATGTGGTACTTGAACAGCCAACTGTCAAAGAAACTCCGAAGACGTCTTTCGAGCAAGAGGTAGACGAGTTCATGAGAATAATCAAAAAGAGTGATTACAAATTGGTGGACCAGCTTCATCAGACACCCTCCAAAATCTCTATATTATCGTTGCTAATGTGTTCCGAAGCCCACAGGAATGCATTGTTGAGAGTCCTGCATGCAGCATACGTGCCGGAAGAGATTACGGTTAATCAGCTGGAAACGGTGGTTGTGAATGTTAACACCAGCCATGGACTGGGCTTCACAAATGCTGATTTAACGACGGAGGGACACAATCATAATAAGGCTTTACACATCACCTTAAAGTGAAAAGGTGTTGTTCTTTCTCATGTACTGGTAGACACTGGGTCTTCACTCAATGTCCTCCCAAAGAAAGCCTTGGTGAAGCTGGAGTATGATGGTTTGGCTTTACGTCAAAGTAACTTGGTGGTGAGAGCATTTGATGGCTCTAAGAGATCAGTGCTTGGAGAGATTGATCTACCTGTGTTGATTGGCCCACAAACCTTTAAAACTACCTTCTTCGTGATGGACATACAACCGGCCTACAGTTGTTTGTTGGGTAGACCCTGGATTCACACCGCTGGCACTGTTACATCTACCCTTCACCAGAAGTTAAAATTTGAGTGGGAAGGCCAGATCATCACAATCTGCGGGGAAGAAGACATTTTTGTTAGCCAGCTGGCTACTTACAAGTATATAGAGATGGATGGGGAGATCCATGAGACTATGAGTTAGGGGTTTGAGGCCCTTAATATCAATGAAGCAACTGTTGTGTCTGGAATTTCCATCACTTCATATCAACAATCTCGGAAGGTTGTTGAGGAGGGTACCGCTCAAGGCTGGGGCAAGCTGCTGCCAATAGAGAAGAAAGAGGACAAATTCGGGTTGGGTTACAGACCAACTCGACAAGATCAACCAGAGGTTGCAACGGAGCCCAAATTTGTCAGCGGGGGAATGCTTACCCCGGATGCTGTGAACAGTCTGGAAGATGAGGAAGAAGACGAACGCAGCCTGGAAAACTGGATACGTCCAAGGATCCCAGGGAACCAAGTCTCAAACTGGTCTTCCCAGGAAACTATAAGAGTTACTCCTGCAGAGTAATTATTATTTCCTGTCTTTTAAGCATGCATCAAGTCCTGCATCTTGCCCAAGATGTCAGGACTCAATTTGTAATCGGGCCATCTTGTATTTTGTGCAAACGATCAATTAATGAATATCAGGACATCTTTTGCAAACAAGTCTCTTTTTCGCTCACTGTTTTTCATTTTTCATTTTTTGTACAAAACAATAAAATGGCAATGTTTTCGAAATAATAACTTCATTTTCACTTTTTCTAAACAAGATAAAACTGATCACTAAAATGAACCAATCTAAACCCTTGCAGAGAGTGCCCTCCATACTGCACCGACAACAACACTGCTATGACTTCGTATGACTTTGACAATCCGATTAATCAAGCCGGTGAAGGGGTTGAAGAAGATTATGAGCTACCTGAAGAACTAGCCAGGTTGTTAAGACAAGAGGAAAATGCTATCACTCCTCATCAGGAGGAAGTGGAGACAGTTAACCTTGGTACCGAAGAAGACTTAAAGGAAGTAAAGATCGGGGCCCGCCTGCGAGATTCAGTGAAGGAACAACTTATTGACATGCTGCGAGAATACGTGGATGTCTTTGCTTGGTCCTACCAAGACATGCCAGGTCTGGATACTGACATTGTTGTGCATAAGTTGCCACTAAAAGAAGACTGTCCTCCAGTAAAACAGAAGTTGCGCCGTACTCGTCCGGATATGGCCATGAAGATAAAAGAAGAGGTGTAAAAACAGTGGGACGTCGGTTTCCTTGCTGTAACTAGTTACCCTCCGTGGGTCGCTAACATTGTACATGTGCCTAAAAAGGATGGCAAAGTACGGATGTGTGTGGATTATCGGGATCTGAATAGAGCCAGCCCAAAAGATGACTTCCCATTACCTCACATTGATGTGTTGGTCGACAACACGGCTCAGTTCTCGGTATTCTCCTTCATGGATGGATTTTCAGGATATAATCAGATCAAGATGTCACTTGAAGACATGGAGAAGACAACTTTCATCACATCCTGGGGCACATTCTGTTATAAGGTAATGCCATTTGGACTGAAGAATGCTGGTGCCACTTATCAACGGGCTATGGTAACATTATTCCACAACAGTATCCACAAAGAAATTGAATGTTATGTGGATGACATGATTGCCAAGTCCCTCACAGAAGAAGACCATTTGGTAAATCTGTTAAAGCTGTTCAAACGTCTGAGAAAGTATCAGCTGAAGCTAAACCCAAACAAATGCACATTCGGGGTACGTTACGGTAAACTGCTGGGATTCATTGTAAGTGAAAAAGGAATTGAAGTTGATCCTGACAAAGTCAAAGCCATTCAAGAGATGCCTGCACCTAAGACTGAAAAGGAATTTCGGGGGTTTCTAGGTAGATTGAACTACATATCAAGGTTCATATCTCATCTTACAGCAACCTGTGAGCCCCTGTTCAAATTGTTAAGAAAAGAACAAACGGTTAGGTGGAATGAAGACTGCCAGAAGGCTTTCGACAAAATCAAGGAGTACTTACAAGAACCTCCAATCCTTATGCCTCCAGTAGAAGGAAGACCTCTAATAATGTACTTGACAGTATTAGAAGAGTCAATGGGGTGTGTGCTGGGCCAGCATGACGAGTTTGGTCGAAAAGAGTATACAATATACTACCTAAGCAAAAAGTTTACCGACTGTGAACAACGTTATTCACTGCTCGAGAAAACTTGTTGTGCTTTAGCGTGGGCTGATCGCCGACTAAGGCAATATATGTTGACTCACACTACCTTGTTGATCTCAAAGATGGACCCAGTCAAGTATATATTTGAGAAGCCAGCACTTACCGGAAGGGTTGCAAGATGGCAAATGATTCTCACGGAATATGACATCCAATACACATCTCAAAAGGCCATCAAGGGCAGTGTACTGTCTGACTATCTGGCTGAGCAACCCATTGATGATTACCAGCCAATGAGATTTCACTTCCCTGATGAAGACATCATGTTCATAAAAGCAAAAGATCATGAAGAGCCTGCTTACACTGAAGGGCCTGACCCAGAAGAAGAATGGACAATGATGTTTGATGGGGCTGTTAATATGAATGGTCGTGGAGTTGGTGCAGTGCTCATCACACCTAAGGGAGTTCACATGCCTTTCTCAGAAAAACTCACATTTAACTGCACTAACAACGAAGCTGAATATGAAGCCTGTATCATGGGTCTTGAGGAAGCCATTGACCTCAGGATCAAGACTTTAACTGTGTTCGGAGATTCAGCTCTGATAATTAATCAAACCAACGGCAAATGGTACACTCAACAGGAGCATCTGATTCCATACCGAGACTACATAAGGAGATTACTAACCTTCTTCACTACAGTCAAACTTGAGTATATCCCTCGAGATGAAAATCAGTTTGCGGATGCTCTGGCTACCATTTCTTCCATGATCAAAGTTCAAGCTGCCAACTTTGTGCCTCGGATTTCAGTATCCAGACTTGACAGACCAACATACGTATTCTCTGTGGACATTGATAAAGATGACAAGCATTGGTTCCATGATATCAAATGCTTCTTGGAGGATCAAACATACCCACCTGGGGCATCATCCAATGATAAGAAGACATTAAGAAGGTTGGCTGGTAGTTTCTTCCTGAATGCTGATGGTTCCTTGTACAAGAGAAACTCTGACATGGTGCTTCTCAAATGTGTTGATAAGAAATAGGCAAACTTGTTGATGCACGAGGTGCATGAAGGATCTTTCGGTACCCATGCTGGAGGACATGCAATGGCTAAGAAATTGTTGAGATCAGGTTACTACTGGATCACAATGGATGCAGACTGTTGTGCCTATGCCAAAAAGTTCCACAAATGCCAGATTTATGCAGACAAAATGCATGTGCCTCCGAATCCTTTGAATGTAATGTCTTCACCTTGGCCCTTTGCCATGTGGGGCATTGATATGATTGGAAAGATCGAGTTGACTGCTTCAAATGGCCACATATTCATCCTGGTAGCCATTGATTATTTCACTAAATGGGTTGAAGCAGCTTTGTATGCAAATGTCACCAGGCAAGTGGTAGCCCGATTCCTGAAGAGAGACATCATCTGTCGGTATGGAGTGCCCGAGCGAATCATTACTGATAATGGTTCCAATTTGAATAACAAAATGATGGCAGAACTGTGTCGGGACTTCAAAATCCAACACCACAATTCTTCTCCTTACAGGCCGAAGATGAATGGCGCTATTGAGGCAGCTAATGAGAACATTAAGAAGATTGTGCAAAAGATGGTGGTCACCTACAAAGACTGACATGAAATGCTACCATTTGCCTTGCATGGGTACCGTACATCAATCAGAACGTCTACTGGGGCAACACCGTATCAGCTTGTGTATGGTATAGAGGCAGTCCTACCTGTTGAAGTTGAATTACCCTCCTTACGGGTACTGATGGATGTCAAGTTGAATGAAGCAGAGTGGGTCCGATCTCGGTACAATCAACTGAATCTGATCGAAGAAAAGAGATTAGCTGCAATATGTCATGGGTAGTTATATTAGAAAAGAATGAAGAAAGCATTCGATCAGAAAGTCAAGCTTCGGGAATACCAGGTAGGAGATCTTGTGCTGAAAAGACTCCTCCCTCCTCATACAGATCATAGGGGCAAGTGGACTCCGAATTATGATGGTCCATTCATAGAAATGAAAGTTTTCTCCGGTGGGGCACTGATGCTCACTACTATGGATGGTGAAGATTTCTTATCCCCTGTGAATTCAGATGCAGTTAAAAAATACTTCGCATAAAATGACCTGTTGGACATAAAAATAGAATGTAAGTCCAGGCAAAAATAAGGTATCCCGGCGAGTCAAAAACAGAATAAAGGACTCGGGCAAAAATAAGGGAAAAATTGAAAAAAATGTGTACACCCGCTGAGTTGAAAAGCCACATTGGACAGCTCAGGCAAAAATGGGTATCCTGGTGGATTGAAAACCCGAAAGGGCGATCCACGCAAAATAAGGGAATAAGCGAACAACTGCATTCTAAATTAGTCTGTATCATTCACGACACGGCATATTTCGAAAGGTCAAAGCATCGGTCAGAATCAGCTTTCTTCAGAAAACAAGATGAGAAGAACGTCAAGGTCATACGAGTCATAGCGAGAGGAAGCTCGCTAAAGCGTCGTCAACATTGCCAACACCTTCATTTTTCTCAATTTATAACAATCTCCTCATTTCAGGGGACTTGTTTCTTTGATTGTATTTGCCAATTCAGGGCACACAAATTAATAAAATCAGATTTTCAGTCACATTTCGTCTTGTACATTTTATTTCATTTGCAAAAATGTCCGATATCCTTGATATAACGTTTGTATAAAAACAAATGTGCCTTTCTAATCACATGCTTGCAGGAAATATAATTTTACTTCCAGGAATATCTAACTCCTATGAAGGAATCCGGTAAGGGATACCTCGGGATACTGGCGTGTTTCTTTGTTATAACAGGATTGCAGGTATTCAGAGCGCAACATGGGGCATGAAAGGTTTTCCCCAGCAAAGTTGCCAAATCAGTATTTCCTCCGCACATCCTCTAAACAGCACCGGAAGTGCTTTCTCCCCATCAGAGTTGCCAGACATCACTTCTCCAGCACATTTTCTTCAGAGCAGCATCAGAAGGTGCTCATTTCCCCAGCTGAGTTGTCAGATATCATCATCCTCAGCAGGATCCCCACAAAAATCTCTAGGAAGGTCGTTCAGTGGTCTTTCCTCCCCCAAAAGAGTACTAGACAGGAAACCATCTCCCCACAGAGCTCCAGCCTCCTCCCAGAAGAGCAATGTCTGAATTTCCCACACAACAAAGTGACGAAAGCTTCCACGTCCCCAGCTGGGCTCCGCATTACTAAGATAGATCTATCAGTGATCTAGTACCCCAAGCAGAACCATATGTTTTATCAGATCTACCAATGATCTCATCCCCAGCTGGGATATCACTTTAAGCAGATCAACCAGAGATTTCCACAGGCAACGGGATCCGAATCCCGGATAGGTATCTTTTGCATAATCATAGCATTCGCATCATTTTCCCCCAGAGCGTAGCATTCCATCTAATACGGAGCATTACGGCAAAAATCAAACATATTGCATAATCACAAGTCAGGTTCAAACCAATCACCTGTAAATACCAACAATACCACTTCGAGCAATATACAAAATACATCTCAATCTCCCCACAGAAAGCCAAAGCGTCCCCTTTGAACTCTCCAACAGATACATGTTCATATATACTCTTTCGACACTCGTCTGTGTCATATCGTCCCCCTGCAGACATAAGCCACAAACATCCTCTGCAAATACAGATACCTATACACTCTCTAGACACCCGTCCGTGTCACCATTCCCCAGCACGGTTACCCAAACACTTATTATAATACACTCTCATTGACACCCGTCCGTGTCATCCTATCCCCATAGGTTGCCAGAACACCTTTTTCACTTATAAGTTCATAACTTATACGTCTCCTCTTATGACACCCGTCTGTGTCATACTCTTCCCAGCAAGTTGAACACTCGTTTGTGTCTCACTCATGCCTATTTTTTTACTCATACAAGATACTCGTCCGTATCTTGTATATACACTTATTTCCCCTCAGAGTCGACACTCGTCCATGTTCTTTGTTAACCAGTTGATACTCATCTGTATCATCATCTCTGAACATGTGTCAGCGTTGTTTCTACCGATACTCGTCTGTATCGTAATCTTAAGGATGCTCGTCCGCATCTTTAATCCATACACAATGCCAAACACGTATACCTTTTGTTTCTTGGATGTAGACACCTGTCCGTGTTTACCATTCCCTAGTAAAAAGCAAAACTTCTTTTCTATCTGACATTCGTCCTATGTCATGATACTTTCGACAGCCGTACCCTGCTGTAAACACCCCAAATTTGCCCTCACCCATTCACACCATGGCTTGTGATCTTCTCATATGCATAAACTCAATCATAGCATCTCATATCACATTTTTGACACATTGCATTGGTTCAAAGTCATCTGCATCTAGGGTTTATGATCTGAGCAATCCAAGAGCTTCTTGAGCCACTCCAAAGGTCATCAATCACTTCAAAGGGGTCCATGTATGTTCAAGCATTATATTATATCCCCTCAAAGTCAAGAATGTCAAAAATCACAAGAACTGAGAATGGCATGGAAGCAGAGCCAGGTTTGACTGTACAGATGACCTAGAATTAGGGTTTTGGTTTCAAAGGCCATAACTCCAAATTTTTTGGTCATTCTTGTTTTTATTGGTCTCTATATGGTATAGGGATCATGCATATCAATTTTCATGAAGAAATTCAATGGGGAAGTCATCTGATCAAGGGTTGACTTTCTAAGCAAGCTAGTGTAAAATCAGGGCATCTGAGGCCCCCAATGACCCAACCAAAGGGTGTTCTTCATCATTTTGATTATGTATGATCTTTATTTGATCATGGAAGATGTTAGAAGTTCACAAAATTGAAGAATTTCAAGTCATTTGCAAAGTTGACGTTTGGGAAAGTTGACTTTTTATGAAATTGCCATTTATGGAAACTTTTTCAACCTTTACTTTTTGATTCAAAAATGCTTCAAATGAAAAAACTTTGGTCATGAAAGTTGTAGAATGGATCATTCCCTTTTCAAAAAGTACAAGAACTTGACCTAATTCGTTTTGGATCAAAAGTTAAGGCTTGTCAAAGTTGGCTAAAATCACAAAATTTGAAGTTTTCTACCAAAGAGACATTTTGCAAAATGGTTTGATCAAGTGTTCTAAAGGCCTCAAATGTGTATCATTTCTTCACAACATGATCATATGACCTCTAAAATTCAGAATGGGCCAAGGAACTTTGCACTTTGATGCCTTGAAACTCAAGAAATCCCAAAGGAACCAAACATGAACCAACTTGCAAAACCTATCACAAGTTACAAACCACTTGCTGCATTGCCTCTAAACCTTTTTCATAGCATTCCTTGATTCAAGCTTAGCAAAAGCAAGCCAAAAAGCAAGTTGTACCATAGCCCATACCTCAAGTACACATCAAGTTGACATTTTGGCCAAAGACCCATACCAATCACCATAGGCCACCAACAACTTTCTGACCTATCCCCTTTTGATACATGGACAAAACCCAGCCTAACACATAACACAACTCATTTTGATATTGCCCACAGGCCATAGTTATCAAAATCTCTCCCATTTGCAAGAGCCTTCGAAACACCTTCCACAAACTGCAAACACACAAACAAACTTCACAAACCAACTCAGCACACTTCACTGATCAAAAACCACCCATCACCATTGCCTGAAACTCCCTGAATCAAAAATACGATTTCCACCCCCCCCCCCCCTTGAACAGAACTTCTGCCATCTCAAAAACCAGCCATCACAAACTTCTTCCAAGTATCAAGACTTCATTAGGAGCTTAAGAGGAGTGAGTTTGCACCAAGAAACAGCCCAGAAAGCCCAGAACCAGAAGGTTCCATCTCAGGTATAGCTCAAGAACAAATTTTCCAGAACTTCATTTACTTGTTATAAATTGATTCTACATGTTATCCTGATCATCATGATGTGTTTGAAATTGAAAATGAGTGGAAAATGAGGATGTATTGATGTTCTGAAATTTCTCCCGTGAAAAATGTTTGCTTCGATTTGCTTGATTCATGTAGTTTAAATGTTGTTTGATGGTTGATTCATGTTCCATGATGTTAGAGGATCATTTCCCTGTGTTTAATTTGAAGTGGGGTGGCTTGTAGTGAAACCTAGGGTTTTGGTTCGCCGGAGAAGACGACCGGAAGTCTTCTCCGGCCACCTGAGAACCATTAGCCCTAATCTGTGTCATTAAATGAGATTTGAATTTGGGACGTAGGATGAGTTGACCAAGGCTGACTGGCGCGCGTTTGAATGGCTAGGATGTGTCCTCAGAAACCCTAATCCTCATTAACTTAATTAATTCAAATTAATTAATTCATAAACCTGATTTGACTAGGTTTGAACTTGGGCCATTGGATGTGGCGCCAAGTCAACCTTCCCTTGCCCAGAACGCATCTGATCCATCCATTGCTCATACTTTTCATTTTATTAATTTTTATTTCACATTTTTCTTATTTAATTTGTGCATTTTATTAAAAATAGTAAAAATCATTTAAAAATTCTGAAAATTTTTGTGCAAGCTTTTATTAATTTTCAGGAACCAAAAACATTTTTATTTTTATTTTTTGCATTTAAAAATATTTTTAAATCATTTAAAAGTTTATTTTTAATTAATTAATGAGAATTAATTAATTAAAAATACTTTTAGGTATTTAAAAATCACCAAAAAATTCATGAAACCTTTAAAATCATTTAGAAACATTGTCCAACCCTAAAACCAAATTTCTTTTTTGCTCTTGATGTCTTTTGACAATTTTCCATGGAATTAATTTCATTTCAAAGCATTTTTTTTATCCAATGTTCAAAAATTCATTTTTGCCTAGTCTTTAGGAGTTGGACTTTGATTCTTTTTGCATTGCCTCTTGCATATCATGTAGTTTACAGGATTAATTTGGCATGATTTGATCTTGCATTTTCAATTTGTTTGGCATTTTTCTTGACAAGGTACCTTAAAACCCTAGCAATCTTAGGAAATTCATAACTTTCACTAGGTTAAGAATTGGATCCCCTCCTTTGGGCAGTGAGTTTGTATAGGTTTAGGGTTCCCTTGAGTGCATTTTCAATTTTTTATCTTGATGTTTGCTTCTGGTTTTGGTTTTTGTTTTGTGCATTGATCATAAACCCTGATTTGGGCTTCCTTTTGCATTCATCTTGCATTTGCTTGCATACCATGACTTGCCTTGACATTTTATGCATCCATTTGATTCATAACACATATTAGGAGCATGTTTGATCATTGCATCTTTCATTTGCCATTTTGTATGTCATTTGCATTTCATAACTTTTCATGTATGTTCATGATTCTAAGCATGCTTCTCTTGCATCCACATGTTTGTATGATCATCATCATGCCTTGTTTCATGTTTGTATCACCTCATAGCATCATTATCATCACACAAATGCCTCTGGTTTTGGTTTGCATCATGCCATTTCACCTCATTTTGCATTGCATTGCATTTCTTTCACTAATTTTTCAGGTGGTAAGTCACTTTGAGAAGCGAGTTTGCCTTCACTTCTCACATTTTCTTTTCATCTCTCTTATACATCATTGCTGCATTTTGTTTTGTGTTTGAGATTGAGCTTGCTCATTCTTCTTCTTCTCACTTTCTTTCTTCAAGTGACTTGACTTCTTAAATGAAGCAAGTTATTTTGCTTCTCTTTGCTCCTTTCATCTGCTTCCTGGTGGTTCCTCTGAAGATCTTTCTTGTAAACCTCATAAACCTTAGGAATTACCAAGAATGACAATAATTAGGGTTTTGATTAGTCCCCCATTTAGATTTTGCCTTTGTGTCTCATTGAGTCTTCTCTTCTCATCTCATAATCAAGGACTAAACCCTAAAGGCTTTAAGACTTTGTGATTAAGCTTATGCCTGCATCCTTCTATTAGGATGGAGTGTATAACTTTAATCCTAAGTGTTAAACCCTTAATGTGTTTAACTCCTCTAATCAATCCATCTAATAATCACTAAGACACCAAGCTTGTAACTTGGGCCTTGCATTAGGGTTCTAATTCTTCCTTAATTGGTTAAGAAGGACTAACCCTAGTGTTAATGGACAAGTCCCCCTCAAGTTGTCTTACAAACCATAAAACTCACTTCATCATCTTATCATTAACTAAAATCCACTTAATAAAGGCTTTGTTTTGTCATGAGTCTAATCCCTAATCATGGATTAAGTTGAGGAGCTTTCCTCAGCTTAAACACTCTCATCTACTATCCTTCTATTAGGATGGTGTAATGAGTCTATTTAATCCCTGATTATGGCTTAATCTCATTACTCAACACTAAACAAACAAAAACAACAAAAACATCTAAATAATCACAAGTAGGTTAATGATCTTAATCCTATATCAAAGGTGAATAAGTGTGAGATGCTGACTTCACACTTAAGGTATTCTCATTACCCCTAATCAGAGGGAAGATGTGATGAGTTTACTAACCCATTGGTTTAGGCTTAAACTCATTAACTTATGACAAACTTTCAAAAGCAATAAAAGACTGAAAACACAAAAACAAACAATAATCGTCTCCTCCGGGATTCTTTTCTCATATCATTCACTCACAAACGAGAACTTGCTTCTTCCGTCTAATGCAAGACAGTTTGCACCTGAGCCAGACAGGTCATACACTTGAGCATAGACAAGCAAGCAGTTCACAAGTCAATTCATCTTTCAGTCTCTTTGGGTCGAACTACGGTGTTCTGACTTCCTCATTGCACGAGAGGATACGTAGGCATAACTTGACAGTTATTGAACAAAAGTCTCTGTATACCCCCCCCCCCTCTTTCTAGCCTCATTCTTTTAGCCTCTTTATCTTGAGCATTTTACTCTTGTCCTTACACAGACACTGCATATATCACACTTCACTTCTCATTAACTGACACCTGTACATCTTTCTTCCAGCTCTTTTTATACACAAATTGCACTGACACTACCCCTTTCAAACACAAATCTTTTAAGCGTGGATCCCGTCGAGTACGGCGGACAATCTGGGTGCTAATACCTTCCCAGGTTGTAACCAACCCCCTTTCTCAGTCTCTCTGGTTCGCAACCGTCTTATCCACATCTTTTCTAGGTCTATGCAGCATTGCCTTTCCTCCAGGATAAAAATGCCTAGCTGGCGACTCTTGTCTTTTCCTGTGAGTTCACTCCTGTGTGTTCTCACACCCTCTTTTCGCCGACCGTTCGCGTCTGTACCTCATTTGAGCCCAGTCTCATCTTTTGGGAGAGACACCTGCCAGGTGATCGTCCTTCACCTTTGGATGACCGTCCCTCATCCTTCTCCCAGTGGAGTCTCCATTATTGGAACCCTTTTATATCCGGAATTCGTCCTATGTCGTGATATTTAGCAGCTGTCCCCTGCTAGGTGATCGTCCTTCACCTTTTTGATGATCGTCCTTCATCATTTTATTTGATGGTCGTCCCCATCATTGATCTTGTTATTTGACATTCGTCCTATGTCATGATAAGCCCCGAGAGCAGCCGTCCCCTGCTAGGTGATCGTCCTTCACCTTTGATGACCGTCCCTCAACAATGTTTCATTTACCCTTTGAATCGATGGCCGTCCCCGTCGTTATTTACCTTACTTTGCAAACCCGATGGTCTTCCCCATCGTTGCCTTTACTTTTAATCCCCAGAGAATCTTGTTTCCTTTACCTGATGGTCGTCCCTATCATGATCTCTTTATTTCCACAACATGTCGGCCGTCCCCGTCATTGCTTTATCCCCAGCATGTCGGTCTTCCCCGTCATTGCTTTATCCCCAGCAGTCGTCCTCTGCTCGATGGTCGTCCTCCATCGCCTTCATTTTATAATCATACTATACTTTCCTCTTACAATTTATATCCCTTTTCTTCTTCTCCCCAATTTATATCCCTTTTGGACTGTCTTTGGTATTCAACCACAAGTTATCTTGTTTGTTTGTTAAGCCAGGCGCTTACATCCTGCACAGCTAACTCATGCTTGAATAGGGGCAGCTGTAAACACCCCAAATTTTCCCTCACTAAGTTCACACCATGGCTTGTGATCTTTTATATTGGCATTAGTTTAATCATATCATATCATGTTGCATTTTTTCTTCACTGCATTAGTTCAAGTCATCTGCATCTAGGATTTGTGATCTGAGCAATCCAAGGATCCATCTGAGCCACTCCAAAGGTCTTCAATCATCTCAAGAGGGTCCATGTATGTTCAATCATCATATTTATCCTCCAAAGATCAAGAAAGTCAAAGAATCACAAGAACTGAGAAAGCATGGAAGTTGAACTAGGGTTTAACTACACAGATGACCTGAAATTAGGGTTTTGGTTTCAGAGGCCATAACTCCAAATTTTTTTGTCATTATTGTTTCTATTGGTCTCAATATGATATAAGGATCATGTATATCAAGTTTGATGAAGAAATTCATTGTGGAAGTCATCTAATCAGTGGGTAACTTCTTGAGCAAGTCAGAGCAAAATCAGGGCATCTGAGGCCCCCCAACATGGAACCAAAGTGGATTTTTCATCAAATTGAAGTTATATGATCTTTATTTGATCATTGGAGTGCTTAGAAGTTCACAAAGTTGAAGGAAAATAAGCTAAACCAAAAGTAGCCAAAAATGGAAATGACTTGTAATGTAAACTTTCCATTTTGGGAAAGTTTTTCAACCTCCTCTTTCTCAACCAAAAATGCTTCAAATGAATAATTTTTGGTCATGAAAGTTATAGATTGGATCATTCCCTTTTCAAAAAGTACAAGAACAAGATCTAATTCATTTTGGAACTCAAGATATGGCTTGTCAAAGTTGGCAAAAATCCCATAAATTTCAAGAATGCACCAAAAGGGATTCTTTGCAAAACCACTTACTTGCCAAGGCTTTTTGTGACTTCAAACACACTTCAATACATCATAGCATCATAGTTCATTGCTTCTAGATCAGAATTGCCCAAGGAATTGCAAGATCACATGCCTTGAACACCAAGATTTCTCAAAGGGGCCAAAACTTCACATGATTGCAAAACACCCCATAACTTATTTCCCACATGCTGAATTGCCTCAAGAATGAATTTGTGGACTTCCTTGAAGTCAGTTGCGCATGGACATGCCCAAAGGCCAGCTGCATCCTTGCCCATACCTCAAGTACACAAGTTGGTGACTTTTTGCAAGAAGGCCATACCAATCACAATAGGGCACAACCACTCCACAGACCTATCACAAGTTGATATGTGGACCAAATGCTGGTCATAACACACAAGAACACAAGCTGAACCCTAAGAATCACCAAGTTCACAAAAACTCCCCCTCTTGCAAAAGCTTTCGAATCTCCCAACTCATCCACTCAATCTTCAAACAAATTCCACCATTCATCTCTAAATCACTCACTGATCATAAACCACCCATTAAAACAGCCAAGAACACACCATAAACAAAATACGATTTTCAGCCAGTTGAGGTGCAAACTCACAAACCAGCCATCCACAAAGCTTTCCAAGCATTGCAACCTCTTCAAGAAGGTCATTAGAGGCATTTTGCACCAAGGAAGCAGCCAAAAAGCTCAAGGATGAAAAGCTCAATCTCAGGTAGCCATTCAAATTAATTTTTCCAGAACTTCTTTTTTTATGTTACAAAATGATTAAGCATGCTTCACTGATCACACTGAACTTAGAATTTTTGAAAATGGTTGAGAAATGAGAGTGTATTGATTGTCTGAAATTTTTGCCATGTTTATGTTTCTCTTCGAATCAGGAGTTTGAGTGAAAAGAAATTTGTTTTGAGAGTGGATTTGATCTTAGGAGAGTGAGAGGAGTGAATCTGGAGCTTTAGAGCTCCAGAAAGTACCTAGGGAAGAAGTTAGAAATTTTCAGGTGAAGGTGTGGCCGAAGAAGATGACCGGAGGTCTTCTCCAGCCACCTGAATGTCATTAATGTCTTAATTAGGGTTAAGGCATAATTTGAATTGTGGCCGTAGGATTTGAGGTTCCCGCGTGAGAAGAGTGGTCCAGATGCCATCATTAAACCCTAATTGCTTTAATTAACTTAACTAAATGAAATTAGCTCAGTTTGAATTCCAGCCACAGGATCTGGCGCGCAGTCAACCAATCCTTCCCCAGATTCAATCCTGGCCCTTCCCTTTGCATACTTCAGTTTATTTTAATTTTTATTTCATATTTTTCTATTTGTTTTGTATATTTTATTTAAAATAGCAAGAAAATGCCAAAAATATTTTTATTCTGCATTTTTGTTTCAAATAATTTTCTTGACCTAAAAATATTTTTATTTTTATTTTTTGCATTTTAAAATCATTTTTTAAGTATTTAAATGTTTATTTTAATTAATTAATGAAAATCAATTAATTAAAATATCATTTAGGTATCTGAAAAATCCTAAAAATTTCATATTGCATCTTTAAACATTTAGAGACATTGTCATACCATCCACACAAATTTGTTTTTGGTTTTGAACCATTTTTGACAATTTTCTTGAATTTAGGGTTCATAAAATTCATATTTTAAAACCCTAACTTCAAGAATTATTTTCTTCCTAACCAAGAATGGTATGACAATGGTTCTTTTTTCATTGATCTTCATTTGACATGTAGTTTCTAGAATAAATTTTTCACAAATTTCTTCTGCCTTTTTGAATTGATTTACATTTGTTTCCCTTTAAGTACCTTAAAACCCTAGATAACTTAGAAAAATCATAACTTTCATTAGGTTAAGAGTTAGGTCTTCTCCTTTGGGGTGTGATATCATATGGGGTTAGGGTTCTTTTGATTGCATTTTTAATTTATTTTATCTTGTCATTTGCTTCTGTTTTTAAGTTTTGCATCTCATGTTGCATGAAAACCCTAATTTCTCATCTTCTCTTGCATACATCTTGCATATGCTTGCATTCATGAACTTTCCATGATATTTTATACATTCACATGACATATAAGACATCCTAGGATACATTAGACTCATGCTTGATCATTTCCTCATCCATTTTCCATGTTATGCCTTCATTTCATTTCATGTGCATTCATGTGCTTTCATGCTTCTTTCATGCTTCATTTGCATTCTCATCTCTTGTATGATCATCCATTGCATTTGGCATGTCTTTGCATCATCTCATAGCATCATTAACATCATGTTTATGCTTCTGGTTTTGGTTTGCATCCTTGCATTCATTTAATTTTTCATTTCATTTCATTTCCTTATGCTAACTTTTCAGGTGGTAAGTATTTTGAGAAGTGAATTTGCCTTCACTTCTCACAATCTCTCCTCATCTCTCTTATGCATCCTTGCTGCATTTTGTATTTGTATTAGAGTGAGCTTGCTCATTCATGTTCCTCCTTCACTTTATTTCTTCAAGTAAATTATCTTCTTAAGTGAAGTAAGTTAACTTGTTTCTTCTGCTTCTCCTCCTTTCATCTTGCTTTCTCCTTGGTGGCTTCTCTTGAAGATCTCTTGCAAGCCTCACAAACCATAGGAACATCCAAGCATGATAATATTAGGGTTTTGATTAGTCCCCCATTAGCTTCCCCTTTGTGTCATCTTTTGTGTCTTCTCTTCTCACCTCTTAATCAGGGACTAAACCTTTAAGGTTTTAAGGCTTTGTGATTAAGGTTATAACTGCATCCTTCTCTTAGGGTGGAGTGTATAACTTTAATCCTAAGTGTTAAACCCTTAATGTGTTTAAATCCTTTAATCAATTCATCTAATAATCATTAAGACATTAAGCTTGTAACTTGGGCCTTGCATTAGGTTCTAATTCTTCCTTAATTGGTTAAGAAGGACTAACCCTAGTGTTTAATGGATAAGTCCCCCTCAAGTTGTCTTACAATCTTAAAATCCACTTCTTAATCTTATCATTAATTAAAATCCACTTTAATAAAGGCTTTGTTTTGCCATGAGGTTAATCCCTAATCATGGATTAAGTTGAGGAGCCTTCCTTAGCTTAAATGTTCTCATCTATCATCCTTCTATTAGGATGGTGTAATGGGTCCATTAAATCTTTGATTATGGCTTAAACTCATTACTCAACACTAAACAAAAACAATAAAAACATCTAAATAATTGCAAGTAGGTTAATGATCTTAATCCTACATCATGGTGATTAAGTGTGAGGTGCTTACTTCATACTTAAGGTATTCTCATTACCCCTGATCAGAGGGAAGATGTGATGAGTTTACTAACCCTTGGTTTAGGCTTAAGCTCATTTTCCTATGACAAACTCCGAAAAGCAATAAAAGATTGAAAATACCAAAAACAACCAATAATCGTCTACTTCGGGATTCTTTTCTCACCTCAGTCACTCATAAACCAGAACTCGCTTCTTCCGTCTAATGCAAGACAGTTTGCACCTGAGCCAGACAGGTCATACACTTGAGCATAGACAAGTAAGCAGTTCACAAGTCAATTCATCTTTCCGTCTCTTTGAGTCGAACTACGGTGTTCTGACTTCCTCATTGCACGAGAGCATACGTAGGCATAACTTAACAGTTATCGAACAAAAGTCTTTGTCTATTCCCCCTTTTCCAGCATTATTCTTTTAAACCTCATTCCTGAGCAATTTCACTTCACATCTCTTTTGCACTGACACTTGTACATTCTTTTCAGCTTTTTGCACACAGATAGCACTGACACTACCCCTTTAAACACAAACTCTCAAGCGTGGATCCCGTCGAGTACGATGGACAATCTGGGTGCTAACACCTTCCCAGGTTGTAACCAACCCCCTTTCTCAGTTTCTCTGGTTCGCGACCGTCTTGTCCACATCTTTCCAGGTTTATGCAGCATTACCTTTCCTTCGGGATAAAAATGCCTAGCTGGCGACTCTATTCAGTTCATCTTCATGTTCTCTCTTTCGCCGGCCGTTCGCGTCTGTACCCCTTCTGGCCAGGTGTCATTTGGTGGGAGCGACAAGGGTGATTGGTAAGATGTTGTTATTGGATAGTATGAAAATTGTATGATTCTATCTAGCGTATTAATTATCATACTCTTGTTTATATGGTTCGATATCTCACCCCTTATGTTTGAATGTTACTCTTGGTTGGTAATGTGCAGGTATTCCAGATTAGAGTTACTTACCTTCATAGTCAAGTCTGTGTCGTCGCTCTGATACGTAACACTTGGGGGTTTAATGTTTGTTATGTCATAGTTGTTTTCTTGTTATTGTTGTTGTATTTAAAGGTTGAAGTTGAACAGAAGAATATGTTATTACAAGTGGTTTTACAAGTTGATAAATAAATTGTCATGTCATGACAATGATAGTTGAAAATTATGAACATGTTGTTTAATAATAAAGATGTTTTTGTTTAGAAAAATAAATGAAGTTGTTGTTGTCTCCTGATCTATATGTGTTATGTATCCATGTTGATATGCGATTAAATGTTGATGTTTTTAAAGTAAAAAATGTGGCATCTTGTATGTTTGATTTGACAAAGATCAAAGATGGAACATCAAATGCCTTTGGGTCTGATGCGACCGTTGAATATTCCATAATGGAAATGGGATAGTATTGTAACACCCCAAATTTCCCCTCTTCTTTTTGAGCATCATCATCATACCATAATCATCATAAGCATATCATATCCTTGGCATCTTTGCATGGAAAAATGAAGCATAACATTCTCATGACCCATCATTAGGCATATGATCATTTGTGGGTGGATTTGAGGCATTACAAGCTATAACAAGAGGCCATGTGGACTTATCCAAGCCCCATGAGGAGTCTACATGGCATTCACAAGTGCAAAATCAGTCACAAAAGCTCAAGAGGTTGAGAGATCACCAGTGAATTCAAGCTAGGGTAAGCTCCTACATAATGATCCCAAATTAGGGTTTCACTTTCAAGCATGAAATCTTTGTGACTTTGGGCATTTCATCTGGGAAAAGTCTTTCATATGATAAGAGGATCCTAGGGATGAAATTTGGTGAGAAAACTCCTTGTGGAAGTCAGTTATTTCATCAGTTGCTTGTAAAAGAAGGAATTGGTCAACTGTGCATTCTAGAAGTCAACTGTGAGAATTCAAAGGGTCCAACCCTATTTTCAAGTCAAGGGATGTTCTTATAACCTTAAAAGAGGTTTGTCAAGGTTAAAGATCAAGAATCAAGGAGTTTTGAGGAGTTTTCCATTTTTGGCATGTGGTTTGTCATGGAATTTTCTAATTTTGGCAACTTTTTGCCCTAATTTTCAAAGGCTTATAACATGGTGGAAAAAACTTCAAATGAGTTGCCATTAAACATGAAAGTTGAAGGTTAGGTTCCCCCATTTTCAAAAAGTATAAGTACATTTTCATAGCCCTCATGGATCATGATATAGGGCCTTCGAAAATTACTTGAATTTTAGGGTTTACTTTAAATTCCAAGTTTCCTTCAAATGCAAGAACTCATGTAAGTCATTTTTAAGTTATTTCATGGACAATATGAGGTCATATTATTGCAAGGCATTACGTAAAGGTCAGTTTGCTCCAAAGACATCATCAAATTCGTGCATGGGGTGAGGTATACTCCACAAGATGCAAAATTGCATAATCATTCAAAAAGCATGACCCTCACATCCAAGGGCCAGGATGTTCCCAATTATGAATCAAGGGCTGGATTAGGCTTGGACATGTGCAAGGAGAGAAGTAATAGCACAAGAAAATGACTCCATCTCACCACTCTTGCATTTTTTGCAATTTGATCCTCCCTCATGATTCTCACGTGCATTCTCTTTGCATTTTCAAACACTGAAAGCATGTACCCTTTATAAGCTAATTAGGGTTTCATTTCACCTCAGATCCATAACATTTGCTCAGTCTCAAATTTTTGCTCCATTTGCAATTCTCTTCGAATTTCATCACACACTCACTCTTTGCAAGAACCAATAACATATTCATGATCAGTGAGGTTTAAGGAGTCAAGATCAACCACTTATTCAAGCTAATTCTCAGGATTTCACACCTTGCCATTTCAGTGCAGTTAGCTTCGAGTTCTTAGATCCAGCAGTTTTCAAGGCTTTAGTAGCATTTATTTTGCAACTAGAGTGTATTTGGATTGGATCTGCAGCTCCTCTTGGTTTCTCTCAAGCTATTTCCAGATCTGTAGATCTCAGGTTAGCATCAAATTCTTAGATCCAGAAATGAAATTGATTGTGCACATTATGATCTACATGTTTTGCTGGTGTTGTTGATCTATTTAGAATGTAAAATGAGTGCGAAATGAACTTGTTATGCTGAATCGCAGTTTGATACATGAAACGTTTTGTCTTCGATTTGGCTTGCTCTTTGATCCACTGTGAATTTAATTGGTGTATTTGGATTCAGCATAATTTATTGCGTCAATTTGGAGCTTTTGATCCATTTTGGTGGAGGTTTGTTCATATTGTTGAATTTTCCGGTGCCGGAGCTAGGGCTCCGGTCACCAGATTCTGGATCTTGTTGTTTGAAGAAGATGAAGCATGACCATTGGATCTTTGATCTAAACGGAGGAAAAATTGCCAGCGCATTAATGCCACACCCTCTCCCTCACGTGTTTTTTTTGTTTATAATTTAATCTGAATTAAACAATTTGTTTCGCACCTCACCATAATAGCATGCACTCACACCAATGGCCAATGAATGATAGGACTTAGGTTTTGTTTGACTGAATCTGGAGCGTGCGTTTGATCTAATGTTTGTTCATTTTTCCTGATTAACTGAATTTCCACCATAATTGTTGTGTGCTGCGCTGAAAACCAATGGGCCTATCTTGCTATCCCCACCCCATATGTTAAAGGCCCAAGTGAAATGAACTGGATTGTTTGATATTTGCACCCCTGGTCTAATTTGTATATTTTATTATTTCATTTTATTGTCAGTTTGATTTTTAATATTTAAAAATAGAAGTAAGTTCATAAAAATTCTAAAGAAATTCATGAATGATCCTTTGAGTTTTCTCTAATTTTTGGCATTTTTATTTTTCATTTATTTTTAATTGTCACGCTGGATTTAATTGTTCCTTTTATTAATTGCTTTTATTTCATTTTTGAAGCATGTTGTCTTGTACATTTTCTATCTTGATCATTAATTTGAATTTGGAACTGGTTCTTTTTGCTCTGGATTCATGTTGAGATGTAGTTTGTTGTTGATTTTTATTCTGATTTTTGGAAATTTGCTTAATTGGTTTTGGTCTTTAACTTGTGCATGAAGTCTTCTAACCCTAATCCATGTTTAAGCCTTTATTTGACTTGTTTAGGTTCTGATTCTCATTCTCTCCTTTTGGTATGTCAATATTGCATGATTGAGGAGTCTTTGTGCAAGTTTGTGGAATTTTTGGATGTATACTTGATTTGATTTGAATTGTTGTTCCTTACTTGTTTCCTTTTGCTTCTTTTGGGTCATATGCTCACTCCTTAGGTTAGAAGGGAACTTGTGCCAACTTCTTTAAGTTGTTTAGAGTATTCTTAGGATGTTGATACCCCTCTGATCTTGAGTTGATGTTGGTGCTTTGAGAAATTTTGTGTTTGTTTACTTTTGAAGTTCATTCACTTTTATGCATGTTCACCTCACTTCTTTTGCTTCTTTACTTCTCATGATGTAAATACTTGAGTTTGTGTGCTTCTTCTCTTCATCTTACATGATCCTTAGGCACTTTCCTAACATGTTAGGGTTCTGGTCTTGGAATTTGTGACTTTGGTTTACCTAGTTTGCTTGGTGTTATCCCATGTTTGCTTTGGTTTGTCATGATAATCCATGTTGATTCATTTTGAGTGGTATAGTTTCCATCTCATTCTTATGCTTTGTATTTGCATTTGGCATTTGTGATTAAGACTTCACTTCTGGTTGTGTGGCTTTGGTTTGATATTATGTCCATTTTGTGTTACATTTATTCTTATGTCATTAACCATTTCAGGGGCTTTGGTAAGTGGGAGGTGTGGATGTGATGCCCACATCTCCAAATCTTATCTCTTCTCTTTTCCTCATTGATACTATTCTTGTGATTGTTGGGGCTTAAGCCTTTCTTCCTCCCTCTTCTATTCTTCTTTCTTCTATTTCTCTTCTTTTCTTCTCCTTCTTCTTTAGGATAGCTGAGACCCCACTAACTTAGGAATCCCATGCATGTTAACATTAGGATTGGTTAGTCCCCCCATTAGACTTTTACCTTTAAGATCCTTTGGTTCTCTTCTCTTATCATCTCAAAACAAAAACCCTAAAAAGCATTTAATAAAGATTGAAGTGGTCTCCTATGCAATAGCCTTATTCCATGATACACTTGTAGTCTTCCCATCTTGGGATAGTACAAGCTTGTCTTGTGATGCACAAGTCTGATCAGGATACCATCTTCACCAAGAAAATCATAAAAAAGACTTCTTCATTCAAAATACAAAAACACTTAATAAATTCAATGAGTTAGTGAGCCTAAGCCCTAATCTCTGGAATCAAGTTTTGGGGATCTTCTCCTTACTTGAGTATGCTCGTTCTATTATTCCATCTTGGAATGTAGTGACAAGTACACATTCCATGGAAAAGAGCTTGAGTTCACTTCCTTGTGACACACTCATAAAAGCTTCATAAAAAACACAAACAAACAATAAGCGTCTTTCCTTCGGGAATTCTTTTCTCATCTCCTTCGCTCCGTATGCGAACTTGCTCCTACTTTTCATTTTGCAAGACGGTAACACACTCGTCGTCCGAGCCTGCAACACCTGAGCATTGACATAGGCAGTTTAAGCCTTAAGACACAAGCAATCTTTTCCACCCCTAGTTAGGGGAACTACAGCGACTCTAATCCTCATTGTCCAGATGAGGTACGTAGGCAGCGGGGTAGGGCCCGTTCGAGCACAATCTTTATTTTCCCTACATTTTTTCCTTTTCATTTCTTCTTCAGTTCCCTTTTCGTTTCTTTTATCCAGTTTCAGTTTCAGTTTTGTAGCAGCTTTCATTTCTTCACCCTTTGAAACAGTTTTCTAGCAAGCGTGGATCCCGTCGGGTACGGCGGACGATTTGAGGTGCTAATACCTTTCCAGGTCGTAACCGACTCCCGAACCCAGATTTCTTTGGTTCGTAAGACCCGTGTCCTTCCTTTTCGTTTCTTCTGGTTTGTGCAGCATTACCATTCCCGTTCCTTCGGGATAAAAATGCATGGCTGGCGACTCTAACCTTTTTCGCGCCACTTTCGCGTTTGTACCAGGATGGAAATCCGGGGAGCGACAAGTATTTCTATGGATTTTGGGGAATGATTCGATTCAGGTGATCATAGATGGATTAATTAATTCGGCTCATTTCTTACCAATGAGGATTAATTAGTTTATGTGGAAATTAGCTGGGATGTACATTCAGGAAACCATGAGGTTACTTAGGATAGAGATCCAAGATTTCCGTCGAGGTTTTGGGAAAGTTGGTTGGGTGCTTCAGGTATTGAGTTGAGGAGGAGTTCTGCTTAACATCTGCAGACGGGTGGTCAGACAGGGAGGAGTATTAAGTACTTGGATGATTTATTGATGACTGGTGTGTTGGACTTAGGGACATGAAGATCCGATGAAGGAGTTGTATCCGACTCAATTTTCTTCGGACGATTTTCGAGGGCGAAAATTATTTAAGTGGGGGAGAGTTGTAACACCCCAAATTCGATTATGATTGATTGTTGCTTATTTGAGGATATAAGGTGGTTTTAACGATACATGGTTATGTGGCACGATGAATTATGGGGAAATTATTTTAATAATATTAATAGTAAGAATAATTATATGATATTATTCAAAATTATTATTTATTAATTAAAATAAGGGAATTAGAAGTAATAAGAGTATTGTGGTCATTGGTGATGGATAAGTTGAGGGTAAAGATGGAAAATAGTATTTGGGGAATGTGATAAGGATTAGAGAAAAGAGAATTATGATCATTTGTGTAAATTTAGAGAAAGAGAGAATGCTCTGAGGAACAAGGAGAAGAGGCTAGGGCTTGAAGAATCTCCGACGAAATTTGAAGAGAAACCGTAAGAAGCAATATTTTAAGTTATGAGGAGTATCACCTTTCAATGTTCTTGATGTAGAGTTTAGGTAATGAGGATAGTTGGGGTTTTAGGGAAAAACCTAGAAATTGAGGAGTAGAATTGAGGTATTCTTGATGAATTGATGTGTGTTGTAAACGATGTAGGTGTGTTAGTTATAGGTGTTATACTGAAAATTTATGATTAAAAATGCTGAAAAATTGGTTTTTGAGTGAAAAATCGTAGCAGGAGTTTGTTGTCATCACAGAGTTGGGATGCTGAAGTTTGCCTTGCCCGCTTAGCGAGCAGTGAAAACTGTGAATTTTCTCCAACCCGAGAGGAGACCGCTTAGCGAGTATGGGGGTCGCTTAGCGAGCCCTGGAAGTGAAAAATTAATTATTTAATTGCAGGAAATTACCTAAGGATGTGTATATATGATGTATTGATGTCGTGATGTATTATACTTGTTGCCATGATTTTTTGTGGACATTTTAGTGATCATTTTATGATAAAAATGAAGTTAAGATGTAAGTTTATTATATGTTGATTATTAACATGAATGCCTATGCAGATGTTGAATTATGTTGAAATATGATGATTATATGTTGATTTCTTATGATGGTATAAGTTATGTGAATGATGATGCCATGATGACGCTATGACGAATTAAATAGATGATGTGAATATGTTGATGTTTATACTTACTATGTGACAAACATGACAATCAAATGAATTATGATGATTTGGTGTGAAATGGAGTTGTGATGCTATAATATGATGTTTATGGTTGCTATGTGAATATAAGTATATGTTGATAGATTACATTACTGATGTATAGATGTCGTACAAGAGTATGATGAATATTTTACATGAATGCTGATGTAAGTGTTGATTATGTCAACTATGTTGATGTTGTTGCATCGTTGCATTCATGTCATAACTATGTTGTTGGAGGCTTCGATCCCATAGTGTGGATCGGGGTTATGTTGTTTATGTTGTGATCCTTGTGGAGGGTAGATTGTCCAGTGTCCATCACATGTTGAAAAGAGTACCTATGAAGTTACATTTCATTCTTGGTGGCATAACATGATGCATATGTGTTCAATAGATGTTTGATGAGTTTTATGATGTGATGTGTGAGAATTATAATGTATTGCTATATGACAAATGTTGCATGATTATCTTTACTTTATGTCAATTATATTGATTCGTCATTACCATGCCTGCCTTTGGTGATGGTCTATTATGCCATCCTGTAGATACTCAAGAATAAGCTTGGTGCATGGATGTAGCTTAAAGTATTGTTTTTCATTGCTTATTTTAGTTAGGTGTGATGTTTTGCTCTAGTAGATGTAACATTGGGTGGGACACGCTTAAGTAAATATTATGTTGTCTGTTATGATGATTTTTATTGAGTTACTAGATGTTGGTTTTTAGTTAGTGATGATTGTTGACAATGACCCAAGGTCTTGATGTTTTGATGAAATAAATGAAGTTATTATGAAATTATGATTCTGCTGTGAAGTTTAATTTGATTTTTGATTTATAAGAGAACTGAATATTCAAAACATTTAGAAAACCCGTGTTACAGAGTAATATTGTTGTAAAGACGTTTTATGAAGAAAATGTGACACCTTTCTGAGATGTACTCTGATTTATTTAAGTGATTATTGTGATTTATTTCGTGGGATTAGAAGGGTGTTACAACGAAGACCACGTTGATAACATTAACGCCATGCTTGACTATCGTAACAATGTCGGGGGAAACATCAAGTGGAGGTTGTTCTCCACAACACTCAGAAAGGGGGTCATGGCATGATACAAAAGCTTGGCTCACAAATCCATCACTTCCTGGAGATGCCTGAGGTCGGCATTCACAAGAAACTTTACAGCCTCTCGATGTCACCCAAAGACAAAGGCTACCCTTGAGTCCATCATCCAGGGAAAGAATGAAACATTGCGTTCGCACATCGAATGATTCAACCAGGAAGTCGTAGAGGTGGATACGATTGACTATATGAAAAATTACCATCTCGAAAAGGGACTTCTCCCCGGCAAAGAACTAAATAGGAAAGTCGGGATCAATACTTCCTGCTCTCTGGATGAGCTTCTACACAAAGTTCAAGCGTACATTAGGTACGAAGAAAAGCAAGTCGCCCACAACGTCAGGAGAAATCTCAACCAAGATGAGACGAAAAATCCCAGACATGACGACTATACCGCCCCTCGCTGCACCAGAGAGATGCGGAAAGATGACAAACCTTGCGAGGTTTGCGTAGGCAGAGGGCCAACTGGAGTATCCTCGCCGAATGTGTCAATTTAGAATTCAAGCAAGGTAGGGTGAGGTTTTCAAAATGAGAGGGGAAATCTCACATTAAAACATACTAACTTTAAACACTACAATAAATTCTAAATCATTGAGTGTTGTAACATATTACTATTTTAAATAGAGATAAAAGTACTTAATTAAAAAAGAGTTACTTTTTCCTTTTATAAAATTATTATCTCTCCTTTCTTTCCATCCCTTTAACAAAGTTCAAACAAACAAAGCAATCTTACTTTTTAAACTCCCTTAGACTAAAGACTTATACACACTATTTCCTTCCTCGTCCTCGTCCATTCCGTGTCCTCCCCCCACTCATCCCTTCACGAAACAACTCCTCAACCAAACAGATTTCAAAAGGTAAGTTAGTCACAGTTAGAACACAAATATTATCCCACTTTCACAGTTTCACTTCAATTCAACAAATCAAAATCAAAACCATGAGAAACAAACCATAACAAAATTCATAAACAAAAACACAATTTCACTTCACCATGTCAGAATCAAACGCCATAGCAAATGGTTTAGCTGGTGCTGGTGGTGGAATCATTGCTCAAATAATAACTTATCCACTTCAAGCTGTACCACAAATTCTCTTCCTTAATCCTTACTTAATTACCTTATAATTCAATAATTCTCAGAGCTTTTAACTAATTAATTTCATTTTCATTGCAATTTTCAGGTAAATACCCGGCAACAAACTGAGAGAACGTTACTCAAGAGGAATAAGCAAAGTTTGGTTCCTCAATCTTCAAATGGAATAGCCACTGCTTCTTCTTCTGGATTTTTTCTTCAACTCTTTCAGGTTAAATTTGATTTTGCTAATTTTTGTTTTGGTTTGTTGTGTTTTTGTTGTTTTGATTGTGTTTATTGTTGTTATGATGGTTAATTAGGTTATTGGAAATGAAGGTTGGGGTGGACTGTATAGTGGTCTAAAACCTTCTCTTCTTGGAACTGCTGCTTCTCAGGTTTGAAATTGCTTTTTTTTTACAACTACTGTCAATAATATCTTAAGGGTGTGTTTGGTTGGGAAAGAATCAAGGGAAGGGATTATTTTTAATTTGAGTTGTTTATTTGAATTATTTGAAGAGGTGGGGAAAGGGAGGGAATCAAAATTCTTCCTAAACCAATTCCACTCCAAAAATGGGGGAATTTTGAGGGGATAGAAGATTTCTTTAATATTTAGACTTATTCGGTAGGAACTACAAATAGAAGATGAGGTGGTGGAGTTGTGTCTCACTGCGTTGGGGCAATGCTTCCGATGCATTTGAGCAAAGTTGACCTGCAAAGTTAACACTCCGACGTCCAAGTTAGTGAGAAAAATGAGGTGTGCTGTGCGGTAGCCGTACTTTCCCCCTTATATATATAAAGAGGGTTGAAACTGTTCGCTTGTGATGTGGTGTGCTGTGTGTTAGCCTTCTGATTGGATTGGAAGGTGATTGATGTGTTGGAGGGAGAAATCGCCTGCTTTCTGGTCAGATTGAAGGCCTATCTGTTCTGTGCGCCTTTCTATTTAGAGTTCGCTCTTGGGCCTTTTTTGTAACGGGCCTTGCGGACAGCATAGAACAAGACATAAATGCCCTTTTATGTAAATTTACACTTTTTATATTAAAATCTCTCTTCTCCCCTTCTGTGTTTTGTGTTGAACCAGAGACCCTTAGAGTCCTCTTGCTTACTACTTTCCATGTCTCACTACTCTCCACGTCTCATTATTAAGATTCCCATTTAAAATTTTCATTTGGTTGTCTCAAATTATCTGCTGCTGCTTTAGAATATCGAGAGCGTATTAATTATATTTTTCTTATAATTCCCTTATTTATTCATATTTTAATCACTCTAGATTACTACCATAGGTTTAAATTGTGGTAAGAACACACGGGATTTTGTGATCTCCATAACTCCAACTTCAACCGTATTAGGCCACATTTTCCCTTATTTTACCACCATATAGAGTTTCTCAACATAACCACAACCACAAGTTACAACCATTTACTACTTGGTCCAAATCATATTGACTACCATAAGAGGTTTCTCATGACATGTGCATAATCTTAAACTAAAGATGATACAAGACAAAGTTAGCATTCATTCGTTAAGAGTATGGAATATGATATGCTTTTTGATTGGGAATTTAGCCTGTCGTTTAAATGCTTATTTTCCAATGATGTCAGGGAATTTACTATTTCTTCTATCAAATATTCAAGAACAAAGCTGTGGCTATTGCAGCTGCAAAGAAAGTCAAAGGGCATGGAGATGGTACTGTTGGAATGTTTGGTTGGCTTATTGTGGCTGCTATTGCAGGGTGACTATCATTTTTTATCAGGACCATTTCGTTTGAAGTGCTAGATTGTATATATGAAAGTGAATCTTACTGATATGTATTTGACTGATATTCTTATTTCTGTTTTCTAATTATGCAGATCCTTGAATGTTTTGTTCACAAACCCAATATGGGTTCTAGTGACTCGTATGCAGGTGCGTTATGTGACTATTTTTCATATTTTTCTTAACATTTTTATTCATAGTTTTACAGTCTGTACAATGAAATTCTTTTTTTTTTTTATCAAAATGATTAATGTATTAAGTGGGTGTAATACTGTGGCTGCAATAGCTTTTCTGTTAAGCACTTACTTCATTAGTATCAGCCAATTGTACCTACATCCCCGACAATACAGAGACTGCGTTAGCTTTTCTATCATGCACTTGCTTCATTATGCTCCGCTTGAAAGCCTGTTAACTTATTAGTGAATATGAACCATACTCAACAGTATCTCTAAATTTTGAATTCTAAAAGTTAGTTAGCCATTTCCGTTTTTGCTGATGTTACTACAAGCTATATATCCATGTGTTTAGTCCATTGTCAGTTATGATTGACATTTTATATTGTGATTCTAGACACATACTCAAGCAGAAAGAAAAATCATGGATGAAAAGAAAGAAGCTTTACGGAAGGCTGCTTCTGAAAGTAACTTAGCAGGTTCGACATTGGAAGACAAATTATCAGAACTGAATTCTACAAAACCCCGGCCGTTTGGGACTGTACATGCAGTACGTCTCTTGCTTCTTTTTACCATATTGTAAACAGAAAATTTAAGTCACCTATTGCAATAATACTCATGTTCTTTCATGTTGAAATTGAAATTTGTTTCACTGTAAGAAAATAATCGATCACTTTTAGAATTTACAACTACTTTTAAGAATACTACGCCACCATAGGATGTCAATTCACATAGCAGTTACATGAGAGCTTTATTTTGTCGATGCTAATATGAAGTTTTCGTTTGATGATAAGGCTAATGAAGTATATAATGAAGCCGGTATAGTTGGATTTTGGAAGGGTGTCATCCCTGCTCTAATTATGGTTAGTCATAGCAATTATTTTGTTAGTATATTCAGTTCAGTGTTGCCAATTTTATGTACATCACGGAAAATATCGATTTCTTCAAAATCTCCTACACTATTTTGGTATAGCGCCACGATAGCCTCATTTTTCACAAAATTTTGTACTAAATAGTGTATCGTTGAATTTTCTTTATAGGTGTGCAATCCATCTATCCAGTTTATGATTTATGAGAGTTCATTAAAGCATATAAGGGCGAAACGTTCTGCTAAGAAGCAGGGTGATACAACTGTAACCGCATTGGAGGTATATAATACTTATAAATATACAACAAGTGGAAAGCATGTCTTAGGAGAATATTTTAACTTGTTCGATGTCGCTTGTTTGTATATTTTTTCTTGCTGTGTATATCAGTAAGCATCCTCTTGTCATTCAAAAGGTCTTTTTGGTGGGAGCAATAGCGAAACTTGGAGCTACTGTCGCAACATATCCATTGCAAGTTGTCAAGGTAAATCCGTACATATTTCCTTCATTGTCTTGTAAATTAGTATTTATTATTAAAGAACAGATAAAACCTTACACCGAGATGGTACATTAACAAGTATATGAACGTCTTTCTCAACCTCAGTAAAGCAGGAATCCTGTCAGTATTCCAATATCGGTCCACATCTGTATCAAATGACATTTCATGTAAACAGTTAAATGAGGAAACTGACTAGCTCTAGTTGTCAATTATTCGGATTGTTGTACTTATTTGGGCATGTATAATCGTAAGCTCCATTGTTAGTTTATGAATTAATAACTGTAACTCCTCACTTCTCCTTATAAATTGACTTCCGTACTTCGGGAGAACCAAATACATTTTCAACTCTCCAGATTTTAGATTACTGAATAACATTCATTCTATGCAATGAGTGTTATCTCCCCTTCTGTCCATGTTTTTATAATCTGAACGCAAGTGACTACTCCGTGTGCTAATGCTTTATCAGACTTGTGCAAACTCACAACAGCATGAGTTAGTAGTTCATTTTTTGGCCCAAACGGCTCCAAAACTTATTGAACCTTATTTTCTTCTCTTTTTTACACTACTATCTATACTAATGTTGAAGATCCTTTGTTATCTAGAGTAGAATTTGATGAAGATGACGATGACAATGCTGATGTTTATGCTAACTTTGAAGAACTAATCACTTAAAAAATGACACTCATTTTCTTTAAAAGTTTAAAATTCAGGAACTAATTTTATTTTAAAATTATGGGTAATTTGACTATTGATTTAGTTTGCCACAGCTTGTACTTTGCTTTATCATGTTGACTTGCTAGTATTATTCAAGTCTATATGTTATCTATAAGAGTATTTTTTGTTATTATTTCTAATATTATGTAGAATTTTCTAGAGGTAGCAATCAGGCATGTCTGTTCCGTTTAAACCCTCTAGCACGTAAGAAAGAGGGTGGGGTATACATAGTAGAGGGTGCGGGTCTAAGCCTTGACCCGTCCTGGAAAAAATGGAGACAGGGTGGAATGGGCAGACGCCTGCATCCCTTAGGTCTAAAAGTTGCAAAAATTCATGTTTATGCCCACTCCCGCAAAAAAACGGGACGGAACGGGACATACTTAATAGAGGATGCGAGGATAAAATCTTGGCCCGGCCTGCAAAAAGTTGCAGGTAATACAGGCACGCCTGGCGGGTCGGGCCAGTTTTGGCACCCCTGGACTTTTCTCTATTAGTCGAGTTTACTTTAGCAAAACCAGTTTATAAAAAATATCTACTTTCATAGACTTGTCTATTGGCCTTTTGTGCATTAGTATGTATCTAAATGTCTATTTTGCAGAGTAAAAACACACAAGAAAAGAACCATAAACTCTTAAATGCTAGTTGACTCTTATTACTTCATGTTTTGTTCCTTGCAGTCAAGGCTTCAAGCAAAGCAGGAGATTGGTGGAAATAACTCATTAAGATACTCAGGTTTGATTTTAGATACATGCGATTTAACTTAATTCACCTTTCGTTTTTTAAAATAGTTTTTCGCCATTGTCCTAATCTTTAACGTTATCTAGTTGACTCTGGTGTAATTATGCTTGTACTTTTTGCTGTGTATTAAAACTGTGAAATCATTGTCACTGTTTGTTCTTTGTGAAGTTATGTGTTTCACTTTTCTAAATTGAAATATGCAGGTACATTTGATGCAATTCTTAAAATGATCCGATATGAAGGCTTGCCAGGTTTTTATAAGGGAATGAGTACAAAGATAGTACAGAGTGTTTTTGCTGCTTCTGTATTGTTCATGATAAAGGAGGAACTTGTTAAGGCTATCATGGTTCTGGCAAATAAGAGAAAAAAAGTTGCATTAAAATATGAGTAATTAACTTGACTTTCTTCTGATAGATATAGTATTCAGATTCTTTGTTTCTTGAATAGGAGTTATCTTTGGTCTCTGTTTCTTTCACACATTTCCAAGGATTTGAATTGTGTTAACGTTTAAAAACGTTTTCTTTTTCGTTTTAAAACAAAACTCAAGTAAATGAAAATGTTGAATGTAAACAGATTTGGAAAGAAGAGATTGAACAAGAAATTTATTCTTAAATACCCTATAACTCATAGTTATTCCAATCTCCTTATATACTTGATAGATTTTTCACTATAATTCAATTTGTTACACTATTACTAAAATATCTCTTGCTCCAACAGAATTGTATTTGATTTTTCAAGCACAAATAGTTGATCTCAATTGGACATCTTTGTTTTGTTCAATCGGCTCAGTTGATAGTTGTGCAGAGATGATAGAGATAAGGGTATAATTCGAACTTGCGACATCTCATTTGTTCATTTTTAAAAGGATGAATTTCGGTCACTAAAATATTTGATAAAAAAAACATAAATAAATATTTAATCACATATACTGTTGTTTAAACTTTCAAGAAAATTTATATAATGAAATCACTTGCTGCTTTATTTTAATTAAGGCTTGTTATGAGGAGCTTTCTATCTCTTTTGTAAGGCAAAATGACTAAATTGCCTTCTGGTCTTGGGCTTTTGCCTTCCCCATTTAAAAAAATAATAATTTAAGGATTTTCATTATATATTCACTTTTGAAAAAAAGATTTAAGTTGTTTTTCAAATGTTTATTCGAAATATTGTTCAATAATGCGCAATATGGTGAATAAAAACACAGTAATTAAAACCAAGTCAGATTGATCAATTAAACTAGAAATTAGAGTGTTCTCAAGTCCAACTGAGTACAAAAACTGAGTATCTAGAAAATTGGTAAAAAACAACGAAGAATCGAAAGAAAATCGTCCAAATCATCTAAAATTGCTGAAGAACATATCAAAAACAAGGCATACACCAAAATGACATGAGTGCACATAGTCAACTATCTAACTAAGATTGGGACATGCTTAAACACTCCCTAAATTATTCTTCTTTCCAATTTAAAAATACATTACAATTTGACCTTTCTTGTAATTGCTAAATGCAAAATTCCTAATCAATCACACATATTCATTTAGACAGCTAGCGGGAATACATACCAAATCGTTGCCCAAGACAATACAATCCCTTTATCCGAAAACAACTACTTCCATTTACCATGGGGGTGGTAAAACGGGTCATGATCCACCAGGGCGACCCGCCAAAGTCCGTCGCACCTATGAAATAAACATTTTTGCTTATATTTTAGGTGAAAATTTGTTGAAAGTTCTATTTTAAATTGAAGATTATTACTTGATGGGTTTTGTCTTTTGCCATTTATGCTTTCTAAATGTTACTTTGATGATTTTTTATTGAAATGTAAAAAAAAACCTTTTACTTTATTTAAAAATAATAATAATAATAATAAATAATGAAGGCGGGCAAGCCCACCGCCCGCCAACCCACTACCTTGGCGGGGCGGGATAAACTTTTATGCTCATTTCAACTTGGCGGCATGCCCGCGTTGCTCTTTTTTTGGCGGGCTTTAGGCGGGGCAGGGTAGGGCGGGTGGTCCGTTTTGCCACCCCTAATTTACCCCAAAAATAATCCCTACCTCAGTTCAAATAATTAAACAATATTTTCCCTCCCTCATTGTGCATCTCTCTTCTGAGTCCGACATCCTTTCATCTTTATCTTCAAATTCGTTTTTCACCGCACTCACTCCATCCTGCTCGGAGTACTTCCAGTCTCGTCGGAGGTAAAAAATAAGTTGTTTATGTACATTTCCTGCGCCATTTAATTTGTTCAATGTTCATGAGGAACTTTTTGTTTCATACAAGTTCTTGAAGGTTACATGTCAAGTTTTTCAATACTCTAAAATTGAATGTCAAATCTGTTTGAGTTTTTGAATGCCTTTTCCATGTTTGTTGAATTTTAAATAACAAGTGTCTTAATGTTACAGACCTAGATGTAAAAATTGTGTGAGTTTTTTATGTCTCATAAAAGTTGTTGGATGTCTCATAAGAAGTGTTGGTTATTAAATACATGAGTGTAAAACATTTCCGAGTTTAGTTAAATGTTCATACCCACGATTAGTTTCTAACAAATATTGCATGATATTAAGGCATAGATTTTTGTCTGACTATTACAATGTGTGTTCCTCTTCATATTAGTATGTCTGTTGTTGCGGTGAGAATCGGATACCAAGCTATTGATTAAGCTTGAATCGCAAAACTTTTATGTTCACCACCGACTTTAATTTAATCCAAAGGGAAAAGGGAAAAAGATCGTAAAAACCCTAAATGAGGAGAAACTAGGTTCGGGGGTTGGTTATACCTAGGGAAGGTGTTAGCATCCTAAGCATCCGTAGTATCCTACGGGATCCTCTTGTTGATATTTGTGTTTTTGTTATTTATTGCTTGCTAAAACTAAGGGAACCTAAGGTTTTTATTTCTAATGGTGCTCGCACAACATCGCATTGATGCCTACGTATCGGGTATAGAATCAGAGCACTCGTAGTTCTCCTAAGGATTAACGAACACTTGGTTACGCTCAAGGTTCGCGGGGGAAGGTAAGTGTTATGGCAAACACTCACGTGACTTTAGGAAAGTCACAAAAAAGTTCTAAAATAAAAAGTCTTAATGGCTAAGGTCAAAAAGGTAACTAGGGATGACTAAACTTCCTATGACATTGAGTCAACTGCAGGAGTTCTTTCCCTTTTGGATTGAAATGCGAAAAATAAAGTAAACAAATGCGGATGCAAGCTCCTAAGTCTAAGGCATAGGTTGCTACTTGCAAAAATGAACTGAATAAAGTAAATGGAAATGCAAGGTAAAAGACTTAGTAACCGGGCTATGACTCGATATATGGATCGAAAATGCGGGGGTGGAAGACAAGCGTGGTGCGTCAATTTGTTTAAGTTGGAAAGTTGTGAAGTGTAAAGATTATGCAGACGGCGATCGTAGAACGACCGACTTACGTGTGTGAGTGAGGTGTATGTAAACTCAACTTGGCGTTGGACCAATGATTTATTATCTTGTAAGTTAAAATTAATGTAGTGAGCACTTCATATTTTATCTTAACAATATATGGTCATGATGCGAAATAAAATCACACAATACATACAACCAAGACATCGAAAGATTAAATTAAAAAAACTCACACTAAAAAGAAATAGACCTAAATTTAAACCTCTCACACTAATGGGATCTAACCTAACCTAAATTATCTAAACTAACTTCTTAGAAGAAAAAGGGACTAAACAAATTTTGGGTTTTTAAAGTTAAAAAAGAAACCATTAAGTTAAAAAGATAGAATTGATTTTAAAAATAATTAGACAACATAGAAGAAAATATTTTTTATTTTTATTTTTTTAGATATACTCAACGAAAGTAATAAATAAAAATAAAAATAATAATAAAAATAATAACAATTTTTTAATAACAAAAATTTAGTAAAGATAAAGAATTGTTTTGTTTTTTTATTTTTAGAATAAACAAAAATTAAGAAATAAATAAGAAAAAGTTTTATTTTTTTTGGTTTTTTTAGATATATTAAGAAAAATGATAAATAGAAATTAAATAACGAAAAAAACTAAGTACAAAATTAAAACTTAACTATATAAATAAATAAAAGTCTAAAGTAAGAAATTTTTTGTATTTTTCTAATAATATCTAAAAATTAGGAAAGAGAAAAATGTATTAACCTTTTTTTTTATTACTTTTCTAACAATATCTAAAAAAAAAAGGGAAAGAGAATAAGTATATTGGTTGATTTTGATTTGAATTTTTTTTATAATAATAATATCTAAAATTAAGGAATGAGGAAGAAAAAAAAAAGATTCTTGTTGATTTTATTTTATGCATAATCTAACCAATGAAAAAAAACAATAAATGTGATTCTTTCTATAATTATAATAATATCTAAAAATTAAATAAGAAAAAAAATATTATTATTTTTATTTTCCTAACAACATCTAAAAATAAGGAAAGAGACTAAGTATATTCATTTTTTTGAATTTTTTTCTAACAATACCTATAAATAAGGAAAGAGACTAAGTATATTTATTTTTTGAATTTTTTTCTAACCATACCTATAAATAAGGAAGGAGAGTAAATGCTATATATATATATTTTTTTTATAATAATATCTAATAATACTAAAAGGAGATACTTGTTATAAATTTTTTTTATAAGACCGAAAAATAAGGAATGAGAAAAATAAATGTAACCCTTTTTTTTAAAAATACTAATAATATCTACATAAAATAAAATGAGAAGAAATGCATTAATTTTTTTTCTTTTTTTTTTATACATAGAAAATTAACAATCTCTTAAAATCTTTTTTAGATATAGAAACTAAATATTTTTTTTATTTTTAAAATATTAAGAAAATAAACATTTTTTGGATTTTTAAAGAAAGATAAATGAAAATTAATACTAAATCCCTAAGTTCGAAATTAAATCTAAAATAAACATAATTATAATAAAACAAGAAAAAATATTTTTGGTTTTTTTTATATATTAAATGAAAGTAACAAATGGAGATTATAAAAAAATAAACAAATAAAGGTAATTCTTAAATAAAACATAATCAAAATAAAAGAAACTATTTTTGAATTTTTTCTAAATGTTAGAAACATATTTTTTTTTGAATTTTAAAAATTAACATTAATTATTAATACTAATAATATTTTGATCTCCTTTTTTTTAAAGAATAAATAAAATAAAAAGAAAAGTAAACAAATGACACTAATAAAATAAATTTAAAATGAAGCTAAAAAAAATGTTAAAGAAAATATACAATAAAAATCTGTAGATTTTTACGTTAAGACCCATACTAAAAAAAGGATTCATAATACTATTACCATATATATATTTTGAGTTTTTTTTTTAGATTAAAACTAAACCCACTTTTTTTTTTATTTCTTGTTATTACTCTATTTTTTTAGATTTTAAAAAAAAAAAAATTAGTACTAACACATCTTTTGGATTTTTAACTACCACTAAAATAAATATTTATTTCTTGAACTTTGATAAATTAAATGAAATGTCACACAAACAAAATTAATTTCTAAGAAAAGATTTAAATAAAAAGACAAAGAGAAAATATTTTAGTATTTTTAGATATATTAAATAAAAATAAAAATAAAACTAAAAACTAAATATTAAATGAAACAAAATTTTAACTAAAATAAAATTTAAAAAAATATTTTTTGATTTTTTAAAATAGATATTGACAAAACCTATAAGCAAGGTTACCAAAATAAAGGGAAGACCATTAAATGCTATTATTATGGGAAGAAACAAAAGAATTTGAACGGATTGATCATAATAATAAATATTAATAATCTTATTTAAACACAATAAATAAATAAAAAATATTTAAGTAAATGAAATTAAAACAACAATAGAACACTTATTCCCAACTCACCGAATTTTCTTACTTTCTCAACTCGCTCTCAACAATTTTGAATCCTATCTCTCTAGCCAAAACCTAAATCAAAGACCTATCCTAACATAAACATCACCTTTTCCAAGCATGCTTTCAACAAATTCTAGGTCTAGACCCTTCAAACGAAAAAACCTAACATCTAAATTCATACTCAAATGGCCGAATCACACAAATTAAAGAGGGCAAAGAGCTCGGAAACACTCGGGATACATGGAACACGAAATCAAAACAAATTAAAAAAAGAAATCCATACCGAATCGGAGCTTGTCCGACGATAGTGTTTTCCGGCGAAGGTATGAGCTTTCTTCCTTGTCCCTACTTCTGTCTTCTTCTACCCCTTCTGAATCATTTTTGCTAATAATCCTTGTTGCTACGTTGAAAGAGGGAGGAAGTTTAGCTCAGGTTTTTTAGAGTTCTAATGATGAACTCTTAAAAACCTTGGTGGAGGTGAGCTTTTGTGAATAAGTATAGTGATAATTTTTTGTGTGAATTTTTTTTAGTGAAAACTTGCGGCTAGGTTCTTGCTTGTTGTTCTGTGTTTGTTGCCCCCTCTAACTGATGTAAATAGTGTCAATATATAGGGAACGAAACTAGAGTTTGTAGAATTTGAATTTTTGTACTAGAAACTTGTTGAGGAAGGGTTTCAAAAGAGGGAACATGGTCTGAGATTTTTTTGATGGGGGCAAGGGCCTGTGATGGCTGCTATAGGTCTGAGATTTTTTTGGATTTGTCTGCTATTAATTTTTCAGTGTTCAGTGGTCCCCTGTTGTCTTGTAGTGGTACTGTCCTGAAAATATGAGAAATGAAACAAAGTAGCATATGTTTGAATGAGCATGAATTAGTATGACATGAACATGTATGCTTGTTACTCTTGAATTTGAATTGTGATAATGAATTAATATGATATGATATGTATGATGAAATGTGATTATGGATGAATTATGTATGAATGATAATTTTTGCTATGAATTTGAAATAGATTTTTGCTATGAATTTGATGATGTAGTTGTATGAATTGGTATGTATGATAATGGCACAAATGAAATATGTTTGACAAGAATGATTATGTTTTTGATTATGTATGTATGAATGATCATGATGAATATGATTGAACATGGATATGAATGTGGTTTTTGTTTCTCTGTAGGTTGATGCAACATGGACCATGTAAGGATGAGCTTGAAGATGATCATCATGGAAACTATATTTGGCTTGGAAGACTTGACATGAATGGTGAAGACTTTGGGAAAAACTTGGTGTAATGGAATTAATCATGTACCATGATCGTTTTAGGCTTAGGATTATCAACAAACTTGTAACAAAATTTGTATTCCTTGTAACTTCGAAGTTCAAGTAATGAAAAGTAACATTTGCTTGTAAATTTCAAAACTAACTTTCAGTTTGGAACATGAATGTTGGAATGGAATTGATTCTTGAATGAAAAATGGAAATTTGACATGTATTGGAACCTTACACATAGAAAAATAAATTTGAAATTTTTGACTTGGAATTAAAACTAAATTAAAATTAAATTTGGAAAGGAAATGGAAAATAAAATGAATGAGAATTGAAAATTAAAAAGAAAATTTGAATTGAAACTTTGTAGTTTGGAAACAATTTTTTTTGACATAGAATATGAGATAAAGGAATTGGACTTTTGACATGAAACTTGGCATAGAAATTTAGAATAAAAACTTGGAGTTTGAAGAAGAAGAAAAATTGGAAATTGAATTGGAATTGAAATTGAAATTGGGATTGAAATTAAAACTTGAAAGTGGAAGTGAATTAAAAATTAGGAATTAAACTTAGAATTGAAAATGACTTAGAAACTAATAATTAAACTTGGAATTGAAAATGACTTAGAACTTAAGAAATAAATTTGGAGTTTATAAAATAAATACATGAACGTGAATTGAAATGGAAAATAGAAATTGAGATAAAAATTAGAAAGGAATTGGAAAATAAATGGAATGGGAATTGAAATTTGAATTTAGAACTTGAAATTGAATTGAAAATAAAATTGGAAATGAGAATGAAAATAGAATTGGAAATGGAACTTGGATTGAGAACTTGAATTAGATTTGGAATTTGGACTAGAAATTTAGAATAAAACTTAAAAATCAAAATGAAAACTTGAAATGGAATTTGCGAATGGTAACTTGAAATAGGCTTGAGACTTAGAACTTAGAACTTTGAAAGTTGGAAATGGAATTTGGAAATAAGTATTTGAATTAAATTTGAATTTGAAACTTGGAAAGCATAACCAATCAATCTCTAATACCTATCCCAAGCAAAATTTCCATGACATCTCTTGCAAAACCAAGCACGCTCGATATGTACCATGGTATGATGATGATGTGAATGCATGAATGAGAGAAAAAAAGTTATGGGTAAAATTTGGGGTGTGACATCTGTCCATGCTGATTACTATATTTTTGTCATATATTGTTGGATATTTTAAACATATTGTGTTTAATTAATATGTGTTGATATGATCTCAATTGTTGAATGCTTCCAAATAGGATATTGCGGCTGAAATAACTATGGTTTGTGGGGTTGGAAAGCATAACAGTGTCAAGAAAATCACCCATTAGAGCATTGGTTAAAGAGATGATGATGAAGATGAAAGGTCCACTCAATATTGAATAAAATAAAGATGGTTACTTTGTTGCTAAAGATAAAGCTGTTAAAATTTGGTTATGTGAGTTTTAAGGAATCCATGATTTTTCTTCTATATATGATGATGGTGATAAAATGGAAATCAACTTATCTGACCAAGATAGATTCATTTTAACACATATTTTCTATGCGATTAGTATTTATTGGGTTAAATAATTGAGGTAAAGTAACACATTGCAGTTTTGGTATGATTTTTCGCATCATGTATTACTGGTACAAGAAACAAAGGAGTTTACTTGGGTCAGAGATGGGAGGATTCCTACTGTTGTTGTTGATCCACATACGAAAGGTCTAAACTAGGTGAGGCTGGTTACTAAGACTTTCAGTTATACTCTTATATGTTTTATCGTTATTTTTGTACTATTTCCAGCATATTGGATAAATAGTATTGTATTTGCTGCAAAAACTATGACCTGTTTTGATTAGCCTATAGTATTGTGAAACTATTTGGGAGAGTTTATCAATATAACTTATGACCTGTTTGGATTTTTTCTAGCTTCTTTAAGTTAGGGATATGTTTCTTAGCTATTGTAGTTTTATGTTCTTCAATGACTGAAAATGGTATGAAATGAAGCATGAGTTAATTGGATTTTCACTTTGTTTTAGGCATTTGTTGATATTGGAGCAAAATCTAACATTATATCAAAAAACCGCGCATATGGTTTTGGATAATGTAACACCCCAAAATTTGCACTTATATTTATTACTATCAACCAATGGCTTATGCTTCATTAATTTTCATTTAGGTCATAAAATATCATACATGCATCATTGGTCCTCTAAGGCATGAGGTCATCCTTTAAGATAAAAAAAAGAAGCTCACTCATACTATGAAGTATTTTTGTGTGTACATGGTTCACATTACTTTCAAATCATTGAGAAATTGGAAGAAAATGAAAGAAGACCACTCTCTCCTTGTAAAGCATTCAGATTAGGGTTTTTGTTTGGAAAAGGAGATGATACATTCATGAGAAAGGAGTTGGGTGTCTCATTATCATATTGATGCACATGGCATCTTAGATTAAGAATACCCACTCACCTCCATTGGAAGTAGAGTTTTAACCCCTTGTCAACCCTTATCCTCCATCTGATCAAAACTATGGTTTTGCCCAAGATCGATTTATTTATGATTCTTGGGCCAAGACTTGATTTCATGGTCTTTCACATGTTCCTAAGTATTCATGGATGCAATATTGGCCTTTGGTTTTATTCAGGAGGATTTAAATTAATCAAGTCATCAAGAATCAACTGATTGGACAAAAGTCAACTCATGACTTTTTGAGGTTAAAATGGTTCATAACATGTCAAATGTGGTTATTGAATGAAATTTGATCAAGAAATGTTGAAAGAATAAAAAATCAAGACTTGTTTTGAAAAGTTTCCAAAAAAGGAAAATGACCTATAATAAAAGTTTCCATTTTTGAAAATATCTTATGTTTCATGGGCCCAACTTCCAAGCCAAATTCATCCATGATACAAGCTCCATTTGGTCAAAGCCCAAACATGAAAACTGTAAAGATGTCTCACCTTTCCAACCATACTAAGAACAAGTCCATGTGATCAATGAATCAAAAGTTGTGATCATATAAAGATGGAATGAAAAGTTGTCAAAATTTTCTAACTTAGAATTTTTTTCTAAGTCTCAAAATGAAAGTTTTGGACATTAGTTTAACATGACTTTTCACATAGTTCAAGACTTCAAATGATCAAGATCTAAACATGAAATATGTTGTTTGAAACTTTATCTCTTATAGTGAGCTCAAAACCATATGCATACACCAAGTATTCATCATGATATATCCATTCAAAGTCACTAACCCACACCTTTTGTTACATATTCAATACATGCCATTTTTGTCTCCACAAATTCATCGTATGCGCATCACATATACCCCATCCCACATATATTTGACCTCATTTGACCAAGCAAAGCCTTATATTTCATATACCTATCATTTCATTTCCTTATATTTCATATACATATTGTTCTGACCCGGCCCGATTCTTCCCATTGGGCCAAAAAGACTGATCCAATGACCCTGCTCGACGTCGAGCGCAATCTTGAAAAGTGGTCCTCAGTCGACCACCAATAATCTGGTCACAATAAGACCCTCTAACGGCTAGTATTGACCGTTTCCTATCTTCACGGACCCCTCGATCCGCGCCTCACAAAACGAACCAATAATCTTCCAGCTGGTCCCTTATATAAACCCTCTCATTTGAGAGGGTCAGGGATTCAATTCCCTAACCCTGATATTTGTACTTGCTCACTCTTGCTCGGTTACTTACTTTAGCATCGGAGTGCCTTGCAGGTACAACCCCTTTTTCTCCTCAACGACCATATCCGTCCTATCTCGAGACCAGCCGCATCGGATCCTGATCTCCAGGTACGATCAGATGGCGCCGTCTGTGGGAAACTGATTTCCCCGTTCTTCTTTCAAGATCCTCAAAGAACCAAAGTTTTAACAAGATCTATGGCTGCTCGGGACAACCAGGAAAATCGATTGAATGATGGTATGATTCTCACACAACATGAGAGCAGCGTCCAACCTCCTCTACATGAAGAGACGGTGCAAGACCGTCCAAAAGGGAAGACGACATCACCTTCGCTCGAACACGACCAACCTTTTGAAAGTCGCCCAGAAACCCTTTTTCCTTCAACTCCTTCAGGGTCGGATTTCGCCGCATTGGCCGAAATCCTAAATCAAACGAACTTGCTGCTCCTCACTCATGGCGAAATGATCGCCCGACTTGAAGATAATTCTCGTCGACCTCATTCTCCCGAGAGACTCCAAAGGGAGCATTCTCCGTCTCCTACAAAGAAGAAGAGGAGAGGGCATACTGACGAATCAACGGGCAACAAACGTTTTCGTCAATCTCCCCCACGACCCTCTCCTAAAAGAAAATCAAGAAGGAGCAGGTCAAGATCCGCCTCCCCTCGAAGAACAAAGAAGCATGATCACAGATCCTCATCGCTTATTTCCAGTGACGACGAGGACGCTCGGGGTCCCCTGTCATCTGAGATTATGGCGGCCAAGCTCCCAAGAGGCTTGGAGAAACCCCCTCCGTTAGGCTCGTACGATGGGACCACCGACCCAGACGAGCACATCGAGAACATCGATGCCTTGCTCGATTATCGAGGCGTACGAGGGGCAATTAAATGTCGACTCTTTCCCACGACGCTGAGGAAAGGGGCAATGCCGTGGTATAAAAGCCTTGAGGCTGAATCCATCACATCGTGGAAACAACTTGGTTGCACGTTCTCCAGGCACTTTACCGCATCCAGACGACACCCTAAGACAGAAGCTTCGCTCGAAGCAATAATCCAGGGGAGGGACGAGCCTTTACGAACCTACATCGAAAGGTTCAATAAAGAGGCGGTCCAAGTATCCACGACCGACGACATGAAAAAATACTTGCTGGAACGAGGGCTGCGTCGCTCGACCGATTTCCATCGGGCGGTCGGCATTGAAACCCCGGCCACCCTCGACGCGTTCTTGCTAAAAGCCCAAGCTTACATCCAATATGAAGAGAAGCAGGCGGCCAGTTCAGTAAGAGACGCTCGACGCCGTGAAGACACCAAACCACACCGAGTTGATGAACCCTCGACATCTCGTCGGGGAGGAGACAAAAGAAAGGATGACCGCTCCCGTGAACCGCGGGAGCACCGAGGACCTATTGGTCGGTTCCACGAATACACGCCTCTCCTAGCCTCCAGGGAGAAAGTTTTGTCCGAGTGCGCCAATTCGGAATTCAAACAGGCAGGAGTACGCTTTCCAAGGCAACAACCTAGCAAGCCAGGCACGGATAAAACAAAATACTGCAGATTCCACAAGAGTCACGGGCACAACACGGAGGATTGCATCCACCTCAAGGACGCGATCGAAATCCTCATCAAAGACGGGCACTTGAAGCAGTTCACCAAGTCCAGGGACAACCCTCGACAGGACACACAAGAGACCCAGAAAGTCAAGGAAGCCGTACCCATCCCTGCAGATGCTAACATGCAGGTCACCCTGAGCATTTATCGCCCGGAGGATTTCTTTCTACCAGATCACACCAAGAGTCCGGGGTACCTCTCCTCCCACAGTCCGTGGGAAGCTTTTCCTTCGGCAATGGTCATATCAGGAGGAGGCTGTAACAAAATCACGGTCGGTTCCGTGAAAAGAAAATTCGATCAGTTAATCGCCAAGGGGCCCAGCAAAACGCCACCCTGGATCCACCGAGGGAGGGTTCCATACCCCTCGCATTCTATTGGGAAGAACTCCTAGGAGGAGCACCTAATGCTAGCATCCCTTTACTCATCCGAGCGCGCATGGCGAACTTCGACGTAAGGAGGATATTAGTGGACCAAGGTAGTTCATGCGACATCATGTACTCCCAACTGTTTTCAACACTTCAACTGAACGAAACACATCTAACTCCATACGTCGGATCGGACCTGCAAGGCTTCAACGGAGCAGTATCCCGACCATGGGGCTATGTCGACCTATTTGTAACTTTCGGGGCGGGCGAGACAGCCAGGACAGTTAGGGTCCAGTTCCTAGTTGTAGATTGCCCGTCGCTGTACCAATGCATACTAGGACGACCAACTTTGGTCGAGCTAATCGCTGTGCCGTCCACCGTCCACCTGAAGATGAAGTACTGCACTACTTCAGGTAGAGTCGCCACACTGCACGGAGATGTCGACGCTGCTCGCAGATGTTTCGAAGCAGCATCAAAAGGCCTCAGCTCGATATCATACCAACCAAGTCCCCCGACATTGGATTCGCCGGATGTGCCCAAGGCTTTCCCTCAGGTAGATTCGATCGACCTAGACTGTAGGTTTTCAGATAATAGCGAGAGCGTCCAGAGACCAGCAGAATCCTTATCCCGACCAATACCAGACGGAGATTTCAAACTAATTCCTTTGGGGGAGGACCCAGCCCGGTGTGTTAAAATCGGGGCACATATGCCTGAATTAGTGAAGCGACAATTGGAAGCTTTCCTCAGAGGGAACGCAGACTTATTTGCCTGGAGCGCCGCAGAAATGCCAGGGCTCGACCCCGAAACAGCTTGTCACCACCTCTCTATCGACCCAACACATAAAGCGGTCGCTCAACGCAGGAGAAAGCAATCGACCAAGAAGACCGAAGCTGCCGAATCTGCCGTTAAAGACCTCCTAGAGGCTAAATTTGTAACCGAGGCCAGGTATACGACCTGGCTCTCAAATGTTGTACTTGTGAAAAAATCTAGTGGAAAATGGAGAATGTGCGTTGATTATACCGATCTCAATCGGGCATGCCCGAAAGATGCATACCCTTTGCCTAACATCGATAAGTTGGTCGACAATTCGTCTGGATACAAGTTATTATCCTTCATGGACGCATATTCAGGGTACAATCAAATACCCATGGCCGTGTCTAACAAAAAATACACGGCCTTCATGACCGAATCGGGCAATTACTTTTACAACGTTATGCCCTTCGGTCTAAAAAACGCGGGAGCAACATATCATCGCATGATGAATAAGGTTTTCCAAGCCGAAATCGGAGACATGCTCGAAGTATACATGGACGACATGATCGTCAAATCTCAACAAGAAACGGACCACGCGTCCCATTTGCGAAAAGTGTTCGACCAGGCGCGAAAGTGAAAAATGCGCTTCAACCCTGAAAAATGCACCTTTGGTGTCCGAGCGGGAAAATTCCTCGGATTCTATCTGACTGAACGAGGAATCGAGGCAAACCCCGACAGGTGTCGGGCGTTCGCGGAGTTCCCAACTCCCACTTCCAAAAAATCCATACAATCACTAAAAGGGGTCATTACCTCCCTCGCTCGATTCGTGGCAAAATCAGCTCAAGACGCTCTCCCCTTTTACAAACTCCTCCGTAAAGAGGCAACTTTCGAATGGACAGCGGAGTGCGAGCTAGCATTATCCCACCTGAAGAAGGCACTAAGTGAACCTCCAGTCTTGTCCAGACCAGAAGAGGGAGAGACATTGTATCTCTACCTTGCGGTCGCGAACGAAGCAGTAAGCGCGGCCCTCGTGCGCGACCTACCAGAAGGACAAAAACCTGTATATTTCACGAGCAAAGCACTTCACGGCCCAGAAATTCGATACCTTCAGATAGAAAAGGTCGCTTTGGCCCTCCTTTTCGCAGCTAGAAGGCTACGTCATTACTTTCTGGCTCACACCATCATCGTAAGGACCGATCAACCCATAAGACAGTTGCTCGGTCGATCGTACATGGCCGGCCGAATGTTAAAATGGTCACTAGAACTATCTGAGTTCGATATAGAGTTTGAAGGAAGACAGGCTCTCAAAGCTCAAGCGCTGGCCGACTTCGTAGCTGAACTCACATTCACCGAGCAAGACCCGAAAGTTTCGTCCAGGTGGGTTATTTTCGTGGACGGTGCATCTGGCCCGACGGGCAGCGGAGCTTGAATCATTTTGGAAAACGAAGAAGGGAACGTCATCGAAGTGTCCCTGACTTTATCTTTCCCCACTTCTAACAACCAGGCAGAGTATGAAGCCTTCCTAGCGGGCATACGGCTCGCAACCGATCTGGAAGCAGAAGATATCACGATCTGCACGGATTCCCAATTGGTTGCAAGCCAAGTCCGGGGGGATTTCCAGGCCAAAAATGATAACATGGCCGGATATTTGGCCCTCGTAAAAGGCGAAATAAAATGGTTCAAGAGCGTGGAAGTCAAAGACGTTCCGCGGGAAAACAATACCCGCGCATATATCCTATCCAAATTGGCGAGCACCAAGAGGAAAGGAAGCAACAAATCCGTCGTACAGAAATTGCTTTCCCGACCAAGTATCGAACATTCATCGACCCGCATACACATTAATGCCGTGGGTGACACGGGCTGCTGGATGACCCCAGTGTTCAACTATCTAACCAAAGGAGAGTTACCAACCGACCCAAAAGAGGCCAGTACTATACGACGAAGGGCATGCTCCTACTCTTTAGTAGGTGGACGTATGTATCGTCGAGGTTTCTCTACACCCCTCCTCAGGTGTGTAGAGGAGGAAAACATTCCACACGTATTAAGAGAAGTCCACGAAGGAATCAATGCACAGCATCCGGGCGGACGTTCATTAGCTCGAAAAATCCTAAGGGCAGGTTACTACTGGACCACCCTCAAGCACGATGCGAGGGAGCATGTGAAGAGGTGCGACAAATGCCAACGACATGGAGACGTGCACGCAGCGCCTCCATCCGAGCTAAAATCGTTATCATCACCCTGGCCGTTCGCGTGGTGGGGAATGGATATTTTAGGACCGTTCGTCGTCGGGTCTGGTCAGAATAAATACTTAATTGTAGGCGTCGACTATTTCACCAAATGGATAGATGCTGAGGCCCTGGCCAAAATCACTGCGCTCAATATACTTCGGTTCTTCAAAAGAAACATCCTCGCCCGATTCGGGGTACCCCTCGCCATTGTGACCGACAACGGGACTCAATTCACGGATAAACACTTCAAAGAATTCGTTGCATCAATGGGAACGAAACAACACTTCGCTTCAGTCGAGCATCCTCAAACTAACGGGCAAGCAGAGGCCGCGAACAGGGTAATCCTAAGAGGTTTGAAACGAAGGCTGGACGAGCATAAGAAACATTGGGTCGAGGAGTTACATAGCGTACTGTGGGCATATAGGACCACACCCCACTCAACAACCGGAGAATCCCCATTTCGATTAGCATATGGGACCGAAGCGGTAATCCCGATAGAAATGCACGTCCGATCGAGACGCACGAAATTCCCCATGGAACAAGATACCAATGCTGAAGCTATAAGAGACGAGCTCGACATGGTCGAAGAAATTCGGTCGGAGGCTGCTCTTCGAGAAACTATTCTCAAACAAAAGATAGCTGCTCGGTATGATTCTAAGGTCATAAGGCGAACGTTCGAGGTAGGCAACCTTGTCCTTAGAAGAAACCACAGAGATCCCCGCGAGGGAAAACTAACGCCCAACTGGGAAGGCCCGTATCGCGTTCGAGCAAAAACCGAGAACGGTGCTTATTATTTAGAAAATCTACATGGGGAAGAACTCGCTCGGCCTTGGAACGCCGAGAAACTCAAACAATACTATAGTTAAATCAGTAACCTTACTCGACTCCCAAGTGAGGAGAAAGGGAAACTAACGAAAAACTGCGTGCCTAGGTACGAGCACGACAGCCCAAATATAACAAAATCAAGCAAGATCTCTTCTCGAGCAAAAGAGAAGCTTGTTGCACGAACGAATACTCAAACGAGTCCGACGTCGCCTAAGTACCACGACCAGGTAGAACCCTAGCTCGCGATGGGACGTTCACGCCATGGAGCCCGGGCCATTATCTTGGTTCGAGCACCGATCGGGAGTAAGACTCTCCAATACTGATTGGTCCCCCTAACCAACAGATCATCCACACTTCCCCGTATCTATTCAATTGCTTCTAATTAATGCAAAGACGCACGTCAAACACTTAGTAAAAATAACAAGTAAACTATGTCCTCCGATGGACGAATTATTACGAGCAAACAAAATATATAACCGACCATTAAGGTCAAACACATGACATTTAAAAAGAAATGCGACACCAAAGGGCCGACTTGTTCGGAGTTACAAATAAAGGGGGCCATGCCCCCCAAACAGAATACATTTTAAATTACAAAGGCACGCTGGCCATAAGTTAATTGTCCTCGCCTCCCGGGCGGCCTTCATCTGCACGGGCTTCCTCCTGGCCCAGCGGCGCTTCTGGTTGGTCAGGCTGAGCAGTCGACCCCGGCTGAGAGTCTGCCACCACCAAATCGGAGGGGACTACTATTCGGCCATCCACCACCTTGTAAAGATAATTCATGCGACCAACATCCAAGGCTAGGTCAGGGTGGAGAGCTTTCACCTGGTCCACCGCATTCAGGAAACTGAACTCAGTTGATGCGTTCAGATCTTCCATATCTTGGTCGATCCGAGCAAGAAACTGAGCCCTCGTCACCAGATGCCTGGTATCCTCGTCCTCGTCCTCTTTGGGGAAAAAGGCGTCCTTCAGTTTTTTGTTCTGCTCAAGCACCCTCTTCTTGTCAACCTCCAGTTTAGCGATGACCGCAGCTCGTTCGGTCGACTCTTTGGTAACAGTTTTAAGATCTTCGGTGGCCGCCGTCAGCTTAGCCTCAGAAGCAGCCAGCTGCTCCTTAAGCTTGTTGTTCTCCCGCTCCAGAACAGGAGCCCCTTCGGCCGTCATCCAGGCCATTGTCAGGACCCGCATGACTGCGCTCGCGTCCTGAGCCAGAGAAAGCCGCCGAGCAGGACGGTCCATCCCCTCTAGAAACAGAGAGTCCGCCCGATCCACCTCCATACTGGTCCCCTCGAAGAAGTTGCGAACAACAAAACATGGGGGTATCCCATGCTTTGGCTTTGGGGGAGCACTGGCCGTCAGATCCACAGTGGCCGCCGATTTGTGCTTCTTCATTAAAGAGCCAGTAGAGGCGCCCGGAGAACCCTGGACCAAAGGACCCGAACCCGAACCACTCGCTTCGGTCAGCTTGGTCTGCACGACCCTTGATCGTTTCCATTGCTGCTGAACCAAACGCTCGTGGATTTTGTCCAGAGGATTTGTCAAGGAACCTAAAAAAGAAGAATAAAATCAAATTAGTCACAAGCAACAAAATTAAACCAAAAATTTAACGAGCGCAAGTAAACAGATACCAAAAAAGTCAGACACTTCCTGCCCGTTACGATAGGCCAGCAGTTCAGTAACACTAATCAAGGGACGCTCCAAAGCTTCCCCCCCATCTTGGTCGACCATAACCTTCCCGTCTCCGTCCAATAGAGGGGTCGGAGTAAAGGAGGCTATTAATTTCCTAAAGGCCTCAAAACTGGCCGCGTCGTCATCATTTAAGGTGTCCCCCACTTGAACGAATTCCCCCACGGGTCTTTCATAATGAACATGACTCCAAGAGAAGGGAAACATCCATAATCTCCTCGGAATCACCTGACCTTGGTCGTCAATCTTGGGCTCGTCGTTCTCGTCAGTATCTAACCCAAGAAAACTCATAGCTCTCACGGCCGCCTCGCTCGCAAGCTTTATTAAGAAATAGTCAGTTTTGAAGGCCCGGATGGATTCTGAGTGGGCCTTGAAGATCTTGGTCCGCTTCTTGAAGGACACGAACCCCTTCCGGTCGGTTCCTCGCCCAACTTGGCGCTGTAAGGAGAAGAGGCGGAAGAAAAGAGGAAGTGTGGCTCCAACGCCCAGGAAGGCGCACGTCATCTCGAACGCCCTCAGGAATGCGTATGAGTTGGGGTGCAACTGAGAAGGAGCTATGCAGAGATGCCCGAGCACAGCACTCACGAAGTCGCTGAAAGGCAACGTCACCCCCAGAACCGAAGTTGCGTATTCGTACATGGAGAACGCCCGACCGCGAAAATCTGAGAAGATACGGTCGTCATCTCCCGGGCAGGTCACAACCCAATCAGCTGGATCCCCAACAACTGGCAGCGGCTCCGATCGAGGTCTCGAGAAGGAAGACACCTTGTCCAGCAAATCTTCCATCACCCATTCTTCGGGCGAGACCCTCGGCTGGGCAGGACAATGAGGCGATTCTGTCGACGGTCCCGTAGTACTTGTATCTGAACTTTCCGAAGAGCTTCCTGAGTCTGAAGATACGGACGTAGACGACCCTGAATTCCTCGAGGACGTATCCTCAGAAAGCACGTCCAGCGGATTCACGAGCGAGTTTTCACCTAAAAAGCAGAGGAAAGGCATCAGTGAATTCGATTAAGAATATCAAATCCACCCTTCCACCGCTCGACAAGTGAAAGGGCGCGCATCAGCTCAGAAACTATGTCCCGAGCTGTAGCCCTGGCTGACCATCGCTTGGAGCAACGGCTGACGCCCAACATTGTATATGACAAAACTCTAACCTAAAATCCAAGTCTAAGTCGACCAATACCTCCGTCGTCCCTAAAGTTAGGGTTCGCAACCGACCGGCTACGGTGGCAGAGGTTTTGAGGTTCACTAATCCCAAATCTAAAACCTACCGGTAGAATCGTCCTAAACCGCATGCATTCTACAAAATCTACACTATAAACACCTAAAGAAAAGAAAAAGAACGGTACCTTGAGCTTGAGAAGACATTCTTGAAGAAAATAGGCTTCTGTAAATGGTGGTCGGTAAGAAACGGCGGTGGTCGACGGCTGAGATAACGGCGGTTGAACGAGCAGAGTCTTGAGGAAGAAGATGAAACGAAAAGGTCAAAATGGGCCCTGAGAATCCTATTTATAGGAAGGAAAACACGTGCGCACGCGCGTGACCCCTACACGCTAGCCCCTAGACTAGCCGTCAAATCATTAATAGGCGCGAATTTCCAGATATTCTAGCTTTTCGTTTCACATTCTTCTGCCGAGCAACGCATCACTTGCCCGTTCCCAGAAGATCGACAACGTAGATCCTCGACCCTGATATTACACTTCGCCGAGCATAATATCGCTCCTAAGTCACTGCCCTACAGCACGAGCAATGACTTAGGGGGCTCCTGTTCTGACCCGACCCGATTCTTCCCATTGGGCCAAAAAGACTGATCCAATGACCCTGCTCGACGTCGAGCGCAATCTTGAAAAGTGGTCCTCAGTCGACCACCAATAATCCGGTCACAATAAGACCCTCTAACGGCTAGTATTGACCGTTTCCTATCTTCACGGACCCCTCGATCCGCGCCTCACAAAACGAACCAATAATCTTCCAGCTGGTCCATTATATAAACCCTCTCATTTGAGAGGGTCAGGGATTCAATTCCCTAACCCTGATATTTGTACTTGCTCACTCTTGCTCGGTTACTTACTTTAGCATCGGAGTGCCTTGCAGGTACAACCCCTTTTTCTCCTCAACGACCATATCCGTCCGATCTCGAGACCAGCCGCATCGGATCCTGATCTCCAGGTACGATCACATATCATTTCATTTCCTTTTATGTTCAAAAACCTGAAAATAAACTTAACACACAAGTTTGAATCAAAGAGAAGTGGTGAATCTGATCAAAAACATCAAGTGAACCTCACTATAATCTCTATGAAGCTCCATGCACGTGAAAATCTCCCAGACACTCATTTTCCACATCTTTTGATATTCTACTTAAACCCATTGTTAACCAAGTTCTAACTGGTATTTAATCATGGTTAACTCTTAACAACACAAATATAAACCTCTAACCACCCTCAACAGATTTAGTTAGAGCTCATTTTGTCACCTCACTCCAAAAATAAGTTTTTGAGATTTTCCTTCGAATCTCTCTCTCTCTCTCTCTCTCTCTCTCTCTCTCTCCTTTGAAAGTTATTCCATTTTGCTTCAAGAAATATAATCAACACTCCATGATGGTACTTCTGTTTGTTAGAGATTGAAGTTGTGACCACCATAGAAGCTCATATGAATTTCATCTTCATCTTCATCATCTCAGTTTTAAGGAGGAATCAAGCCATCAAATGCATTTATTTTGCATCTGAGGTAGATTTGAAGAAGTGTAGGAAGTTTTTTAGGGTTTCTTGTTGATTCAGAGCAGATACTCCATCAAGGTCAGTATAGCCTTTTCCATTTTCTTGTTTAGGCCATGTTATACATGATAAAGGACTGGTGGAGGCTGTATTGAAGTCCTATGGAGTGTATGTACAATTTAATTATCTTGTTGTGTAAGAACTTAAAAGGTTCAGTTATGGATCTCAATTTTCGTGCTCAATTTTCATTGCCTTAGTGTTATTAGAAATAAAAAGTATGTATGGATTCACGATCATGGTAGAAAGGGCTTCACTTTGGTATACGGCTTATCCAGTTCTGATGCATTTTTTGTGTTTGCACTGGTGACGTTTGGTCATAGAAGACCACCAGAGATTTGCTCCAGCATCTGGTTTCAAAACCCTAGTTGAGGGTCAACGGGTGTGTGTGTGTGGCATAATGATTGGTCATGCTTCATATGACTTAGGGTGTGTGGATTTTGAAAAAGACGTGGATGTTGACTATTAAATTAAATAGTTCATTTCATTCCCTTTGTTTGTTTGAATGAAAAAAACGTGTGGGTTGGGCTGAAAATTCTTTTCGCACCCCTAGCTTTAAGGCTCATACACATCTGAATATGCTTTTAACTTTCGTGACGCCCCCCATGTATTTCTCTTTTTTTTTCTTCATATTTTACTTTGATCAACTCACAAAAACGACTTTTAAAAATACCAAAGGGTTCATAAAAACCCCAAGAAAATTCCCAAAGGCCATTTAGCACTTTATGTGATTTTTAATATTTTTTCTTGATGATTTTACATTATCTTAATTTTTTTTGTAATTTTAGATTGAATAGGTGCAAATTTGACATAGTTGTGATTATGGGCTTAAAAACAATTCTTCTTGAAATAGTTTGATTTTTCTTTTTTGCATGGAGATAGCTAATTGGATTGATGATATTATGATGCCCACATTGTGTTCATATCTTGGTCTATGATGCATTTTGAGATTGATTCTTTAAAGCATAAATAAATGATCATGTGTTTTGGTATTGCATAATGTGTGGAATTATTTGGAACCCTAGTGATCACTTCCATGCCTATTCCTTTGAGTATGCTTGGGCTACTGATTTTCCATTAATATGTTCAATTTGTCACATTTTTATCATGATTAATGTTAGGTTTAGGGGTTATTGATTGTATGACTTGAGCTTTGGTTTAAGGTTTGAATATCTCAATCTTTGTGAACCTCGTGAACTTGATTTGATGTGTGAGACAACCTATGTCCCATTAGTGAAATTCTAACAGAACTTTAAATATAAATACACAAAATTTTAAAATTTTACATAACAAGACTGAATTAATAAAACATACATATGCTCCAAATATATCTTACATAGAGTTTGACATTGTTAAGATTAATGGACTTGCCACATAGATAAAACTTAAAAGAAAAGTACAGAAAGGAAATCAAAATAAAGCATAGTGAAAAGGACCTCCTACGCCCAACGAGACTAACACTTATACTAACTGTAATACTGATACGATAAGCGTTTGGACAAAACGCTAATAGACTCCAATCTTGATGTCATAGAAATTTCATATCCTCATCACTTCATATCATTCCCACTGGGACTACCGAGCTCGTCGTCTGATCGTCATAGTTTAACCCAAAAATACAAGACAAAAAGGACACAGGGTTAAGATTCATGTACAAGTTTAAAAGTGGGAATGAGTGTGTAAAATAATAATATATATGACAACCACAATTACTCAAACAAGCGTATCCTTAACCCATAATTACATTTATTATATCTCTATTTATTATAATGCATCCTTGAACTATATGCTGACACAGGCCACTAAACACTGTCAATGATATCTATCCCTTTTACCAAGATCGGATATCACCAGACCACATGCCACCAACATACTCCCAATTACCAAGAGCTACGTCACCTAACTTCACGTGGAGTCTAGGTGTTATAAGTTGATTGTCCCTAAGAATTCTGGCCAAGAACTTCGTCTTTCCTAGCATGCATAGATAATAATCCCCGTCAGGATTGTAGGTAACGAAAGGTGGGGGCAAGATTTCGTATACGTTGGGACGGTAAGCGTAAAATAGCTTAATATATATATATATATATATATATATATATATATATATATATATATTAAGCTATTTTACGCTTACCGTCCCAACGTATACGAAATCTTGCCCCCACCTTTCGTTAATGAGCATTGTTGAAAGTCCATGAGTGTTTTCTCCGATCTTTGCCAAGAACCTAATTTACGATAATTGTTGAATTGTACGAAATTTACAAAATGATTAGAATATAATTTTCGGTTAGTGTAAACACCCCAAATTTGCCCTCACCCATTCACACCATGGCTTGTGATCATCTCATATGCATAAACACAAACATATCATCTCATATCTCACTTTTGTTTCACTGCATAGTTTCTAAGGCATCTGCACCTAGGGTTTGTGATCTGAGCAATCCCAAAGCATCTTGAGCCATCCCAAAGGCCACTAATCAACTCAAAGGGGTCCATGTGTATACTTATGTTATTCTCCATCTTCTCAAAGTCAAAAATGCAGAGGAGTCACAAGAACTAGGGTTTGAATGGATGCAGAGCCAGTTTAGACTGCACAGTTGACTGAAAATTAGAGTTTTGGTTTTAGAGGCCATAACTCCAATTTTTTTGGTCATTCTTGTTTCCATTGATCTCTATATGGTATAGGGAGTATGCATATCAATTTTCATGAAGAAATTCCATGGGGAAGTCATCTGATCAAGAGTTGACTTTTCAGACAAGTCAGTGCAAAATCAGGGCATCTGAGGCCCCCAATGACCCAACCAGTGGGTGATCTTCATCATTTTGAGTGTATATGATCTTTATTTGATCATGGAAGAAGGTTGAAGTTCATAAAATCAAGAATTTAGGGTTTTTGCAAATGTTGACTTTTTGGGCATAGTTGACTTTTCAAGAATGCATCATTTTAGGTCATTTTTCAAGCCATGATTCTTGATCCAAAAGTGCTTCAAATGGAAAAACTTTGGTCATGAAAGTTGTAGATCTCATCTTTCCCTTTTCAAAAAGTACAAGAACATGATCAAACTCTTCTTGGATCAAAAGTTATGGCAATGCAAAGTTAGCAAAAATCACTTATTTTCAAGATATGCACCAAGTGTGAAAATTGCAAAATCATGTGCTAAGTCAAATTGCAACTTCTAATTCATTTCAAACCAGCACATAAACATTCTCTAAGGCCTAAAAATCAGATTTGAACCAAAGATCACATGTGTTTAGTTCATGTAACAAGGCATTTTTCATGAGATTTCAAAAAAGGCCACAAGTTGCAAAACTCATGATCACATCTCACCAACTTGAGGCATTGGCTGCTGAACCAAGCTAGCTTCATACACACACCATGCTGCGCAGCCCCTATGCCATGTACTTGCCTAGCACTTCACCATACCTCTCTTACACAATTTTTGACTTTTTTGCAAAAGGCAACTTACCAATCAATAAAGCACATGTCCAATCAACTGACCAATGAGAGAGAGTTATGTGGACAATTTGCAAGCCAAAGATATGAGAAGGCAAGGCTGAAACATCTCATACAAACACATTCACAAAAACTTACCAAGTTGCAACTTCCTTCGAATCTGCCTACACAGCTTGCAAACATTCAAACCCTCTTCACCATTCAACTCACCTTGCTCCATAGACCACCCAGCACCAAGAACACAAGCCTGAAACAGCCTGAACATCTCACTGCCATTTCTCACTTCATTTTGCAGTTTCGATCGAATCTCCTTCCACAAACCACAAACACACCAACAAACACTCCAGACCTTCTCCACTCATCCTCAGGATCACAAACCATCATTCACAATGGCCTGAAACCTCCAGAAACTCCATTGCCATTTCTGACCAAGCTTGAGCAGGAGCTTTCGAATCTCACTATCCAGCCAACTTAAACTCTTTTTGAGCATTCAAGCATCTTCTGGGGATCAAGTGGAGTGGATTGCACAAGGAGAAGTGGCCAGAAAGTTCTCAAACTGAAAGCTCCAAATCTCAGGTAGCTCGAAAATTATTTTTCCAGAAATCATTTTTCTTGTTACAAACTTGTTCTATGTGATTCACTGATCATCCTGATGTTCTTAGTTTTTGAAATGGCTTTGTTTTGAGTATTTAATTTGTCTCTGAAGCTTGCGTGCCCTAGAACTTGTTCTCTTCGATTCAGCTTGTTTAGGAAGAATAAATTTGTTTTGAGAGAGGGGTTTGATTCGTGAGAGGTTGAAGAACATTTCCATGGTTTTAGATTTCATTTTAGTGACCTAGGGAAGGATTTGGAAGTTTTCAGGGGAGAAGGTCACCGGAGAAGACGACCGGAGCTCGTCTCCGGTGACCTGAAAGTCATTAATGGGTAATTAGGGTTAGGGCTTCAGGTTTGAATTTCAGGCGTTGGATGAGTTGACCAGGTCTTCTCCCGCGCGCATCCAATGGCCCAGATCTTGTCATTAACTTAATTAGGTTTAATTTATTTAATTAATTAAGTTTAGCCCAGTTTGAATGTGGCCCATTGGATCTGGCGCGCAGTCAACCCTCTCATTTCCAGATTGAATCCTGGCCTTCCATGCTGCATACTTTCATTTTATTTAATTTTTAATTCATTTTATTTCAATTAACTTGCATAATTATTTTAAAATAGCAAAAAATACATAAAAATTATGAAACTTTTTCCTCTGAGTTTTAATAATTTTTATGACACAAAAATATTTTTATTTTATTTTTCATCATTAAAAAAGTATTTTTAAATATTTAAAAGATTATTTTTAATTGATCAATGGGAATTAATTAATTAAAAATACTTTTAGGTATTTAAAAATTACAAAAAAATTCATGAAATGTTCTAAGACATTTAGAAACATTGTCCAACCTTCAAACCAAATTTCTTTTTTGATCTTGATGCATTTCAAGAATTTTTCTTTGAATTAAATCATATTTTGTGCATTATTTTGATCATGGATTCAAAAATTCATTTCTGCCTATTGGAGAAGGTTTGGACATTGATTCTTTTTGCTTTGTTTTGTGTTTAGCATATAGTTTCTAAGATAAATTGGTCATGATTTGATCTTGCATTTTCCAATTGTTTGACAATTCTTTTGTTAAGAACCTTAAAAAACCCTAATAACTTGTAAAAATCATATCTTGAGTTTGGTTGAGAGTTGAGAGCTCCCCTTTGGGCAGTGGTTCATTATAGGTTTAGGGTTTCTTTGGTTAGCATTTTCCATTTTTATCTTAGGGTTTGCTTCTGTTTTGAGTTTTTGTTTGATGTTTGATCCATGAACCCTAATTTGGGCTTTCTTTTGCATCCTTCTTGCATTTCCTTGCATAACTTGACTTGTCCTTGCATTTTGTGCATTCTTGTGATCCATTTGACATCTTAAGACATTTAGAAAGCATGTTTGATCATTGCATTGCATATTTGCCATGTCATTTGTCTTGTATGATTCATAACTTTTCATGTTCATTCATGCTCCTTAACTTGCATCATTTGCATTCATAATCTTGTATGAACATCTCCATGCCTTGCCTCATGTTTGCAGCACCTCATAACATCATAATCATCATCAATATGCTTCTGGTTTTGCTTAGCATCATGCCATTTCATCTCATCTTGCATTGTTTTGCATTTCTTTCTAACATTTCAGGTGGTAAGTAAACTTGGGAAGTGAATTTGCCTTCACTTCTCATAACTTTTCTTTTCATCTCTCTTGCATCCATTGCTGCATTTCTATATGTGTTTGAGTTTGAGCTTGCTCATTCTTGTTCCTCCCACCTTCTTTCTTCAAGTGACTTGACTTCTTGAATGAAGCAAGTCACTTTGCTTCTCTTGATCTTATTCATCTGCTTCCTGGTGGCTCCTCTGAAGATTTGTTCTTGCAAACCTCACAAACCTTAGGACCAACCAAGCATGATAATGAATTAGGGTTTTGATTAGTCCCCCCATAGTTTTACCTTTGTGTCTCTCTTTGAGTCTTCTCTTCTCATCTCATGATCAGGGACTAAACCCTAAAGGCTTTAAGACTTTGTGATTAAGCTTATGCCTGCATCCTTCTCTTAGGATGGAGTGTATAACTTTAATCCTAAGCATTAAACCCTTAAGGTGTTTAAATCTCTTAATCAATTCACTTAATAAGTATCCAGACACTAAGCTTGTAACTTGGGCCTTGCATTAGGGTTCTATTTCTTCCTTAATTGGTTAAGAAGGACTAACCCTAGTGTTAATGGACAAGTCCCCCTCAAGTTGTCTTACAAATCATAAAAAACACTTCATCATCATATCATTAACTAAAATCCACTTAATAAAGGCTTTGTTTTGTCATGAGTTTAATCCCTAATCATGGATTAAGTTGAGGAGCTTTCCTCAGCTTAAACATTCTCATCTATCATCCTTCTTTTAGGATGGTGTAATGAGTCTGTTTAATCCTTGATTATGGCTTAACCTCATTACTCAACACTAAACAAAAACACCAAAAACATTTAAATAATCACAAGTAGGTTAATGATCTTAATCTTACATCAAAGGTGATTAAGTGTGAGAATCTGACTTCGCACTTAAGGTGTTCTCATTACCCCTAATCAGAGGGAAGATGTGATGAGTTTACTAACCCATTGGTTTAGGCTTAAGCTCATTTTCTTATGACAAACTTCAAAAAGCAATAAAAGACTGAAAACCCAAAAACAAACAATAATCGTCTCCTCCGGGATTCTTTTCTCATCTCATTCACTCACAAACGAGAACTTGCTTCTTCCGTCTAATGCAAGACAGTTAGCACCTGAGCCAGACAGGTCATACACTTGAGCATAGGCAAGCAAGCAGTTCACAAGTCAATTTCTTTCAGTCTCTTTGGGTCGAACTACGGTGTTCTGACTTCCTCATTGCACGAGAGGATACGTAGGCATAACTTAACAGTTATCGAACAAAGGTCTCTGTATATTCCCCCCTCTTTCCAGCATCATTCCTTAAGCCTCGTTATCATGAGCATTTCATTCCTGTCCTTACACTGACACTGTACATTTATACACTTCACACTTACACTGACACCTGTACATCCTTTTCCAGCTCTGTATACACAGATTGCACTGACACTACCCCTTTAAAACACAAATCTTTCAAGCGTGGATCCCGTCGAGTACGACGGACAATCTGGGTGCTAATACCTTCCCAGGTTGTAACCAACCCCCTTTCTCAGTCTCTCTGGTTCGCAACCGTCTTATCTATCTTTTTAGGTCTATGCAGCATTGCCTTTCCTCCGGGATAAAAATGCCTAGCTGGCGACTCTATTCATTCTCCAGTGAGTTCACGGCTGTGTGTTCTCATTGTCCCTCTCGCCGACCGTTCGCGTCTGTACCTTTATATGGGCCTTCCCCATTTATCGGGAGCGACAGTTAGTTAAACACAATCCTATTGCAATTTTGAAATATTTATTAAAATATTTAATAATAGTCTCCACTATATTTAAAAGATTATTAAATTAAAATATAAATTAGACTATACCCTCGTTTGGATTTGTTCATTTTAGAAAATTATCAAGAGTATATTTCTAATAACATTTTAATTTTATAATAATACTTGGGCATTATAACAACTTAAAATGGTAATTTTATCCTGGACTTTATAAGTTCAGTATCTCGACGTCTAAACGAAATTTAAATAGAAATCTTTAAAATAAATTTTGTAAAAATAACATAATTAAAATAAAATGGACATTATAACGACTCACTGGTTACTTATGAAAATGATTTGGGCAAAACTTTGACGTATTAAACACCTTTGAAAATTTCTAAGAACATTAACCGCAAAATAACTAAAAGTTACGAACCGACATCGTGAGAACCTCGATAACTAAAAATAATATTGCTATATGAAGAACTAGAGAAAGAAAGAAGTAGAGAGGTTAGAAAGATAATTTGTGAATGAGTGAATGAAAATGGGGTGGGAAATGCCCCTATTTATACTAGTTGTAAAATATTAAAATAACATAAATGCACCTACTTTTGCACATACCTTCTAACTTCTCAGCTCTTGCTTGTAAATATGTCTTATAAAAGATTTACAAGTCTTTCTTCAATAGTTCCAGAAATGATCTAGTATGACTTTGTAAAAATAATTTGTAAGAAAGATATGGAAGCTTGATTTTATGATGTTTCATGACATAAGATCATGTAGGAAATTAATAGAAAATGGGATATATATTTCTTTTATGAAATGAAATGATTATAATGATAATAAAATAACTAGGATAATTATTCGGTATCTTTATTAACTTAAGATTGTTTTATTTACTAATTAATTTGTAGACTAAATTAGTGTTATTCCAATAAAATAAAATCCAATAATAATAATGAGAAAAACACCAACAATAATAATAATATGGATAATTAATTAACTTATAATTAAGTATTTTAATACTAATTTCAAAATTTAGTTTATAAAATGACACGATGATATTCAAATCGAATAGTAATATTAATAATAAAAATAAAGGGTGATTAATTGATAAATTAATTATTATAGGCACTAGTTTCAATGTTTAGTTTGTAATATTTAGCGATGTTAAAATCTCAAATATAATCATATATATTAATTAATTAATGCATTGAAAATTAGGATGTTACATTACCACCCCCCTTAAAGAAAATTTCGTCCCTGAAATTTAGCGTACCTAAAACATATAAGGATATTTCTGACGCATGTATTCTTCTCTTTCCCAAGTAGAATCACCCGTTAAATCATCCCATACAACTCGGACCAATGGTATTTGTTTTCCACGAAGTTCCTTAATTCGATGATCTACAATCTTGACAGGTAAAGCCTCATACTCCAAGTTATCTCTAAGTTGCACAATTTCAGGCTCAATGACATGTGAAGGGTCAGGGTAATACTTCCTCAATTGTGATACATGGAAAACATCATGAAGATTAGATAGGTTTGGCGGCAAAGCAATTTGATATGCTACAGGTCCAATCCTCTGTAGAATTTGAAAAGGTCCGATAAACCTTGGTGTTAACTTCCTAGTTTTGATTGCCCGTGTGATTCCCGCTCTAGGAGTTACCCTAATGAACATATGATCTCTTGCTTCAAATTCCAAAGGTCTTCTCCTCTTATCACTATAACTCTTTTGACGATCTTGTGCAGTCTTCATCTTTTCTCTAATAAGCTTAACCTGATCAGTCGTTTGTTGCACAAATTTCGAACCCAATATTTTACTTTCTCCAATTTCATACTAACATAAAGGTGTACGACACTTTCGTCCATACAATGCTTCATATGGAGTCATGCCAATACTTGAGTGAAAGCTATTGTTGTAGGTAAACTCAATCAATCGTAAAAACTCATCCCAACTTCCTTTGTGTTCAAGAGCACAAGCTCTTAAGAGTTACTCTAATGAATGAATTATTCTTTCAGACTGGCCATCTGTTTGGGGATGATAAGTTGAACTTAACCTTAGTTTGGTTCCTAACTCTAAGTGCAATTGACGCCAAAACTTTGATGTGAATCTCGGATCCCTATCACTGACTATACTTGTAGGTATTCCATGTAATCTAACAATTTCCTTTACATACACCTGAGCTAGTCTCTCTAAGCTAAACGTCTGATTTATGGGAATGAAATGTGCACTCTTTGTCAACCTATCAATTATTACCCAAATCGCATCATGCTTTTTCTGAGTCTTGGGAAAAGCAGTTATGAAATCCATAGCTATACCGTCCCACTTCCACTCTGGAATGTCTAAAGATTGTAACAATCCGGTTGGCTTTTGATGTTCAATCTTTTCCTTCTGACATACCAAACAACTTTGAACATACTCTACTATATGCTTCTTCATTCCAAACCACCAAAACATTTTCTTCAAGTCTTGATACATCTTTGTGGCTCCTGGATGAAAACTCATCTTACTTTTGTGGCCTTCTTCCAAAATCATCTTTCGATTATTCTGGTTTTGAGGTACACACAACCTTTCTCTAAACCTTAATATTCCATCACTTCTTATGTTAAAATCTCTGTTTTGACCATCATTTATTGTTTCCTTTATGTTCATTAGATGGTCATCAAGTTGTTGTTCATCTTTGATCCATTTTAGAAATTCATTAGACACGACAACAACGGCCATGAATATACTTCCTCCATTATGTTGTACTCCTATGTTTAAATCCACAAATTGGTTAATCAACTCTTCTTCCTTCAACATCATTGCTGATACATGAAGTTTCTTTCGACTCAAAGCGTCTGCTACAACATTGGCCTTCCCTGGGTGATACTGCAACTCAAAATCATAGTCCTTCAAGAATTCCATCCAGCGCCTTTGTCTCATGTTTAGATCTTTCTGATCAAATAAGTACTTAAGGCTTTTGTGATCACTTAGCACGGTGAACTTTGATCCATAAAGATAATGCCTCCAAATCTTTAAAGCGAACATAATTGCTGCTAACTCTAAGTCATGAGTCGGGTAGTTCCTCTCGTGCACCTTCAATTATCTTGATGCGTAAGCTATCACTTTCCTTTATTGAATCAACACACAACCAAGACCTTGGTATGATGCATCACAATACACATCAAATTGTCCTGCTGGGTCAGGTAAGATGAGTATTGGTGATGAAGTCAATCTTTCCTTCAACTTCTGAAAACTTTCTTCACACTCCTTTGTCCATTCAAAGTTTTTACCTTTCCTTGTTAACTGAGTCATAGGTAAAGCGATTTTTGAAAATCCTTATATGAACCTCCGATAATATCCAGCTAGTCCAAGAAAACTTCGAATCTCGCCAGCATTCTTTGGACTCTCCCACTTTGTTACTACTTCGACTTTACTCGGGTCTACTGCAATGCCTTCTTCACTTATTACATGACCAAGAAATTGTACCTCCTTCAACCAAAATTCACATTTTGAGAATTTCGCGTACAATTGATGCTCCTTTAATATTTGTAGCATAATTCTCAAATGTTCTTCGTGCTCTACCTCATTCTTGGAATAAATAAAAATGTCATCAATGAAAACTACAAAAAATTGATCTAAGTAAGACCTAAAGATCCTATTCATGTAATCCATGAATACGGCTGGAGCATTAGTCAAACCAAATGGCATAACCAGGTACTCATAGTGTCCATAACAGGATCTAAAAATTGTTTTTGGAATATCATCCTCCTTCACCCTGATCTGATGATATCCAAACTTCAAGTCAATCTTCGAGAATATCGATGCTCCCTTCAACTGGTCCATCAAGTCATCAATTCTAGGCAAAGGATACTTGTTTTTCACAGTGGCTTTATTAAGTTGTATGTAATCCACACAAAGTCTAGAAGAACCATCTTTCTTCGTCACAAACAAGATTGGAGCTCCCCATGGCGATACACTTGGTCTAATGAATTCCTTCTCTAACATCTCGTCCGATTGTTTCTTTAACTCAACAAGCTCTGAGGGTGACATTCGATAAGGATATATAGAAATTGGTCAGTTCCTGGAACCAAGTCTATAGAAAACTCTACTTCCCTAACCGGTGGTAAACCTAGAACATCTTCTAGAAAGACTTTCGGGAATTCACACACCACTGGAAAATTTTCAACACTAGGAGTTTCTCCTGCTGACATGGAGAATAACATCATAAATTTTTGAGTGAGAGTTTCAGTCTTTCTGATTTCTCCGCTATCTTCCCCAAATGTTAATATTTTATTTTTACACCCCAAGTTTTCATCATTGGCTGATAACCAATCCATTCCTAAGATAATATCTAGGTCTTGTAACGGGAGTACCACAAGATCTACTAGGAATCTTCTATTTTTTAAGGTTATTGGGCAATCTACACAAATTGAACAAGTTACCATTCTTTCTCCTGAGGGAGTTGTAATGGTCAACTTATACTTTAGATCAACAATTTCAAATCCCAAAATTTCAGTACAGGATGCAGATATAAAAGAATGTGTAGCTCCTGAATCGAATAATACTGATACCAACTTATCTCCAATTAAACACATACCTTGAATTAACCCATCTATCTTTGAGATCTTAGCTCCCCTAATTACAAATACTCTTCCAATGGTTGACTTATTGTGATTCTGAGGTCGTTGACCAACATTTGGGCCTCCGTTCCTTGCCCTCCCTATATTATTATTGTTTATTATACCGCTCTTCTGGCCTGTTGGTTGATTTTGTCCTTGGGGATAGTCTTTGAGAAAATGTCCCTTCTGACCACAGCTGTAACACTTGCACATTAACCTTCTAGGATCCTGGTTATGAGATGGTGTAGGCCTTTGATATGGAATGCCCCCTTGCTAGGTCCTTCCTCTATGGCTTCGGTTAAAATGACCCTTGTGATTGTTGTTTCGGTTCGGTCCTCCTGATCCATATTGATTCTTCCTATTGTCAATTCCTTCCAATTCCAGACACCTTTATGTAAGCTCACCAAAGCCCACGATATGCAGAGGTAGAAGTTCCCTTTGAATATTATATTTCAACCTGTCTTGATACTTTTCACACATCCATTCTTCCCTTGGATGCAAGTGGTAAAACTCAGAATACTTTAGCAAGGATTCAAACTTCCTTGTATACTCTCCAATTATCATCACACCTTGACGCAGGTTCTGGAATTCTCACTCCTTATCTTTCCTACATAACTTTGGAAAATACTTCCCCAAAAATTCTTATTTGAATAAGATCCAATTGACCTCTCTTCCTTCCTCTTCCAACAATCTTTGTTTTCCTCTCCACCAGGCTTCAGCACTGCCTGTTAGCATGAATGTTGCGTAACCGACCCTTCTATTTTCTCTACAGTGAGTAAAAGAAGATATCTTCTCAATCTCTTGCAACCATTTCTCAGCACCCTCTGGATTAAAGTCACCACCAAACAGTGATGGTTTTCCCTTCAAAAACGAGTTTAATCCTACTTCTTCATGCACTGTTTCCCTTTGTTATTGCTGAAAAAGCTGATGATCTCGAGTGATTTACAGGATTTGAGCATTTTGTTGTGTTTGAACTAACACAGCTGCATCAAGTTCACTAACATCTCGAGTGTCAGCTTGAGAGTTCGTTCCAGTTTGGGAATGATCCTCTCGACCTATGGGAATGGTAGGTACTCCTTCGAGAGTAACTTCATCACTCGCATTTCTACGTACCCCTCTAGTAGTGCCTCTACCAACACTCCTACCTCACCTCGCGTTTCTGACGTTCTGAACCATAACTTCCTGAAAGGATAAGTTATTAGGTTCAATCACTCATAAGACATAAAGAACATAACAATTATGTATATTTATATCCCAATGAATGATTCATCAATAAGGATTTGTCATCTCTCACATGCAAGGGATAACTATGTTTAAAAGGTCGAATTAGGCATGATTATATCTATAATTCGGTCAAACTTAATCACAATTTAAAAAGAAATGTCAATTTATTCAATAACAATGATTAATGATTACAAAAACCATGACCATGTTTCATTCAAAAACCACTATTCCAAAACCAAGCTAAAACTAGTAATGGTAAAACTATAATTATCATTATCGCTACGAAATCTTTACCTAATTCTTCATGCTTGGTAATACCAATAAGAAACAAAATAATGACAAGAAGAGTGATGAATAAAAGAAAACATTTAGTCATTTGAAAGGTATAGATAGATACTTTGAAATTGATATGAAAGTAATGAATGAGCATGAAGTATTTATAGAGATAATTTTGTGAGGTGTCCGTTATGTTACCATTGGGTTTGTGACCGTTGGGGGAGGAAAAAAATAGGTCAAGTGTGTTAAAGACGCTTCCTAGATTAATATATTAGAAAACTCTTGAGACGAAGACTCGACGCACAGAAGAAAAGCTATCATCCAGTTTGGAAAACAACTTAATACAGTCAGTATAACTCTAGACACTTACGGTCCGAGCTGAATCGACCAGCTTTGATACCATTTAATGAGACAGCCTATGTCCCATTAGTGAAATTCTAACAAAACTTTAAATATAAATACACAAAATTTGAAAATTTTACATAACAAGACTGAATTAATGAAACATACATATGCTCCAAATATATCTTACATAGAGTTTGGCATTGTTAAGATTAATGGGCTTGCCACATAGATAAAACTTAAAAGAAAAGTACAAAAAGAAAATCAAAAGAAAGCATAGTGAAAAAGACCTCCTACGCCCAACGAGACTAACACTTATACTGACTGTAATACTGATACTATAAGCATTTAGACAAAACGCTAATAGACTCCAATCTTGATGTCATAGAAAATCCATATCCTCGTCACTTCGTATCCTTCCCACTGGGACTATCGAGCTCGTCATCTGATTGTCATAGATTAACCCAAAAATACAAGACAAAAAGGATACAGGGCTAAGATTCATGTACAAGTTTAAAAGTGGGAATGAGTGTGTAAAATAATAATGTATATGACAACCACAATTACTCAAACAAGCGTATCCTCAACCCATAATTACATTTATTATATCTCTATTTATTATAATGCATCCTTGAACTATATGCTGACACAAGCCACTAAATGCTGTTAATGATATCTATCCCTTTTACCAAGATCGGATATCACCAGACCACATGCCACCAACGTACTCCCAATTACCAAGAGCTACGTCACCTAACTTCACGTGGAGTCTAGGTGTTATAAGTTGATCGTCCCTGAGAATTCAGGCCAATAACTTCGTCTTGCCTAGCATGCATAGATAATAATCCCCGTCGGGATTGTAGGTGACCGATCAACCTCGTACGTCCCATACCGCACAGAAGTGGACTTATAAATTCCTCAATGCAAGTCTATATGATCACTTAATCATCTTGTGTCAACTCTCAACCATAAGTGTTAAGATAATACTTGGGACATATCATATCATTCTTTTAGGTAATACTTATCATGCCAAATCCATCAAATGCTTACTCGCATTTTATCTTGGTATAATCCTTATCTTCATAAAATCAGTTCAGGTCATACAATGAATAAGGTATGGTTGACTTCCCAGGTAAGAGAGGTGGACTGTAAAGGACATAGCCGACCAAGTCTTTCCTTAGCCAGAATCCAACCAAATACAACTACTCAATGTATATAACTTCCCTTCATTTATTGGGGATCTAACACTTAATATCTAACAATGTCGTTTCTCTCCTTAATAGATCATTTTTCTTAGTCTATCAATCACAATCATTCAAGTATAAATAAAATAACAATTAAACAATTAATCAAATAATAAAATCACAATACCATCTCGATTTATCATATATTACTCCTATGATAAATAATTAAGGTCGGCGTAACCTCGTTTAATGATCCGTGAAAATCATTATTCGAGAATAGGCTCTCCTTACTTATTTATCGTTAGTAGGACTTAGGTCACCACTACATATATATATTAAGTTATTTTACGCTAACCGTCCCAGCGTATACGAAATCTTGCCCCCACCTTTTGTTAACGAGCGTTGTTGAAAGTCCACGAGTGTTTTCTCCGATCTTTGCCAAGAACCTAATTTACGATAATTGTTGAATTGTACGAAATTTACAAAATGATTAGAATATAATTTTCGCTTAGTTAAACACAACCCTATTGAAATTTTGAAATATATATTAAAATATTTAATAATAGTCTCCACTATATTTAAAAGATTATTAAATTCAAATATAAATTAGACTATACCCTCATTTGGATTTGTTCATTTTTGAAAATTATCAAGAGTATATTTCTAATAACATTTTAATTTTATAATAATACTTGGGCATTATAACGACTTAAAATGGTAATTTTATCCTGGACTTTATAAGCTCAGTATCTCGACGTCTAAACGAAATTTAAATAGAAATTTTTAAAATAACTTTTGTAAAAATAACATAATTAAAATAAAATGGACATTATAACGACTCACCGGTTACTTATGAAAATGATTTGGGCAGAACTTTGACGTATTAAACACCTTTGAAAATTTCTAAGAACATTGATCGCAAAATAAATCTAAAAGTTACGAATCGACATCGTGAGAACCTCGATAACTAAAAATAATATTGCTATATGAAGAACTAGAGAAAGAAAGAAGTAGAGAGGTAAGAAAGATAATTTGTGAATGAGTGAATGAAAATGGGGTAGGAAATGCCCCTATTTGCACTAGTTGTAAAATATTAAAATAACATAAATGCACCTTCTTTTGTACATACCTTCTAACTTCTCAACTCTTGCTTGTAAATATGTCTTATCAAAGATTTACAAGTCTTTCTTCAATAGTTCCATAAATGATCTAGTATGACTTTGTGAAAATAATTTGTAAGAAAGATATTGAAGCTTGATTTTATGATGTTTCATGACATAAGATCATGTAGGAAATTAATAGAAAATGGGATATATATTTCTTTTATGAAATGAAATGATAATAATGATAATAAAATAACTAGGATAGTTATTCGGTATCTTTATTAACTTAAGATTGTTTTATTTACTAATTAATTTGTAGACTAAATTAGTGTTATTCCAATAAAATAAAATCCAATAATAATAATAATGAGAAAAACACCACCAACAATAATAATAATAATAATAATAAAAATAATATGGATAATTAATTAATATACAATTAAGTATTTTAATACTAATTTCAAAATTTAGTTTATAAAATGAAACGATGATATTCAAATCGAATAGTAATATTAATAATAAAAATAAAGAGTGATTAATTGATAAATTAATTATTATAGGCTCTAGTTTCAATGTTTAGTTTGTAATATTTAGCGATGTTAAAATCTCAAATATAATCATATATATTAATTAATTAATGCATGAAGAATTAGGATGTTACAATTTGAATCTCATGGATATGTTTAGACACAATCTATATGGCATTTTGATTACCATGTTGATGCTTAGATAATAGGACTTGATCATGACTTGTATGCATCCTTTATGAAGCTTTGATGTGTGACTATACTTGTCAATGGTATGTTTTTGTGCAAGAGCATTAGGTTTGAATTCATGCAACCTATTAGAGGTCACTAATTTTCATGTTAAGATGACATGAATTGAGTCTTGTAAATGCATTATAGGTCATGATGCTTGCCTGTGAAGGATGTTACTTGTGGCATAAATTTGAACTTGCGTAAGTCTTAAATTGTGGTGCCTCTTGATTGATCTCATATGCTTTTCACTTATTATTTCTTTTGAAAACTGATGTGACACTTTGACATGTGTTTGCTACTTCCCTAGATGCATAAGTGTCAACTTTAATCGGTATTCCCATTCCTTTGCTTGATCATTGTCTTGCAAGTCCATAGAATTAAAAGTAGGGTAACATTTGACTTGTGGTTTGCTAGTTTTTGACATTACCTGACTATGATTACTCTGTGAAGCCTAAAAAGAGGATTGTAATTATTCCTGCTTAGATAAATTTCATTAAGCATGAGGTAGAGCCTATAGGTTGGGTTTATAGGTCATTTACACACTTCATTTGATACTACTTTTGTGAACAACTTTGAACATGTTTGTTTGTGCCCTTTTGTTGACAATTTTTGAGATAATTTTCATACCAACATTGTGTAACAATTATGGAACTTAATCATTTTGATTATAGGTCTTTAACTACTGACTTAGGTACTCACATGTGTGTATATGCCTTATGTCTCTCACTTCTTACTTGGCTTGCAAATTACAGTTTTTTAGGAGATGTTTGAACTTGTTTTGTGCCTTACTTGTTTTGACTCTAAATGTGCATCAACTTAGAACTTTCATGACAATTATAGGTCATTATTATACATATAAATGTGCATTCACTTATGAACTATACCATTTCACAATTATGCTTCCATAATTACTTGTTCCTTGCTTGATCAAACATGTTTGTGCATCCTAAGTGAACTACTTGTGTATAGACTTGCATGATTCTTAATGATGCCTTAACATGGAACTTATAAGAAAATTCAGGGTAATTATCATAACTTGGATGTGTCGCTCCTGAAAAGACTTACGTCCCCGGTGCAGACGCAAACGGTCAGCGATGTTGGAGGTTGAAGGTTGAAATATAGTCGCCAGCTAGGAATTTTTATCCCGAAGGAAAGGTAATGCTGCATAAACCTGGAAGGGTATGGATAAGATGGTTGCGAACCAAAGAAACTGAGAAAGGGGGTTGGTTACGACCTGGGAAGGTATTAGCACCCAGATTGTCCGTTGTACTCGACGGGATCCACACTTACTTGATTATGTTTAAAAGGGGTAGTGTATGTGCTAACAGTGCATAAAAGCTAGGGAGAAAAGAATGTGTGTCAGTGTAAAAAGGGTGGGTGAATGCTTAGGAACTGAGGCTTAGAAAGAAAGCTGGAAGAAGAGGGGAGACAAAGAGACTTTTGTTTGGTAACTGTTAAGTTATGCCTACGTATCCTCTCGTGCAATGAGGAAGCCAGAACACCGTAGTTCGACTCAAAGAGACTGGAAATGATTTGACTTTTAACTGCTTACTTGTCTATGCTCAAGTGTATGACTCGTCTGGCCCGAGTGCTAACTGTCTTGCATTAGACGGAAGAAACGAGTTCTCGTTTTTGAATGAGTATGATAAGAAACGAATCCCGGAGGAGACGATTATTGTTTGTTTTTGTGTTTTTAGTCTTTTATTGTTTTTGGTGTTTTGCATAGGTTTAAGAGCTTAAGCCTAAATCAAGGATTTGTAAACTCATTATATCCTCTCTGATTAGGGATAATGAGCCTACTTAAGTATGAGATAAGCATCTCAACTTAATTACCATTATGATGTAGGATTAAGATCATTAACCTACTTGTGATTATTAAGTGTTTTTGAGTTTTGTTTAGTGTTAAGTAATGAGTTTAATCTCTAATCAAGGATTAGTGAACTCATTACACCATCCTAAGAGAAGGATAATAGATGAGAACACCTAAGCTGAGGAAGACTCCTCAATTTAATCCATGGTTAGGGATTAAATTCATTATATAAAAAACCTTTATTAAAGTGGATTTTAATTAAAGGTGAGATTAAGAAGTGGGTTTTAAGTTTGTAAGACAACTTGAGGGGGACTTGTCCATTAAACACTAGGGTTAGTCCCTCTTAACCATAAGGAAGAGATTGAACCCTAATGTAAGGCCCAAGTTACAAGCTTAAGTCTTGACCATTATTAAGAGTTTTGATTAAGGGGTGTAAACAAATTAAAGGTTTAACACTAAGGATTAAATTTATGCACTCCATCCTAAGATAATGATGCAGGCATAACCCTAATTCAATGTCCTAAAACTTTAAGTGTTTAGCCTCTGATTATGGGATAAGAAGAGAGACTCAAGGAGAATCAAAAGTAAAAACTAAGGGGAGACTATATAAAACCCTAAAGTTATCATGATTAGTGGTTCCTATGGTTTGTGAGGCTTAGAGAAGATCTTCAGGAAGCCACCAAGGAAAAAGAAGCAGATGAAAAGAGATGGAGAGAAAGAATAAGTTACTTACTTCTTGAAGAAGATAAGTAACCTAAAAGAAAGAAAGTAAGAAAGAGAGCATAAGTGAATTAGATTCACTTCAAAGACAAGTAAATAATGCATATGAAGAGATGAGAAGAGGTGGGATGTGAAGGTAAATCCACATCCCAAACAAATTACCATAAGCCCCTAAAATATTAGTATGGATGCATAAGAAATAAAGCAAAAGGAAATGAGATGAATAAATATGAAAAGGCCAAAAAAAGAAGTGTATATGCAAGGTAAATGTGTTATGAGATGATGCAAAGTCATACATAATGCTTATGAATGTTCATACAAGGATGAGATGCAATGGAAGCATGTTTAGAAGCATGAAAACACATGGATGTTCATGAAATGTAATGAATGCAAAACATAGAAAATGAATGAGGAAATGATCAAGCAATGTTCAAGCATGTCTTAAGATGTCTAAGATGTCATACAAATGAATGAAATGACATGGCAAGTTCATATGATGATGATATGCAAAGATTAATGCAAATGAACATGAGAAATTAGGGTTTTAAGGCAACATGAGATGCATATGACCAAAACAGAAGCATACATCATGATAAAAATTTGAAATTGAACTCAAATGAACCCTAAACATATACAATATCACTCACCAAAGGAGAAGGTCAGAAGCTAAACCTAGTGAAAGTTATGGATTTCCTAAGTTAACTAGGGTTTTTGGATGCTTTTAAGGGAAAATGCAAATCAAATTGAAAATGCAATTCAAAATTATGAAATAAATAACCTAGATACTAGATATAACATGTGAAACAATGCAAAAAGAACCAAGTTCAAACTCATCATGTTTAGGCAGAAATGATTTTTTCAAGTTAGGGTTAGAAAATGTGATTTTTAAGAACCCTAATTCAGAGATAATTGTGAAAATCTGATCAAACCTAAAAAGAAATTTGTATGGTGAGTTTGAAAATGTTTCTAAATGTCTAATAATGCTTCATGAAATTTTTGGTGATTTTTAGAAACCTAAATGTATTTTTAATTAATTAAAATCAACTAATTAATTAAATAAAACATTTAAATGTTTTAAAAATACTTTATTTATGCAAAAGTTAAAATAAAAAAATGTTTTTGAGTTAAGAAAAATATTTAAATTGAAAATGCATAAAATGGAATTTTTTAAAAGTCTTTTGCTATTTTAAAATAAATATGGAAACAAATGCAATAAAATGAAGTAAAATGAGAAGTAATCAAGATCTATGGCCCAGATTTGAAGGGGGGTTGACTGACGCGCAAATGAAAGGTCAGGATCCTTTCTGATTAATTAATTAAAAATTAAGTTAATTAAGTGGATTAGGGTTTTAATGAGGCAATCTGGGCCATCCAACACGCGCGGGAAACACAAATCCAAAGGCTATAATTCAAACTGGCATTTAACCCTAATTAAGCCCTAATCTGTTTCAGGAGACCGAAACAGTGTTCCGGTCGTCTTCTCCGGCCAGCTCTTCACTCCATCTCACTCCCTAGGCCACACCAAACTCCCTAAATCTCCAGAATCACTCATTAAACATCACAGGACAAGAATCAAGCAACAAGAACAATTTATTTTGTATCAAACAAGAGAATCAAACAAAAATATTTTTCACAGGCAAAGTTTCAGAAGATCAATACATGCTTAATACTCAACCATTTTCAAAAGTAAACATATCACAATGATCAACATATCATGTAGAATCAATTTATAACTTAAAAAACAAGTTCTGTAAAAATTGTTCTTGATGATTACCTGAGTTGAAGCTTTTCAGTTTGGAGCTTTCTGACCCCCTCCTTTGTGAAAAACCACTCCACTTGATCCCTTGATGCTTCTGGAAGGCTTAGAACAAGTTTATGATGGTTGGTTTTAGTGTTTCAGTTCTGATAACTCAGAAATCATGTTCTTGTTTGAGAAGCTTTCAGGCCATGGCAATGGGTGCTTTGTGTTCTATGATTGATTTTGAGACGAATGGTGAAAGAATCAGTGATTTTTGTTGGCTGTGGAGTGAGTTTCAAAGAAATGAAGATTTTGGGGATTTTTTGTGAAACTGAGCTTAGGGCTTGATTCAGGCTTGTGTGTGTTGTGTAATGAACTCCTTGATGTCCACATAAACAATGTTGATTGGCCAGAGAGTTGTTGTGGCACAAGCTGATTGGTATTGGAGGTTTTACAAAAAGTCAAGATTGTGTACTATGAGGTATGGGCTCGGGTCAGAGGTGATCTAAAGGGGTGTCTTACCTCAGCCAGCTTCAAGGAGGGCCATGGGATGGTTTAGAGTGATCAGAAGTGAATGAGTGGTGAGATTGCAATGGTTTTGCACATTTGCAACTTTGTACATTCTTGAGAAATTGGCCATGAAAACTTGTGATGCAAGGCTCAAATCTGATATAAATGTGTTACATTATCATGTAATGAAGCTTAGAGGTCATTAGAAGTCTTGAAACTTGATTTTGCAAAAATCCCTCTATGGCATGAACTTGAAAATTATAGGATTTTCCCAACTTTGAAAGATCATATCTTGAGTTCTAGGATGAATCAAGAGGAGTTCTTGTACTTTTTGAAAATGGGAAGATCCAATCTACAACTTTCATGTTTAAGGATTTTTCATTTGAAGCATTTTTGATCAAGAAAGAGGAGGTTGAAAATCTTTCCCAAAATGGAAAGTTTTTCATTACAAGTCATGTCCAAAAATGGAAAGTTTGTAAATGGCTTGAAATTCTTCAATCTTGTGAACTTCTAACCACTTCTAAGATCAAATAAAGATTATAGAACCTCAAATTGATGAAAATTACCCTTTGGTTCCATTGGTGGTGGCCTCAGATGCCCTGATTTTGACTTTTCTTCACAATAAGTTACCAGTTGATCAGATGACTTCCACAATGCATTTCTTTATCAAATTTGGTACACATGCTCCTTATAACATATTAAGACCATTAGAATCAAGAATGACCAAAAAATTTGAGGTTAAAGGCCTTAAACCCAAAACCCTAATTTTAGGTCATCTGTGTAGAAAACCCTCAGTCTGCCTCTATGCCTTTGCAATGCTTTGTGATTTCTTGACTTCAAAACAATTTTGGAGATGTAAAATGATCATAGAAAACTCATGGACCATCTTGGCATGCTTCAAGACCTTTGAGATGGCTCAGATCACTTCTTGGATTGCTCAGATCACAAACCCTAGATGCAGATGGAATGAACTATGCAGTGAGATGTAATGAGATGTTTATGCAATGCAATATGAAAAGATCACAAGCCATGGTGTGAGAAAAGGTGAGGGAAAATTTGGGGTGTTTACAACTGCCCCTATTCAAGCATGAGTTAGATGTTCAGGGTGTAAGCGCATGGCTTAGTAGACAAACAAGATAACTTGTGGTTGAATATCGAAGACAGTCCGAAACTTGCACTCACTGGGGGGAGAAGAAGAAAAGGGATATAAATTGTAACAGGCAGTATAGACTGAATATCAAATGAAAGCGATGGAGGACGACCATCGAGCAGAGTACGATTGTTGGGGATGAAAAAACGGTAAGTAAAGCAATGATGGGGATGGCCATCATGCTGGGAAATAGAGAGACCACGACGGGAACGGCCATCGGGCAAATAAATAAAACTCTCTGGGGATTAAAGAAATGAGGAAAGCACTGACAGGGATGGCCATCAGGCTAAAGAATAAATAAACCGTGACGGGACGACCATCGGGTAAAAGAATAAATGAAATAATGATGAGGGACGGTCATCAAAAAGTGAAGGACGATCACCTAGCAGGGGACGACTGCTGAAAATATCATGACATAGGACGAATGCCGGATAGAAAAGATCAACGATGAGGATGGCCATCGGATAAGCATGATGAAGGACGATCATCAAGAGGTGAAGGACGATCACCTAGCAGGGTACGGCTGCTCTGGGGATTATCTCGACATAGGACGAATGCCGGATAACAAAGATCAATGATGGGGATGGCCATCGGATAAATGATGAGAGACAGTCATCATAAGGTGAAGGACGATCACCTAGAAGAGGACGATTGTTAAAAAGATATCGCGACATAGGACGAATTCCAGATAGAAAGTTTCAACAATGGGGATTCCACTGGAAAAGGATGAGGGACGGTCATCCATAGGTGAAGGATGATCACCTAGAAAGGTACGGCTGCCGAAAATATCGCGACATAGGATGAATTCCGGATAAGAGGATCGACGATGGGGATGGCCATCGGATAAAATGATGAAGGATGATCATCAAGAGGTGAAAGACTTATCACCTGGCAGGGGACGACTGCCGAAAATATCACGACATAAGACGAATGTCAGATAGAAAAGTTGTTCTGTTGGTGACTTACTAGGGAATAGTAAACACTGATGAATGCTTACGCTTTGAAATAAAAGGTATAAGTGTTTGATAGAGTGTATAGACTAAAGATGCGGACGGGCATCCTTAGGACCACGATACAGACGAGTATCGATAGAAGCAAACGCTGACACGTGTTTAAGGATGATGATATGGACGAGTATCAATCGGTTAAGCAAGGAACACAGACGAGTGTTCAATCTGCCGGGGAGGTGATATATATAAGATACTGTCGCTCCCGGGATTTTCATCCTAGTACAAACACGAAAGTGGCGCGGAAAAGGTAGAGTCGCCAGCCAGACATTTTTATCCCGGAAGAATAGGAAAGGTAATGTTGCACAAACCTGAGGAAGAAGGAAAGGACAAGGTCCTACGAACCAAAGATCTGGGTTCGGGAGTCGGTTACGACATGGGAAGGTATTAGCACCCCAGATCGTCCGCCGTACCCGACGGGATCCACGCTTGCTTGTTTTGTTTCAAAGGGTGAGAAAAATATAACTGCTGCTGATCAAATGAACTGGAATGAGAATGGAAAAGGGATAAGAAAAGAGAACAAAAGGAATGAATAAGGAAAATGTAGGGAAAATAAAGAACGTGCTCGAACGGGCCCTACCCCGCTGCCTACGTACCTCATCGGGATAATGAGGATCAAAGTCGACGTAGTTCGCCTAACTAAGGCGGGAACTATTTGTTTGTGTTTTTTATAGTTGGAACTGCGTATGTCTATGCTCAGGTGTTGCAGGCTCATCTGGTACGAGTGCGTTTACCATCTTGCATGCGAGACAAGTCGTCGCGAGTTCGTGTTGTGAGTGAATGAGATGAGAAGAGAAATTCCCGCAGGATAGTCACTTATTATTTGTTTTTGTCTTTTATGAGAAATATTTTGAATTTGTTTGTGAACTGTCTTGTACTAAGACCTACCCATCACGGGAAGTATTTACACCTCGCCCCGAAACAGGACGCGTATAAACACTCTGCAACAAAGTCTCGTGTCGTACAAAATTGTTTGGTTAATCCTTAGATGTTTTATTATTTTCTTCATGAGGAAAGAAAGAATGACTCAAATTGGAAAAGGTAAAATCTAATGGGAACTAAGACACACCCTAATTTTTATTGATTTATTTACATGGGAAATCCTATGGTTTGTGGGGTTTTCTAAACCTAATGGAAAAAGCACCTAGAACTAATAGAATGCAACTTACTTCCTAAGGAAGATAAGTTGATTCTAAAGCCAAGGGAAAACCTAAAACAATTGAAGAATTAATTAACATACAAAAAATATTGAAATTAAATGACTAGCTAGAATTCAAAGGCAATTCAAATAAAAGCATGAATTAAAATAGTCCTATTTACTTTTATTCTAATCCTAATTAAAAAGAAACCTAAGCCTAAATTCTAAACTAAGGCCATACCTAATATTTTTTCTTCTAAAAATCAAAATCTAAACTAACCTAAGTCCATATTAAATCCTAAAACTAAATTTAAACTAAATTATTTTTTATTTGAATTTAATACCAAGCCTAACCTAATTGAAATTGCATGTAACAAAACCTAAAACTAAAATCCTAAAAAAATAGCAAAACCTCTGGAAAAATTATGAAAATTAATCTATGGGGGCCTAAGATTATCTATAACATTGTGTTAAAAAGGATTCTGAAAAATCATATTTTTGCTATGCCTAAAAATTATTTATTTTAACCTAAGAATTAACCACTAATTTCTAAGGATTAATCTACTAAAGCCTAAGATAAAGTGGCCTAAAAAATCCACAAAAATTAACCTAAGTCCTACTATGAGTCCTCTAACTACAGTAAAAAGAATAGGCAAAAAAAGTTACTGGAAGGTCAAGAAATAAAATCAACAAGATCATGTGTACAATTGAAGAAAGTCTATTAAAAACTAATTACATGAAAAATCCAAATAAAATCAAAAATACAGCAAAAACAGAAAAAATAAAATGCTAATTATTTCTAATATGAATTAAAAGTCTACCTGAATTTTTATGGAATTTTTTAATCATTTTTTCTATTTTTTATGAATTAATTCCTAGACTATAGAAAACTAAAAAAATCTAAAGAAAATAAGAAAGAGGGGGTGGATTAGCAATATTTCTTTAATTGATTTTCTAAACTGGGCCTAAAACAGGGGTGTGATTAGTAAGTGGGAGAAGCCCAATGCGCTGGATTATGAGGGAGTATGGGATAGACTCTCGGTCAACTTTGTTGACTCATCTGAAGCCGTTAGATCTGGTCTTTGCATTAGTAATCATATCACATGGTTATGGAATGAAGGTGCGTGGTTGTTATGATGGTTGCAAGAACACAAGACCACCGCACAAAAGGCCAACCGGACGGTGATACGTGTCACCGCCAGTGCGTTTGAAATTCAAAAGCCAACCTTATCCTCTTCTAACGGTGGGTTTAAGAGAATTGATGAAGAATTAATTAAAATTAAAGGCCATTATTCTTAATTCTCTTTTAATTTTCCAAGATATTCATATAATCAAACCTTAACTTCTTTGATTATTTTTAATTACAAAAACAAAAAAAAAACCACAGGCTGAAGACCTAAACTCATAAATTAAACCTAATTTCTCCTTTTCCTCTTCTTCCTTCCCCACGCTGCCGCAGCTTCCCCCCTTCGTCTCCTCTCCCGTTCATCCTTCTTCTTCTTCTTTTACACACCACCACCTCTCCGCCGTATCTCCCTTCAACCATCTTCTTCACCAATCGAACCACCACCACCTTCGTCCCCTTCTTCCTAGCTCCTCCGCACCTCCAACAACCTAAGCTACCTAAAGCCTCCACAACCTTCATCAATCTCTCGCCATCACCATAACCTTAACATTATTCTTCTTCCAAACCGAAGCAAAACCAAACATAACATCCCTCAATTCAAACAAAAGAAACCCTAACATGACCTAATCCCTCTTCTCCACAAATTTGAAAATCGGCCTCTCACAATCTCACTTCAGAAGGTCAAAACACAGAGAAACGGTTCAAGATGTGTGTACCTTCAACTAATGAGGAGGATGGTATATTCGATGCTATTCGTTGACGGATCCGTGACGTTTGAACCGTTGATGAAAACAATGACCAATGCGCGATGAATATGATGTCACGGTTGTAGAAGAACGACGAAGTTTAAAGCAGTTTGATTCCAAAGCTGTTATCAAGCTTCTTTCGGTCGTTGCGTTCGATGATGAAGAATAATGAATTCACGATTATGTTGATGTCGAAGAATCCAACTGAAGCCGGTAATGACGTATGGTGAAATCCGTGTTCTTGAATTTCGCAGATTCGGTGAAGGTGCAATGTGTTCTTGGTTGCTGCTTCGTTATTATCTTGCTTCCGAATTCACAACTCTCACCGCATTGTTTATTGATTCTGGAAATTTGTTTTTTGCTTTCTTTTTGCAGGTTGTTAATGCAGGTTAGGGGCGGTGGAGATTGAGAGGGATGCCGGTTGAGAAGTAGGGGGAGAATGGAAAAAAAGAAATGGATGAAGAAGGAGAATGGTGTGGATTGGATTGAAGGAGAAACGGATTGGAGGAGGTTGGTTCAAAAAAGGTTGAAGAAGGTAGAGAAGAAGAAGATTGAAGAAAGCTTGGATTGAAGGAGAAGAGTGAAGTAGAAGAAGAGAGATGCAGATTGAGATTGTGAAGTTTTTGTGAAGAAATTTTTCGGTGAAGAAAACTGAAGATGAAGATGGAGATTCTGCTTTATAGGAGATGGATCCAACATGGCTCTAGAGCTTTTTCTGGTGAAACTTCTAGAAAATTTCTATTAAAAGTTTATTGGCTTTTGGTTATGAATTAGTTATGAACTTGTTATATTTCGGTTCTGGATTTCGATCTTCTTCTGAGCTAATTATAAGTTAATCTCTTCTGTTTTTGCCTTTTGACAGGTTCTTTCTTTTGGCCTCCTCAAGAACTCTCACGCCAATATTCGAGCAAAGGTAGCTAACGTTGCGAAAACAATAGCTCGAAATAATCCTCGAAGTCACCCGCGATGCCACGACCAACAATACATCATTGAGGTCACAGAAGCATAAAAAGACAGCTGACAGAGGTGATACATTGATTGCAAAGTCTCAGCCTTGGAGAGCAATTCCGAATACTTCCCCTCTGGTTATATCACCCACAGGCCGGGGTTCTTTTATATTATTCTGATTCTGAGTATTTCTCTACGGAATTCCCGAATTCTCCACGAAATTGAGTTCATATAAATCACTCCTTCTTCTCCTTCTGAGTCTGCGATTTATTGATGAGTCATTGGTTCGGATTTGCAGGACTCCTGCTGAATTGAAGCTATGTGATCCAGGAAAACGAAACCAAATCGAAAGAGGGTCCTCAGGGGATGTGCTATTCGCTTACGAAGGCGAATCGAAGATCAAGGAGGCTAGTGCAGATTCTCATATCGTTTATGTTGGCGGACTAGTGATAAAGAATTGTTCATGATGCGATGGTGCGAACTCGGTTCAGATGAGGATGGATGCGATCGAATGATGAAGATACGTATCGCCGGTATTGTTTCAGAAGCTATTCCTCATTCTACTTTTACTCTTGATCAGTGGGTTTGCGATTTCTACTATTAGTTCTCTACTATCCTTCTTGAATACTCATTAGATTCTGCTTTTCTTTTCTCGTGCGTGGTTCTGACTCTCCGTTAAAAATTTCTGTTCGACTTTCTGTTATCACAGGTTGAATATCCTTGATGAGGGCTAAAAATGAAGCTTGCATATCAAATCAGGATTGTCGGATTACGGAGAGTGACAAAAAGAGAAGATATTGATGATGGTTGAAGATTGATGAAGGCGTATTTGAAGCCGTGAGATGAAGAGGAGATATGGATATGCTGAAGAAGCTTGAAGTCTTGAAGAAGAGTTTCCTTTTATTTATTTCTCTGTAAATCAACACTGTTTTTACTTCTACAGAAACTGAAGTTTTCTTAAACCTTAAGTAATCTTAGAAACAAATCCACAACGCATTCGTATGAACTTTTTAAATACACGCGAACATCATTATTTTTCTTCTTTGAAATCCAACATGATTCCGCAGATAATCTCCAATAGTTCCGACCGGTGTTTCACCGATTCCGTCACACAATTCCTAGCAACATCGCCATGTTTGTCCATTATTATTTTTTAGTTGCTCAAGTGCCCATGAATCTAAGTTTATATATCTCACAAAACTGATATGAACTCCTAGACTTCTATGAACAACAAAACAATCAATGCAGAGAAAAATCCCATACGTAACAAACGCCCATATTGGCTTCTCCGTATTGCAATTGAAACACCTCTTATTCTCAGACCCCAATTTGAATTTTCTGAACACAATGTTCTTATCAGTGAATCCAACGGAAGCCATTGACGGTGGAACATGCAACTACATTTTTTATTTAACAAAATAAAATGTATATGAAAAATTTAATTGAATCCACCAAGAGTCGCTCTTGAAACCAAAATGGATCAATCCTTGAGGACTAGAACTAATCGTGAATCAAACTTGGACCCAAAACCACAAATCACGTTAAGACAAATACCACCAAATCTCTGGTTAAAATTTATGAAACAACATCCTTGACCACGAGTAGCTTACTGAATTGATCATCCTCTTAACTTCTGACTAATTAAACCATGAACACCTTGAACATGTTTGAATCCCTCTCCGGGAGAATAAATCGTCCGAGAAATAATCACCGACGCAAATGACTTGCAATTTAAAAAAAATCTCTCGATATTTTGACCACGATCAGGTCAAACGTCCACCTGAATTAAATCGCAAATTGCACAAACAACGCTTGACCTAGAACACTGCCCGCTTATGCTATGTCTCATCCTATGAATGACATGCTCCACTTAGATAAATGCAATGTTACATATGCGAGATGTTATGCCAAGATTCTATGAAAATGGGAGGGCAAATTTTGAGGTATTACGACTGCCTCTATTCAATCATCTACAAGCCTGAACGAATAATTGCAACAACTTTTAGACGTTCAAGGTGCAAAGTGATTGAATACTCGAATAAAACCTGAAAATTTGCACACAGAGGGTAATGGAAATTCCATATGCGCGTTTTTATTTAAAATTTTTGTTTTGACCTCTGAATAGGTAACGGAGATAGAACCAGGTGGAATATAATTAATGCAATCATTGCGACTGCTGAGCGAATCAAAGCCACACCGAGGGTGCCTGTTGGCGTAACAGGGCTTAACGAGACCATTAGCGGAATGGAACTCAAATCAATATGACTCCTGGGCAGGACCAAGCCATAAAGAAAACAATACGCGACTGCTGGGCATGATCAAGCCACGGAGGATGCCTGTTATCGAAACAGGACTTAACGTAACATCAACCGATTTGCGACTCAAATAAGATCAACCGATCTAACATAGAGATGGTATCAACCGATCCATAACTAAGAAAACGAGAATGTAATATCATCCGATTTACAGCTCGAAGAGAAATGATATCAACCGATTCATAACTCAAATAAGATCAACCGATCTAACATGGAGATGGTATCAACCGATCCATAACTAAGAAAACGAGAATGTAATATCATCCGATTTACAGCTCGAAGAGAAATGATATCAACCGATTCATAACTCAAATAAGATCAACCGATCTAACATGGAGATGGTATCAACCGATCCATAACCAAGAAAACGAGAATGTAATACCATCCGATTTACAACTCGAAGAGAAATGATATCAACCGATTCATAACTCAAATAAGATCAACCGATCTAACATGGAGATGGTATCAACCGATCCATAATCTTCACACTGAGACGAGACCAAAAGGAACAGGATCATTGTACTTAAATGATAACCCGAGACGCGACCGTTGTACTGAAACAGAGACGCGAAAAAATGAGACTGTTGTACTGAAACAAGACCCAAAGACGAGACCATTGTACTTAAATGGAGACTCGAAAGGAACGGGATCGTTGTACTTAAACGAGAGCCCAAGACGCGACCGTTGTACTTAAACAGAGACGCGGAAAAATGAGACTGTTGTACTGAAACAAGACTCAAAGACGAGACCATTGTACTTAAATGGAGACTCAAAAGGAACGGGATCGTTGTACTTAAACGAGAGCCCAAGACGCGACCGTTGTACTTAAACAGAGACGCGAAAAAATGAGACTGTTGTACTGAAACAAGACTCAAAGACGAGACCATTGTACTTAAATGGAGACTCGAAAGGAACGGGATCGTTGTACTTAAACGAGAGCCCAAGACGCGACCATTGTACTTAAACAGAGACGCGAAAAAACTGAGACTGTTGTACTGAAACAAGACTCAAAGACGAGACCATTGTACTAAAATGGAGACTCGAAAGGAACGAGATCGTTGTACTTAAACGAGAGCCCAAGACGCGACCGTTGTACTTAAACAGAGACGCGAAAAAAATGAGACTGTTGTACTAAAACAAGACTCAACTAGGGATAACAAACAAGACTTGGTAGAAGTAACCACACTGAGAAATGAAGTTGCATTCTGTGGGGAATACTTCAATTTGATTGGAGATGTAACGGGTCTTATGTGATATACCTCAAAACTGGCCCATGCTGGTATGCATATGTTTGGATTTACGACGTAATGTTCCATGATGATGGAAATGCTACACTTTGGAGGATGCAAATGTAATGATGATTATGCATATGCAAATGCAAAGAGATCTCCTGACAAGGAGACTGCAAGTATCTCAGATGGCTTGACTATGGAGAGCTGATGATCACTGTATTGATCTGGTTAATCCTGGTGAGGAGGAAACAACTCTGCGGGGAAGGTTGTCAATGATACACCGGCTCTGAACTGCCGCCACTACCAAAAATAAATTGGACTTTGAGATTGGAGAGCCAAGACCCTGTTGGAGATGGACTCTTCTTGAACTCTGAAGGGGAAATGAAGACCTCCTGACCTGGTTGAGAACCAAAGGCATGACACTGCTAAGGAAGCAATTGCTGGGGAGGAAAGACACTCTTTATACTGCTGAGAATTGCCCTTGTCTGAAGGGAAACTCCTGCTTAGGGATGGCACCCACCTTCTGCTACCTTGCTGGGAGAAATTTCAACTTCCACATTGTTGGGGATGACGGGTGATGTCAATGATAAAGCTTCCTGCTGAAGATAAAAGCTCAAGCTGCCACTTACTGGGGATAAGAGATAAATCCTCTCATGTTGGGAATGAGAGATGTAAGGCGTCTCATGCTTGTGATGAGAGACGGTGATACCCTTCTTCTCAAGAAGTAATCTTCCATGAGACTTGCTAAGGAACCTTGATCGATGAAGTCCGCAGATGAAACAACTCTTGCAGTACTATGCTAACACTGGCTTTGCCCCTAGCCCTGGGTTGATAGGTTGCCGACTAATCATGAGTGAACAATGGTTCTTTGAAATTTTCGACTCGCCTCCGATTAAGGTCCATCAGAAGTAAATGTCTCAAGAGGATTTTACAGAAAACATGGCATATGAAATGCCTCAGTGTCTTCAAACTCTTGGAGAGATTCGTCGGATCTCGAAATAACTATCCCAGACTGCATGGTCTATGAAAGAAATTGCCTCGCGAGTATTCATGAAAAACTCATATCATTGTGAGATATTCTGCCCCAGTATATTGAACTCTGGATAGGTGCTTCTGATAAGCCGTCTTCGGGAGAGAGTACTTCTCATGCTTCTGGGATGGCCTGCCCCGGTACGAGCCTTGAAGTGATCACCTCTGACTGACTGTGCTTTGAAGAAAACGCCCATGCTACATACTCCTGGAGAGATTTGAATCTCGAAGTAATTTCCTCTGTTTGGTTGAAATTTGAATAAATGCCTCAGACTCATGGCTCTTTGAGAGATTTGAATCTCGAAGTGATTTCCCCAGCTTGGCTGAATTTTGAAGAGATTGCTCGACATGATTTCCCCAGATTAGTTGGCCCTTACCACGACTGTTGGGAAAGTCCCCACTCAATGGAGTTTTCTTGAAAAGTGCACCTCGATACGATCGTATTTCGGAAGTTTCAGACTTCTCAACTTGCCAAGATTGAGCTTCTGGACTGAGATTCCATATGTAAACTTTTATGATGCCAAACAAATGTATGCAAGCAGAAAATGTTTATTCTAAAAATGAAAATTCTAATGCAAAACACATGTTAATCTCGAAGTTTTACTGAAAAAGATGTCGCAAACCTTTGTGAGCGAATCACTGGTTACGATACGACATTAATTTTTGAATAATAGAAAGCATGCACATGCAACACCAACAAAGATCTTTCAACACCACTCATAGGAGTCAGGAACGCGATATCGTGGTAGTATGCTCTCAAAAATAACCCTGTTTCAGTTAGGACTTTTGAGGGTTGTATTGTGGCCTGGTTCACGGTTATAGAAACAAAGGATATAGGCTCGAAGTTTATTTGTGCCCACCCCTCTTCATGATGTTATCCATTCCTATGTTCAGCTAGCTTTCACAAGCGCTCACCTCTCAAAAAGGGTTTTGTGATGGTTAAGGAACCAATGACACTAACAGTTTTAAACACTAATCAGGTTGTTGTTTAGAGTCAGTCAACCCTTCGCCTTCCGTGTCTGTATCACACGACTCTGTTCTTGTTCAAAGATCCTTCTTGTGTAATCCTTTTCGTCTTTTGATTTTGCATTATTTCTCTTATCCCTAACTTTTGCCTGGACTGATTCTTGTGAATCTTTGATTGTGAAGTCCAGCGGGAGGCCCTAACTTTTGCCTAAGTCGTTTGTTTTCAAGTTTCGACTTAGCGGTTTTTTTTTTCTTTTTGCATTTTGAACAAGTCGCGTGACACTGTTTCTCTTGATTGCTTTGCGAGGGTTGTGACTGCCTCATTCTTTGGTCGACGAAGGATAACCATTGTGGTTTTCAATCTTTGGACCTTTTGACTTGGACAACCATTGTGGTTTCGGGTCTTTGGACCTTTTGATTAGCATAGTAGAATGCAATGGATCTTCAAATACACTCCTTTATGAAAGTCTGAACGCTCGGTCCGACTAGCTGACATCTACCCTGCCCCTGGGTTACATGTGAGGGTTTTTTATGAGAAAAGAAACTCCTACTTCAAGGCTCAAAGGGGTTAGCGAGGGTCTATCTTCCTTATATCTCCGGTGTTTAGGAATTTGAAACAAAGCTTGTACATCTTCAACAGGGCCTTACTCGAGAGCACACAATTTTGCGTTTTTGTTTCGTCATTCTCCCTCATAGAGTTTAAGCATGACAATTGGTATTGCGATGTACATATGCAAGATTATAAGTGAATGCGAATGAATTACTTCAAGAAAAACATGTGAGTTTTATTATTGCTAACATTCAAAAGCAAACAAATTTCATACATGTAGACAAATGTTTAGCATATAAAAGAAACTACAAATGGAAATGCAGTAAAGAAACTGAATATTGTCGTAGTTGAGGAGGCTTGGCTCCGCCTGGACCTGTCAGTCTTGGATACTTTTAGCGATCAACAGCTCTTTCACGGACTTGTAGTCTTCAATTCGCAGTGGTACAACTAACTATGACAATCATACCTCTTATTCTAGTTATTTTGACTCTGACACGAGACATCTGAAGGGAGAAGTGAAGTCGGGGAGTAAAGTTGTCCCATAAGGTTGCTCGGAAAGACCTGCCGATCTTCTGCCTATGTATCTCCATTGACCCAAGACCAATGAAGAATCAGAGCGACGTAGTTCCCCTCAATAGGGATGAAACTGCACTGCAAAGACGCACCATTGCCAAAAACAAGAGTATCCGGAATACTTCTGGCTTCAAGACTTCAAATCAAAGAAAGTGTCCTCTCTCTTATGTTTGGTGCAAAGTTGACAGCTTTCGAGTCGATTAAGTCCTGCTCCGTATGGTGAAAAGCTTTACACCTGTCAATATGATGCCCTGGCGCCCCAGAATGAAAATCACAGTTGACATTGGCATCCCATCCCTCCGGTAGTGGAAAAGGAGGTGGAGATAGCTTGCGAAGCCCAACCAACTTCAACTAAAGCAAATGCTGGAGAAGGTCAGTGTGAGACATTGGCAAAGGGTCAAAAAATCTTTCTCTCCTTTGTTGCCGACCCTGTTGAGGATTACGCTGACGACGATTTTGCTGTCGTGAACGTGTGGCACTTGGGATGATCATAGATGTTGTCTGGTAACGCGAACCTTGATTTCTTTTCTTTCACTGGACACAAACTGCCCCTGCTTCCTCGTACTGCCTCCTTTGCTCATTGGACAACGACTTCTTGGTTCCAGAAGTGGAGACATCGTTGCTCTGAATCTTTCCTCGCTTCATCCAATTTTCAATTCTTTCACCAGTCAAGACGATATCAGAAAAACTGTTAGCTGAACAGCCTGCCAAACGTTCTATGAAGTGCCCCGGGAGGGTATCCATGAATAGGTCTACCATTTCTCTCTCCTGCAACGATGGTTGTACTCTGGCTGCGACCTCGCGCCACCTCTACGCGTACTCCTTAAAGCTCTCGGAGTTCTTTTGTGACATGCTCTGAAGCTGGGTCCGGCTGGGAGCCATGTCAATATTATACTGGTACTGCTTGAGAAAGGCTTCCCCAAGTTCCTTCCAATTACGGACAGAGTTCTTTTCTAGCTTCATGTACATCCAAAGCTTCTCATCTTTCGTATGTGCAGCGATTTTGCGATAGAAGGCCTGCAAGTGAGTTTTCGGGCAAGATCTACCACTGTACTTGTCGAAAATGGGTGGTCTGAACTTTGGAGGGATGACCACCCCTGAAACCAGCCCCATATCAGCAACGTCAATGCCAAGGGTATCTTTGCATTCTAGAGTCTTTACCTTCTCGTCTAACATCTGGAAGTCCTGGTTATTGGCCCCAGAACCAAATCCCATATCTTCATTGAGAAAAGTAAGTTGATCCTCTTGTCGGTCTGCTACACGAACATGAATTGGACCAACGCCTTCAGGGATAGGAGGCCTATTATCCGTAGATGGGATGATTGTGTTGTTGATCGGATTGCCTTGGGTGTCCAAGGTAATCATTGGAGGATCGACCTGTGGACGATTAAACCCCAACAAGGCAGTTCTCATTTCTTGCTGCCCTTGCACTATACCTCGCATTGCTGCCATAAACTCCCCCATCTGAGTGCGAAACTCGTTCAACTCAGCTTGTACCGTATTCATGATTTGACTCGGGTAGCGTACTGGTACAGCCGATACTTCTCCTGAAATGGTCAAATAAATTAGGAAATCCAAATAACTCGTTAGTATGAAAAAATGATATGCGTGAAAATGCCATGCCACCAATCCCACTCCATTCAGATTGGGGGACAGATACCCCACGGAGGGCCATATCATAAGATAAATTCTGTGAGTGTGCACAGAGAAAGTGCTGAGTATCGGGAATTCAAAATAAAATTGCCAGGATAAAAGAGTTGAAACGATGGTACCGACACACTTCCATAAAGCAAAGAATACACCAACATGCGAAACCTTATACAATTACTTGCCAATAATACTGAAATACGGGAAAATGTCACAATCCACAACAGAAAAACAAAAGATTCCTTCAACAGCTCTGAAGGTAATCTAGAAACACAATAAAGCAAATGACATGTATCAAAGAAATCTACATCTCCTGATTTGAGCTTCGTGCAGTATGCATGGCCAGCTGGATCAAAGGCTTCAGCTCCTAAGGTACCCTTATGATGTAATGATCCCTGAATCAATTAGATATTGGACATTGTGCTTGAAGGCTTTGCACTCGTCGATGGTATGTCCAAATCTTCCGGAGTGGAATTCACACCTAACATCCATATTGTAATCTGGGGGAATGGGGTAGGGCATTGGCAAGGCATTCCCTGGCTGAATCAAATAATTCTCGAGCAAACGGGCAAACACTTGACTAGGAGTAAACACTTCTTCAGCCTGCTTGAGCTTGAGTCTCCCCTGTTGTTGATAATTTTGATGCTGAGATGAATTTGAACACCTAAAGTTCTTCTGCACTTTCTTCTTTATGTCGGATCGGTGAATGGGTAAAGGTGACTGACACGATGCCTTTACAACCCAGATCGGAGGCACACACCCCTGATTGGGGATAATTCTTGTGGTAAGGAAAGGAGAAGTTCCTCCTAGTGATATGAAATCCTTTGACACATCCCCATTGATCGGTGCGAACTCGATTACTTTTGCATCAATGAGCTCTTGAACTTGATGCTTAAGCCTTTTGCAGTTTTCCACATGATGACCAGGTGCCCCAGAATGGAAAACACACCTGGCATTGGCGTCAAAATCTGGAGGAAGCTTTTTGGGTGTGGCTGTTACGGTGACAAGTTCAACCAGATTAAGCTCGAGCAAACAAATAAGCAACTGCGCATATGACACCGAAATCAAATCAAACTTGGCTTCAGACGTCTTTGGCATTTGTCTGCGGCTTTTGCCTTTACCTTCCCTTTGATGAACTGAAAAAGTCTGCAAATTGGGAGGCTTAGGATCCCAAAGTTGAGGAGAATTTTCGCGAAACGTTTCCTGATCTTGGAACAAAATCACTGAACTGGGAAGACCAACAACTTCTACAGCAATAGAAGGGAGATGGTGCCCTTCTTGGAGCTTTGGGGTTTCCCTGGTCTGGTTCTCTTGTTTCTTCAGTTGGTAAACTTTCTCCATCAATAGCGTATGGTCATGGCACAAGGTCTGCATGTCCTCCGAAAGTTGATCCATTTGGACTTTCATTTCAGCTATTTCTGCTTGGCATTGTTCCATATCCATCTCTTGATGACTGTGATTCAAATTGGCCATTCTGAAGAGTAAACGAATCAAGATGAGAATCTGTCCCCGGACACCTGTAATGAGAGTAAGGATGCATGCAAATGCCATGTTCGATTATTTCCAAGGGATCCATCTGCTTTGATTCCAATTTGGATATAGGAACATATAATGACATGGTTCAAACATGGGATCTTTGGAAATAACCGAACAGGTATGATAAAATGCCATGATGTTATGTATGCAACAGGCATGTGATCAGTGAAGTGTCTGTGATGTGCCAATCGTATAATCAGGTGTCGGTGCAAGGTCTCAAAATCCAGATATCACAATAACCATCCCTCTGATCCGGGATCCATATCTTAAAACCAGAAATCCAGATCACAAAATTGAACCAAAGGAAAAGTGGGTATGCTGAAGGTATTAGGGTTCCTGCAAACCTGTAAACCCCTCCCAATCTCACGGGTGTGCTACTCGGGTCAACATCACGGACTTTCAAAGCCGAATAGCAATAATACGTTCACCATTTCCGAGAAATGGCTCATGACCAAATCAGGGAATCGGTTTGGCATTATTACTACTCAGTGTAAACACCCCAAATTTGCCCTCACCCATTCACACCATGGCTTGTGATCATTCTCATATGCATAAGTACAATCATGTCATCTCACATCTCATTTTTTATCCACTGCATAGCTTTCAAGGCATCTGCACCTAGGGTTTGTGATCTGAGCAATCCCAAAGCATCTTGAGCCATTCCAGAGGCTACCAATCAACTCAAAGGGGTCCATGTGTGTTTTTATATCATATTCCATCTCCTCAAAGTCAAAATTGCAGAGGAATCACAAGAACTAGGGTTTGAGTGGATGCAGAGCCAGGTTGAACTGCACAGTTGACTGAAAATTAGGGTTTTGGTTTCAGAGGCCATAACTCCAAATTTTTTGGTCATTCTTGTTTTCATTGATCTCTATATGGTATAGGGAGTATACATATCAATTTTCATGAAGAAATTCCATGGGGAAGTCATCTGATCAAGAGTTGACTTTTCAGACAAGTCAGTGTAAAATCAGGGCATCTGAGGCCCCCAATGACCCAACCAATGGTTGATCTTCATCATTTTGAGTGTATATGATCTTTATTTGATCATGGAAGAAGGTTGAAGTTCATAAAAATCAAGAATTTAGGGTTTTTGCAAATGTTGACTTTTTGGGCATAGTTGACTTTTCAAGAATGCATCATTTTAGGTCATTTTCCAAGCCATGATTTTGGATCCAAAAATGCTTCAAATGGAAAAACTTTGGTCATGAAAGTTGTAGATCTCATCTTTCCCTTTCCAAAAAGTACAAGAACATGATCTAATTCATCTTGGATCAAAAGTTATGGTTTGTTAAAATTGGCAAAAATCACTAAATTTCAAGTTATGCACCAAGTGTGAAATTTTGCAAAGTCATGAACCAATGCATTATGTGACTTCTAATTCCTCTCAAACCAGTACACAAACATTTCTCTAAGTCATAAAATCAGAATTGGATCAAGTTTGCCCATGGTTTGGTTTGTGTAACAAGGCATTTTCTCATAGAATTCCATAAAGCAACAACTTGCAAAAACCATCATGATCACTTCACCAACTTGATGCATTGGCTGCTGAGCTTTGCTAGACCTCTCCCTCATCCTTGCTGCGCCAGCCCATGCCTTGTACTTGCCTAGACCTTGAGCCATGCCTCACTTACACAAAAGTTGACCTTTATGCAAAAGCAAACTTACCTATCATAGCAGGCCATGTCACATCACAAAGCCAATCAGATTTGTTTATGTTATCCCTTTGCAAGCTAAACATAAGACTAAGCAAGGCTGAAACCATCACACTACACACATTCACAAAAACCTTCCACTTTGCAACTTGCTTCGAATTCCTCTCCACAGCCACTAAACATTCAAGCCAACTTCATCAATCATCTCACCACACTTCATAGATCACCCAGCACCAAGAACACAAGCCTGATATAGCCAGAACACCCCATAGCCATTGCTCACCCTCAGTCTGCATTTCTCTTCGAAACTCTCACCACAGCTTGCAAACACACAAACAAACACCACAGACCTTCTCCATTCACCCTCAGGATCTCAAACAACCCATCACCATGACCTGAAACCTCCAGAAACATCATTGCCATTTCTGAGCAAGCTTGAGCAGAAGCTGTCGAATCTCACTATCCAGCCAACTTAAACTCCATTTGAGCATTCAAACATCATCCAGAGGTCCTAGGAAGTAGATTGCACAAGGAGAGGTGGCCAGAAAGTTCTCAAACTGAAAGCTTCGAATCTCAGGTAGCCTGAAATTTATTTTTCCAGAAAGTGTTTTTCTTGTTACAAACTTGTTCCTCATGATTCACTGATCATCCTGATGCTTTTAGTTTTTGAAATGGTTGTCATTTGAGCATTTAATTGGTTTCTGAAGCTTGCGTGACCTAGAACTTATCCTCTTCGATTCAGCTTGTTTAGGAAATATAAATTTGTTTTGAGAGAGGGGTTTGATTCGTGAGAGGCTGGAGATCATTTCCCAATTCATAGATTTTGTTTTTGTTACGTTTTGAGAGGTTTTGAGGTTTCTCAGGTGAGGGCTGGCCGGAGAAGACGACCGGAAGTCTTCTCCGGCAGCCTGAAAGTCATTAATCACTAATTAGGGTTAGGGCACCAACTTTGAACCTGGGCCTTTAGATCCTGTTTCCCGCGCGTGAATGGAAGGCCTGGATCTTGTCATTAGTTTTAATTAGGTTTAATTTATTTAATTAATTAAGATTAACCTAGTTTGAATCTGAACCACAAGATCACGCGCGCAGTCAACACATTTGAACTCAGAATCAATCTCATCCATCCATCCTGATTACTTCCTATTTTATTTGGTTTTTATTCATTTTTATTTCATTTAACTTGCACATTTAATTTAAAATAGCAAAAAATTCTTAAAAATTATGAAACTTTTTCCTGAGAGTTTTAATAATTTTTAAGACACAAAAACATTTTTTATTTTATTTTTATCATTAAAAAAGTATTTTTAAATATTTAAAAGATTATTTTTAATTGATTAATGAGAATTAATTAATTAAAAATACTTTTAGGTATTTAAAAATTACAAAAAAATTCATGAAATGTTCTAAGACATTTAGAAACATTGTCCAACCTTCAAACCAAATTTCGTTTTTGATCTTGATGCATTTTAAGAATTTTTCATTGAATTAAATCATTTTTTATGCATTATTTTGATCATGGATTCAAAAATTCATTTCTGCCTATTGGTGAAGGTTGAGACATTGATTCTTTTTGCTTTGTCTTGTGTTTGGCATGTAGTTTCTAGGGTAAAAAGGCCATTAATTGTTCCTGCATTTTCAAATTGTTTGGCATTTGTTTTGTTAAGAACCCTAAAAAACCCTAATAACTTGCAAAATTCATATCTTGAGGTTGGTTGAGAGTTGAGAGCTCCCCTTTGGGCAGTGGTTCATCATAGGCCTAGGGTTTCTTTGGATAGCATTTTCCATTTTTTATCTTAGGGTTTGCTTCTGTTTTGGGGTTTTGTTTGATGTTTGATCCATGAACCCTAATTTGGGCTCTCTCTTGCATCCTTCTTGCATTTCCTTGCATAACATGACTTGTCTTTGCATTTTGTGCATTCTTATGATTCATTTGGCATCTTAAGACATGTAGAAGGCATGTTTGATCATTGCATTGCATATTTGCCATGTCATTTGCCTTGTATGCTTCATAACTTTTCATGCTTGTTCATGCTCTTTAGCTTGCATCATTTGCATTCATAATCTTGTATGAACATCCCCATTGTCTTGCCTCATGTTTGCAGCACCTCATAACATCATAAATCATCATCAACATGCTTCTGGTTTTGCTTAGCATCATATCATTTCATCCCATCTTGCATTGCATTGCATTTCTTTCTAACATTTCAGGTGGTGAGTAAACTTGAGAAGTGGATTTGCCTTCACTTCTCATACCTTTTCTTTTCATCTCTCTTGCATCCATTGCTGCATTCTTACATGTGTTTGAGTTTGAGCTTGCTCATTCTTCTTCCTCCCACTTTCTTTCTTCAAGTGACTTGACTTCTTGAATGAAGCAAGTCACTTTGCTTCTCTTAATCCTGTCCATCTGCTTCCTGGTGGTTTCTCTGAAGATTGTTCTTGAAAACCTCACAAACCTTAGGAACAACCAAGCATGAAAATGAATTAGGGTTTTGATTAGTATCCCCTCATAGTTTTACCTTTGTGTCTCTCTTTGAGTCTTCTCTTCTCATCTCATAATCAAGGACTAAACCCTAAAGGCTTTAAGACTTTGTGATTAAGCTTATGCCTGCATCCTTCTCTTAGGATGGAGTGTATAACTTTAATCCTAAGTCTTGAACCCTTAAGGTGTTTAAATCCCTTAATCAATTCATCTAATAAATATCAAGACATCACACTTGTAACTTGGGCCTTGCATTAGGGTTCTAATTCTTCCTTAAGTGGTTAAGAAGGACTAACCCTAGTGTTAATGGACAAGTCCCCCTCAAGTTGTCTTACAAACCATAAAATTCACTTCATCATCATACCATTAACTAAAATCCACTTAATAAAGGCTTGTTTTGTCATGGGTTTAATCCCTAATCATGGATTAAGTTGAGGAGTCTTCCTCAGCTTAAACATTCTCATCTATTATCCTTCTTTTAGGATGGTGTAATGAGTCTGTTTAATCCTTGATTATGGCTTAACCTCATTACTCAACACTAAACAAAAAAACACCAAAAACATCTAAATAATCACAAGTAGGTTAATGATCTTAATCCTACACCGAAGGTGATTAAGTGTGAGAATCTGACTTCACACTTAAGGTATTCTCATTACCCCTAATCAGAGGGAAGATGTGATGAGTTTACTAAATCCATTGGTTTAGACTTAAGCTCATTATCTTATGACAAATCTTCAAAAAGCAATAAAAGACTGAAAACACCAAAAACAAACAATAATCGTCTCCTCCGGGATTCTTTTCTCATCACCTTCACTCACAAACGAGAGCTCGCTTCTTCCGTCTAATGCAAGACAGTTTGCACCTGAGCCAGACAGGTCATACACTTGAGCATAGACAAGTAAGTAGTTCATTAGTCAATTCACCTTTCAGTCTCTTTGGGTCGAACTACGGTGTTCTGACTTCCTCATTGCACGAGAGGATACGTAGGCATAACTTAACAGTTATCGAACAAAAGTCTCTGTATATTCCCCCTCTTTCCAGCATTATTCTTTAAGCCTCATAATCATGAGCATACTCTTTCTTACACTGACACTTCACTTATGCACTTCACTTCTTTTACACTGACACCTGTACATTCTTTTCCAGCTATTTTATACACAGATTGCACTGACACTACCCCTTTAAAACACAAATCTTTTAAGCGTGGATCCCGTCGAGTACGACGGACAATCTGGGTGCTAATACCTTCCCAGGTTGTAACCAACCCCCTTTCTCAGTCTCTCTGGTTCGCAACCGTCTTATCCATCCTTTTTCTAGGTCTATGCAGCATTGCCTTTCCTTCGGGATAAAAATGCCTAGCTGGCGACTCTATTCATCTCCAGTGAGTTCACGGCTGTGTGTTCTCACTGTTCCCTTCGCCGACCGTTCGCGTCTGTACCTTCATCTGATCCATTTTCATTTGTCGGGAGCGACAGCTTGGCGACTCTGCTGGGGACCCTTATATTGCAACCAGGGCTTCTGGTTCTTTTTGTGGGTTCCTCCTAGCGCTTGTTTGATTTGTGTTTACTGGGGTGTTATGTGCTTGTTTGTGCTTGTATTTATTTTTGTTTACTGCTTTATGTACAGTTGCTTTACTGCTTTCTTTACTGCATTTATATATCATACTGTCATTGTTGCTGGCTGGATCTGGTTTTTTCTTTGGTGGGTGGGTGTTTCATTGAGAGTTAAGGTCCTATACCTGGGACCTGAGTGACACCTAGGCTAGAGTGAATCATATTCTTTCCCATTCCATTTCGGTCTGGTGCGGGAATATGAAACACGGTTCAGATATGGGTTTCTTCTTGAGAACTCTGTGTTGCAGATTTCCTGCAATGCTAGGGCTATCTGGGAAGCCTGCTAAGTCTGGATAACCTTTTAGTATTGACCTTCAGAAACTGAGGTGAATTAGAGGAGGAATTGTTATGGTGATTGTAAACACTGTACCTCCGGGTTAGAAGTGTTTACACTTCACATAACTGATCCAAGTCTGAGGATCCTTGTTCTAGATCATCACCTGTGAGGGGGTTGGGCTGTTTACAGGTTTGCAGGTACCTTGACCTCAGAATACCCTGTTACTTTGACTTTGTTAAGAATGCTCCATGTTGGACAGTTCTTGTGATTCTAAAACCTTGGACTTGTGGCTCTTTATTTGAGTCCCCTACCCTGGTTACTGGATTTATATACCTCCATCTGGAATTCTTGAACACACATGGATCTACACCAAGGCAGTTAATCAGATCCAGCTCAGTCACAAACCCTTGCATTTCATTTGCATACATACCCATTGCATCATATTAACATTTGCTTATTTGTGTTTCAGGGTATCCATATTCATCTGGTTTTGGTTTTGACCCCACCTGCAGTTTTGACCTATCTCCATCAGCACTTGCTTCAGTTTGCCATATACTTCAGTCACTTGCACTAGCCAGCCAGTGGCCCACTTCTCAACCTCTTCATCAACACTTATTCTACTCAGTCTCAGCATCATGGCCCCAAAGAAGAGCAACATCACCTATCATTTCTTCCAACCAGACTTATCAGACATCAGGAGGATCCAAACCCTGATCACTCCAGATCACATACCCTTGTTCAGGGAGCATTATGGGGATATACTTGACTTGGTCATGGATCTGGACCCATCTCAGAGGAGCCTCATCCACACCTGTATTCAGTTTTATGACCCCCCATTGAGATGTTTCACCTTTCAAGACTTTCAGTTGGGGCCTCTTCTGGAAGAATACTCATCTTTGATTGGTTTGCCTATCAAAAGAGAAATCCCATTCAACCCTGAAATGGTCTTTCCTAGCAATGGAGAGGTGGCAAAAGCTTTGCACCTGGAGCCTGTTTTGATTGAACAGCATATGACCTCTAAAGCTGGAATCCCTGGTTTTCATCTTGACTTCCTGATTTCTCAAGCTAGTCTGAAGGCCTCCTCGGGGGAGTGGAAAGCTGTTTGTGCTCTATTGGCCTTGAGTGTATATGGAATTGTATTGTTTGCAGATGAGCCTCGATTCATTAGCAAAAATGCAATCCATTTGTTCATCCTGAAGAACCCAGTGCCAACTTTACTGGGTGATCTCTATTACTCAGTCCATCAGAGAAATGAGAAGCAGAGGGGAAGATTAGTGAGGATTTGTGCTCCATTATTCCATGCTTGGCTTCTCAGGCATCTACCCAGGACAGATGCATTCCTAAATCCTCATCAGCAAAGCAACTGGGCTAAGAGGCTCACTACTCTCACTTCAGCAGATATCAGATGGTGTACTCAAAGCACCAGGGGTAAAGATATAATCACCAGCTGTGGACACTTCCCCAATGTGCCCTTAATAGGAGTTAAGGGAAGTATCAATTACAACCCTCTGCTGTTCAGGAGACAATTGGGCTACGCACTGGTTCATACTCCTAGGGAACAAGATTTGGTTGAGACCCTCTACTGTGAGAACAAGATTAGTCTGGCAACTGTTAGGCAGGCTGCCTGGGCCTGGGATCATGTTCAAACCAAGGGAATCACCATTCTGGGGAAATGCAATAATGTGGCATCAGTCCAATATCATGAGTGGTCCTATGCCAGGGCCCAATTCTCTGGATTGCCCTTTACCATAGAAGATATGCCTGAGTCATCTTCAGCACCACCCCCTGCCACTATCAGTTTGGAAGAGTTTGAGAGCTTGAAGGAAAGAAATGAGAAGTTAACCCAGGCTTTGCAGAAGACCCTCCGGGAGAGGAGTGAAGGTGTGAGGGAAATTGAGAGATTGGAGAAATTGAGGGTAGAACACTTGACTAAGATTGAGAAGTCTGGGGAGTATATCAACAAGTCTAAAGCTGGTGAGCAGATTCTGAAGAATGCTTGTAAAGAAGCCCAGTTCCAAAGAGCAAGAACAGACTTGTATTTGAAAGAGAGTCAGGCCAGGTGGGTCCGGATCACTGAGGCCCGTACTCTAGAAGACAAGAGAGCTCAAGACAAGATGGAACAGATGGAAAAAGCCCTGGCAACAGCCCAGAAGGAAATATCAGAGCTGAAAATCAAAGCAGGAGTGAAGAGGTCTAAGGACCAAAGTCAGAACAGGAAGTTGACTGCAGCTGTTGCAACAAGAAACCTTCTCATCAGAAGTCTCACGGAGCATCCGGCTGATCCTGTGACCGAAGCACTTCTCAAGGAAGTTCGTGAGGATGAGTTTGGCCTTGGAGTTTGATCATTTGCTTGTTGTTGTTCCTTTTCCATGTACTTTTGCTTTTTGTGATGTATTCTGACCCCTTTGAGGGCTTGTGTTGTAAAATGAACAAATTGTATTATTTCACCTTTGTAATATATTTGTGTTGGTTTCTATCTGGGTTCACATCAAAAGCAACTTCAACAGCAGCATCTTCAAGGGTCTGGAAGGGTCAAAACTGAAGGCCAAACCGGATACCTTGAGAACAAATAAGCATAACTGCATTGCATGCTAACCCTTTTGTTTGTTTTGTAGGTTTTTGTTTTGTTGTTGCTAACCTCTGTTGTGATACTCAGGAATTATTGCTCGCCGCCGGGTATTTCCTCTCAACAGGCCTCACAGGTACCCAACTAGAAACAACCTTCCGGGAATTCAGATGGATCAGATGCAGCAAGACCTTACGGAGGTCAGAAACCAGATGGCCAACGAAAGGTTGGAGATGAGAACTCAGATAACACAATTCATGGAAGTGATGAACAATTTAGCTCAAAGCCAGGAGAGGCTCAGAGTTTTGGTAGAAGGAAGGAATCAAGAGGAGCCCCATGTGGGAACTGCTGGCACAAGTAACAACGAGAGGGTCCAACCTCATGTCAATCCCCCAGTTTTTGGACCCCATCTCCATCCAGAGGCCAACATCCCAGTCAACATCCAAGGGACAGCCACAGCAGCCAGAGTACTTCAAGAAGATCCTCAGGAGGACCAGTATACAGTAATGGGTGCCGGAGAGGAAACATATGATAGACGATTGGAAGAGATAGCTGAGAAGTTGAGGTCCTTAGAATCTCAAAATTCTTTGGGCTTCGACGTCATGGACATGGGTTTGGTAGAAGGGGTCAGGATTCCCCACAAGTTCAAGCCTCCATGTTTCGAAAAGTATAATGGGACTTCATGCCCCCGGACTCATTTGCAATCATTTCTGGGAAGGCTGAAGGCCTATACAATGGATGAGAAATTGTGGATGTTCTATTTTGAAGATAGCTTGACTGGAGCATCAAGGGAATGATATTCCCATCTGACAAGAGCAACTATAAGATGCTGGAAGGACCTGGCAGAAGCCTTCATCAGACAGTATCAGTATAATCTAGATATGGCACCCAACAGGACCCTCCTAATGGGAATGTCACAGCCTTCGAGGGAGAGTTTCCGAGAGTATGCCCAAAGGTGGAGGCAACTGGCTGCTGCTGTTCAACCACCAATGTCTGAGAGAGAAATGGAAGACATGTTTATGAACACTCTCCAGGGAACGTATATTGACAGGTTGGCTGCTTTCTCCTCCACTAGCTTCGCAGATGTTGTCATAGCTGGGGAGAGAATTGAAAGCCTGTTGAAAACGGGTAAGATCTCTGATAATGGTGCCAGCTCGTCCAGTAGTACAAGAAAGCCTTTTGCAGGCCCGAGAAGAACTGGCGAGACCAATGCCATTCACACCAACAGGGGTAGACCCCAATATGCTCAGAGGTCCATAGCAGCGGTCACCATCCCTGCTCCAGCTCATCCACAGCCAGTCTATCAACCTCCTCAACAAAACTTCCAACAACAACCTCAGTATCAGCAGAATCAGTATCCTCCAAGGAACTTCAACAACAACTCCAACAACAACAATCAACAGAGGCCATTCCAACAGAGGCCATCTCAAGCTAACAGAGTGATCGACCCGATCCCAATGCCGTATGCTGCCTTGCTGCCACAACTTCTGAAACTCAACCTAGTTGAGCTAAGAACGTTGGCACCTCCGGACCCCAACAGTCTACCAAGGAACTATGACTCCAATGCTAGGTGTGCTTTTCATTCCAACGCACCTGGTCACAGTACAGAAAAATGCAGGGCTCTGCATATGAAGGTACAAGACTTGGTAGACTCCAAGGCTCTGAATTTTGCACCTCCGCCCAATGTCAATAAAAACCCTATGCCAAACCATGGTGGTCCCCGAATTAATGCTATCGAAGAAGACCAACTGTCTTATTTGATAACTAGTGTGGATCAGATCAGGACACCATTGGTGGAAATCAAAGCTCAACTTCGAGAAAACCAAATATTTCCGGGGTGTGAACTAGGGTGTCCCTACTGCAATATTTCATGGAATGGGTGCGAGGACCTGAGGAATGGCATTAACAGCCTTATTCAGAGTGGCCTGCTACAGATCACTACATCATTCCCAACAAATCCGGCAACTTCATCAACAACGGTTTCAGAACCTCCTACAACTACAGCAACTATTGTTCCCGACAACTCACCAGCAACATCGACAAGTACTTCACCTGTCCTCCCAAATGATCAGTTTTCAACAGTTTCTCCTGCTACAACTTCAGCTTCATTCCATTTCGAATCTCCATCAGCAACAGCAATAGTCCTTCCAACAGTACCTCCTACAACACCAGCAATCAATCATGAAGATGTCTCTACCGTCACCATATTCTACGATCCTGAAAATAATTCTGCCTACCATTCAGAAGGTGCTGCTCCCGCCAGAGCACCAGTTACAATCTTTTATGATCCACAAACAATTACAGTCCTTTCAGCAGCAGCAATCAGTCCAGTCACTGTCACGGTGCCTGGACCAGTACCATATGAAAGCAATAGGGCCATCCCTTGGCACTATGGCTCTGACGTATACTGCGAAGGAAAAAGAATCACTCTGGAAACATCAACACCTGCACCACAAATAGATAATGTGGGGGGAGGCGGAGGCTTCACTCGAAGCGGACGTCTCTTTGCTTCACAAGTTCAAAGACCTACTGCCGAAGCAGAAGCTGCTGCCAAGGCAAAAGGAAAAGGCCCGGTGCAGGAAGATCCAGCTGCCAAAGAAGCCCTGAAAACTCCATTTGACCAGGAAGTTGATGAGTTTATGCGGATCATCAAAAAGAGTGATTATAAAATTGTGGATCAGCTTCACCAGACGCCATCCAAAATCTCTATCCTCTCACTGCTTATGTGCTCCGAAGCCCATCGGAATGCACTACTTAAAGTCTTGCACGCAGCTTACGTGCCTGAGGAGATTACTGTCAACCAATTGGAAACCGTGGTTGGAAATGTTACTGCTAGCAATGGGCTAGGGTTTACCAATTCTGACTTGACAGCGGATGGCCGTAATCACAACAAAGCCTTGCACATAACCCTGGAATGCAAAGGAGCTCTCCTTTCTCATGTGCTGGTGGACACAGGTTCTTCCCTGAATGTCTTACCAAAGAAGGCTCTGGTGAAGCTTGAATATGATGGATTGGCATTGAGACCCAGCAACCTGGTAGTAAGAGCCTTTGATGGTTCGAAGAGATCGGTTCTGGGAGAGATTGAGCTGCCCGTGACAATTGGCCCACAGACTTTTAAAACTATCTTTTATGTGATGGACATTCAGCCCGCCTACAGCTGTTTGTTGGGTAGACCCTGGATTCACGCCGCCGGCGCAATAACGTCTACCCTTCACCAAAAGTTAAAATTTGAGTGGGAAGGCCAAGTTGTCACAATCTGTGGAGAGGAGGACATTTTTGTCAGCCACCTGGCAACCTACAAGTACATTGAAATGGATGGAGAGATCCATGAAACAATGAGCCAAGGTTTTGAAGCCTTGAATGTCAATGAAGCATCTGCTGTATCTGGTACTCCAATGTCATCTTACCAACAAGCCCGGAAGGTTGTTGAAGAAGGAACTGCCCTAGGCTGGGGCAAGGTCTTAGCTGTGGAGGAAAAGAAGGACAAATTTGGGTTGGGTTACAAACCAACTCAACATCAAGCAAAGGCTGCTGCAGAGCCAGGTTTTGTCAGTGGGGGAATGCTTACCCCCGATGCTATCAACTGTCTGGAAGACGAGCTGGAAGAGGAGCGCAATCTGGAGAATTGGATTCGTCCAAAGATCCCGGGGAGCAGTGTCTCGAACTGGACTTCCCAGGAAATTATAAGAGTTACTCGAGCAGAGTAATTATTATTTCCTGTATTTTTATAGCATGCATCAAAGTCTTGCATCTTGCCCAAGATGACAAGACTCATTTTGTAACCAGGGCCATCTGTACTTTTGTGCAAACAAGATTAAATTAATGAAATATCAGACATCTTTTTGCAAACAAGTTTTTTTCTTTTCTGCTCACTGTTTTTCCATTTTTCTTTTTGTACAAAAATAAATGGCGGTGTTTTCAAAATGATAACTTCATTTCACTTTTTTCTAAAGCAAGATTAAAATCAATCACTAAAATGAACCAACTCAACCCTTGCAGAGAATGCCTTCCAGACAGCACCGACAACAGCACGGCTATGACATCGTATGACTTTGACAATCCAATCAATCAAGCTGATGAAGGGGTTGATGAAGAATATGAGCTTCCTGAAGAGCTAGACAGATTGTTGAGGCAAGAGGAGAAGGTTATTACTCCTCATCAGGAGGAAATTGAAGTGATTAATCTTGGTACAGACGAAGACGTGAAAGAAGTTAAAATCGGGGCCTGCCTGCAAGACTCAGTGAAGAGACAACTGATAGATCTGCTTCAAGAGTATGTTGATGTGTTTGCTTGGTCGTATCAAGATATGCCAGGGTTGGATACCGATATAGTTGTGCACAAGCTGCCTCTGAGGGAAGAATGCCCACCAGTCAAACAGAAGTTGCGCCGAACTCGCCCAGACATGGCTATGAAAATCAAGGAAGAGGTACAAAAGCAATGGGACGCCGGGTTCCTTGCTGTAACTAGCTACCCGCCGTGGGTTGCTAATATAGTACCTGTACCTAAGAAGGATGGCAAAGTAAGAATGTGTGTTGACTACCGGGATCTGAACAGAGCCAGCCCGAAAGATGACTTCCCATTACCTCACATTGACGTATTGGTGGATAACACGGCTCAGTTCTCGGTATTCTCCTTCATGGATGGATTTTCAGGATATAATCAGATCAAGATGTCACCTGAAGACATGGAGAAGACAACATTCATCACACCCTGGGGCACGTTCTGTTACAAAGTGATGCCATTTGGACTGAAGAATGCTGGCGCCACATATCAACGGGCTATGGTGACATTATTCCACGATATGATCCACAAGGAAATAGAATGTTATGTGGACGATATGATCGCCAAGTCCCTTACAGAGGAAGATCACCTGGTAAATCTGCTCAAGTTATTCAAGCGTCTGAGGAAATACCAATTGAAGCTGAACCCCAACAAATGCACATTCGGGGTGCGATCCGGTAAGCTGCTGGGTTTTATTGTAAGCGAGAAAGGGATTGAAGTTGACCCTGATAAAGTCAAAGCTATTCAAGAAATGCCTGCACCGAAAACTGAGAAAGAAGTTCGAGGGTTCTTAGGTCGATTGAACTACATCTCACGGTTCATATCTCACCTCACAGCAACCTGTGAACCCTTGTTCAAGCTGTTAAGAAAGGAGCAAACGGTCAGGTGGAACGAAGATTGCCAGAAGGCTTTTGACAAGATCAAGGAATATCTGCAAGAACCTCCAATCCTTATGCCTCCAGTTGAAGGAAGACCTCTGATAATGTACTTGACAGTATTAGAAGAGTCGATGGGGTGTGTGCTGGGCCAGCATGACGAGTCTGGTCGAAAAGAGTATGCAATATACTACCTGAGCAAAAAGTTTACCGACTGTGAACAACGTTATTCACTGCTCGAGAAAACTTGTTGTGCTTTAGCGTGGGCTGCTCGCCGACTGAGACAGTATATGTTGACTCACACTACCTTATTAATCTCAAAAATGGATCCAGTTAAGTACATATTTGAGAAGCCAGCTCTTACCGGACGGGTTGCAAGATGGCAGATGATTCTCACAGAATACGACATACAGTACACATCTCAGAAAGCCATCAAGGGCAGTGTACTATCTGAATATCTGGCTGAGCAACCTATTGATGACTACCAGCCTATGAGGTTTGACTTCCCTGATGAAGACATCATGTTCATTAAAGCAAAAGATCATGAAGAGCCTGTTCACACTGAAGGGCCTGACCCGGAGGAAGAATGGACTATGATGTTTGATGGGGCTGTTAACATGAATGGCCGTGGTGTTGGTGCAGTACTCATTACACCTAAAGGAGTTCACATGCCTTTTTCGGCAAAACTCACTTTCAACTGCACTAACAACGAAGCTGAATACGAAGCTTGCATTATGGGTCTTGAGGAAGCCATTGACCTCAGGATCAAAACATTGACTGTATTCGGAGATTCAGCTTTGGTAGTCAATCAAACCAACGGGAAATGGTGCACACATCAGGATCATCTGATACCTTACAGGGATTATACAAGGAGGTTATTGACTTTCTTCACAACAGTCAAGCTTGAGTATATCCCTCGAGACGAGAATCAGTTTGCGGATGCTCTCGCTACCATTTCATCCATGATCAAAGTTCAAGCTGCTAACTTTGTACCTCAGATTTCAGTGTCAAGACTTGATAGACCGGCATATGTGTTTGCAGCAGATGTTGTCAAGGATGATAAGCCTTGGTTCCATGACATTAAGTGCTTCTTGGAGGATCAGACATACCCACCTGGGGCATCTTCCAATGATAAGAAGACTTTGAGAAGGCTTGCTGGTAGTTTCTTCCTGAATGCTGATGGGTCTTTATACAAGAGGAACTTTGACATGGTACTCCTCAGATGTGTTGACAAGACGGAAGCAGATTTGTTGATGCATGAAGTGCACGAAGGATCTTTTGGTACCCATGCTGGAGGGCATGCCATGGCTAAGAAGTTGTTAAGATCAGGCTATTACTGGATCACAATGGATGCAAACTGTTGTGCTTACGCCAGAAAATGCCATAAATGCCAGATCTATGCAGACAAGGTGCACGTGCCTCCCAATCCTTTGAATATCATGTCTTCACCATGGCCCTTTGCCATGTGGGGCATTGATATGATTGGCAAGATTGAGCCGACTGCTTCAAACGGCCACAGATTCATCCTGGTTGCTATCGACTATTTCACCAAGTGGGTTGAAGCAGCCTCATATGCAAATGTTACAAGACAAGTGGTAGCCAGATTTCTGAAAAGAGATATCATCTGTCGATATGGAGTCCCCGAGCGAATCATTACTGATAATGGTTCCAATTTAAACAACAAGATGATGGCAGAGCTATGCCGGGACTTCAAGATCCAACATCACAATTCTTCTCCTTATAGGCCAAAGATGAACGGCGTTGTTGAGGCAGCAAATAAGAATATCAAGAAGATTGTGCAGAAGATGGTAGTCACCTACAAAGACTGGCACGAAATGCTACCATTTGCCTTGCATGGGTACCGCACATCAATCAGAACATCCACTGGGGCAACACCGTATCAACTCGTATATGGTATGGAAGCAGTCCTACCTGTTGAAGTTGAATTACCCTCTCTACGGGTATTAATGGATGTTAAACTGAGTGAAGCAGAATGGGTTCGGTCCCGATACGAACAACTGAGTCTGATCGAAGAGAAAAGATTGGCTACAATCTGTCATGGGCAGTTATATCAGAAGAGAATGAAGAGAGCCTTCGATCAGAAAGTCAGGCACCGAGAGTACCAAGTAGGGGATCTTGTGTTGAAAAGAATCCTCCCTCCTCATACAGACCACAGGGGCAAATGGACTCCAAATTATGAAGGACCATTTGTTGTAAAGAAAGTTTTCTCTGGTGGAGCACTGATGCTCAGCACCATGGATGGTGAAGATTTCCCATCCCCTGTGAATTCAGATGCAGTTAAAAAATACTTCGCATAAAATGACCCGCTGGACATAAAAACAGAATGTAAGTCCAGGCAAGAATAGGGCATCCCGGCGAGTCAAAAACAGAATAAAAGACTCGGGCAAAAGTAAGGGAAAATAAACAAAAAAAAATGTACACCCGCTGAGTTGAAAAGCCGCATTGGACAGCTCAGGCAAAAATGGGTATCCCGATGGATTGAAAACCCGAAAGGGCGATCCATGCAAAATAAGGGAATAAGCGAACAACTGCATTCTGAATTCGTCTGTATCACCTACAACTTGGTAAGCTTCCAAAGGATCAAGCTTCAATCAGGATCAACTCTCTCCAGAAAGCAAGACGAGAAGAACGCCATTGTCATACGAGTCATAGCAGAAGAGGAAGCTCCTTGAAAGCGTCGCCAACATCGCCGGCATTTTGTTTCTCAATTTGTAACAATCTCTTCATTCCAGGAGATATGTTCTTTGACTGTATCTCGCCAATTCAGGGCACATGAATTAATAAAATCAGATTTTCAGTCATGTTTCGTCTTTTACATTTATGTTTTGCAAAGAGTCGTCTGATATCTCTAAAAATACAATTGCATAAGTACAGATGCCTTTCTCTAAAAATGAAAACACATGCTTACAGGGAATCTGATTATTCTCGAAAGTACTTAACTCCTATGACGGAATCCAGTAAGGGATACCTCGGGACCTTTTGTACGTTTCCTTACCTTTGCAGGATTGCAGGTATCCAGAACGCAACCTGGGGCATGCAAGTTACGTCTTAGCAAGTTGCTGAATCATTATCAACTCGGTCTATCTTCCACGTGGCACTGGAAGGTGCCCACTTCCCCAGCAAAGTTGCCAAATCGACATGCACTCAATCTCAGCATTTGAAATGCTCTATCCCCAGCTGAGTTGCCTCTTGTTGCTCTCCCCAGCTGAGTTGCCTCTCACAATTCCCCAGCCGAGTTGCCATTCTTCCTCAGCAGAATGCAGAAATCAGGGAATCATCTCCCCACAGAATCTTTAGCCTCTATCCAGAAGAGCAACGCATGAAGAGATCACAACAGAGTGAAGAAAGCTTCTACAAACCCCAGCTGGGTCCCGTATTATAAGGATATGTCAATCAGTGACCTATATCCCCAAACAGATACATCATTAGATCTACCAACGATCTTATCCCCAGCTGGGATGTCCACTTCAAGCAGATTATCCAGAGATCTTCGCAGCAGTGGGATCCGGGTCCCGGATCTGTGCCCCTTTGCATAATCATGGCATCCGCATCATATTCACCCCCCAGAGCGTAGCATTCCGTCCAATACGGAGCATTACGGCAAAAATCAAATGCATAGCATAATCATAAGTCATGTTGTGAATTGAATACTTGTGAATAATAAACCGTTCATCATCACCGTACAGAAATCCCCACCAGAGTCCCAGCAAAAGCAGTTGCCTCACAAATCACAAACACCAGTATATACACCTTTTGGCACCCGTCCGTACCATCTTTCCCCAGTAAAGTCGCCTGAATACTCTTTACAAGCAAATCACCCTCATTACAGATACGTCCTGACACCCGTCCGTGTCACATCACCAGCAGAAAGCCAAAGACACCCTCTTTGCACACACATATACATATATACACTTTTCTTGACACCCGTCCGTGTCATATCCCCAGCGCAGTCGCCTAGACTTTGTATAGCAGATACTTGTTCATATTATACTTTTCTCTCTTGACACTCGTCCGTGTCACTCTCCCCAGCAGCTAGAACACTCATCTATACAATACAATACTCACTACTCATGGTACGCTTATACAGATACTCGTCCGTATCTTGTATACACCATCACTCATATCCCCGCAGATTCGGCAGTAGTCCTTGTTCTTTGTTAACCAGTTGGTACTCGTCCGTACCATCATCTCAGAACATTGCGTCTAGTGTTTGTTTCTACATGGTACTCGTCCGTATCATAGTCTTAAGGATGCTCGTCCGCATCTTTAATCCATACACTGTGTCAAACACTTATGTCTTCTTGAATATAGATACTCGTCCGTGTCTATTATTCCCCAGAAGAATCCTTTCAGAATCAACACTCGTCCGTGTTCCTTGTTAACCAGTTGATACTCGTCCGTATCATCATCTCTGAACATGTGTCAGTTTGTTTCTACATGATACTCGTCCGTATCATAGTCTCAAGGATGCTCGTCCGCATCTTTAATCTATACACAATACCAAACACTTATACCTTTTGCTTCTTGGATGTAAACGCTCGTCCGTGTTTACTATCTCCCCAGTAGATCGCCAACAAAACAATTTTCTTTTTATCTAACACTCGTCCTGTGTTATGGTACCTTTGAGAGCAGCCGTACCCTGCTAAGTGGTCGTCCTCCACTTCTTGATGGTCGTCCTCCATCATGCTCATCCGATGGCCGTCCCCATCGTTGTTTTTAGCAGCCGTCCCCTGCTAGGTGGTTGTCCTCCACCTTTTGATGATCGTCCTTCATCACTTTATCCAATGGCCGTCCCCATTGTTGATTTTGGTTATCTGACATTCGTCCTATGTCATGATAAACCTTGAGAGCAGCCGTACCCTGCTGAGTGGTCGTCCTCCACTTCTTGATGGTCGTCCTCCATCTTGCTCGTCCGATGGCCGTCCCCATCGTTGACCTTTTCTATCCGATGGCCGTCCCCATCGTTGATATTTTCGGCAGCCGTACCCTGCCAGGTGGTCGTCCTCCACCTTTGATGGCCGTCCCCATCATATTTCTTTTATTCCCAACAGAGCAGCCGTCCCCTGCTAGGTGATCGTCCTTCGCCTTTGATGGCCGTACCCCATCATCTGTTTATTTCATTCATTCTTTAACCCGATGGCCGTCCCCGTCGTGGTCCCTTTTCCTTTTTAACCCGATGGCCGTCCCCGTCGTGGTCCCTTTTGCTTTTAGCCCGATGGCCGTCCCCATCGTTGGTTGCTTTACCTTTATGAACTTGATGGCCGTCCCCGTCATGTTTCATTAATCCTCAGAATTTTTTACAGTTTTATCGTGATGGCCGTCCCCATCATGATTTTATTTTCCCCAGCTAGTCGGCCGTCCCCGTCTTATCTTTACCTTTTTATCCCCAGCATGTCGGCCGTCCCCGTCATTGCTTTATTTTATACACTCTCCCCAGCATGTCGGCCGTCCCCGTCATTGCTATTTACCCAGCAGTCGTCCTCTGCTCGACGGTCGTCCTCCGTCGCCTACACTTTACAATATACTTTATTTTGCCTTTACAATCTATATCCCTTTTCTTCTTCATTCTGTGAGTGCAAATTTTGGACTGTCTTTGTTATTCAACCACAAGTTATCTTGTTTGCCTGTTAAGCCGTCGCTTACAACCTGCACAGCTAACTCATGTTTGAATAGGGGCAGCTGTAAACACCCCAAATTTGCCCTCACCCATTCACACCATGGCTTGTGATCATTCTCATATGCATAAGTACAATCATGTCATCTCACATCTCATTTTTTATCCACTGCATAGCTTTCAAGGCATCTGCACCTAGGGTTTGTGATCTGAGCAATCCCAAAGCATCTTGAGCCATTCCAGAGGCTACCAATCAACTCAAAGGGGTCCATGTGTGTTTTTATATCATATTCCATCTCCTCAAAGTCAAAATTGCAGAGGAATCACAAGAACTAGGGTTTGAGTGGATGCAGAGCCAGGTTGAACTGCACAGTTGACTGAAAATTAGGGTTTTGGTTTCAGAGGCCATAACTCCAAATTTTTTGGTCATTCTTGTTTTCATTGATCTCTATATGGTATAGGGAGTATACATATCAATTTTCATGAAGAAATTCCATGGGGAAGTCATCTGATCAAGAGTTGACTTTTCAGACAAGTCAGTGTAAAATCAGGGCATCTGAGGCCCCCAATGACCCAACCAATGGTTGATCTTCATCATTTTGAGTGTATATGATCTTTATTTGATCATGGAAGAAGGTTGAAGTTCATAAAAATCAAGAATTTAGGGTTTTTGCAAATGTTGACTTTTTGGGCATAGTTGACTTTTCAAGAATGCATCATTTTAGGTCATTTTCCAAGCCATGATTTTGGATCCAAAAATGCTTCAAATGGAAAAACTTTGGTCATGAAAGTTGTAGATCTCATCTTTCCCTTTCCAAAAAGTACAAGAACATGATCTAATTCATCTTGGATCAAAAGTTATGGTTTGTTAAAATTGGCAAAAATCACTAAATTTCAAGTTATGCACCAAGTGTGAAATTTTGCAAAGTCATGAACCAATGCATTATGTGACTTCTAATTCCTCTCAAACCAGTACACAAACATTTCTCTAAGTCATAAAATCAGAATTGGATCAAGTTTGCCCATGGTTTGGTTTGTGTAACAAGGCATTTTCTCATAGAATTCCATAAAGCAACAACTTGCAAAAACCATCATGATCACTTCACCAACTTGATGCATTGGTTGCTGAGCTTTGCTAGACCTCTCCCTCATCCTTGCTGCGCCAGCCCATGCCTTGTACTTGCCTAGACCTTGAGCCATGCCTCACTTACACAAAAGTTGACCTTTATGCAAAAGCAAACTTACCTATCATAGCAGGCCATGTCACATCACAAAGCCAATCAGATTTGTTTATGTTATCCCTTTGCAAGCTAAACATAAGACTAAGCAAGGCTGAAACCATCACACTACACACATTCACAAAAACCTTCCACTTTGCAACTTGCTTCGAATTCCTCTCCACAGCCACTAAACATTCAAGCCAACTTCATCAATCATCTCACCACACTTCATAGATCACCCAGCACCAAGAACACAAGCCTGATATAGCCAGAACACCCCATAGCCATTGCTCACCCTCAGTCTGCATTTCTCTTCGAAACTCTCACCACAGCTTGCAAACACACAAACAAACACCACAGACCTTCTCCATTCACCCTCAGGATCTCAAACAACCCATCACCATGACCTGAAACCTCCAGAAACATCATTGCCATTTCTGAGCAAGCTTGAGCAGAAGCTGTCGAATCTCACTATCCAGCCAACTTAAACTCCATTTGAGCATTCAAACATCATCCAGAGGTCCTAGGAAGTAGATTGCACAAGGAGAGGTGGCCAGAAAGTTCTCAAACTGAAAGCTTCGAATCTCAGGTAGCCTGAAATTTATTTTTCCAGAAAGTGTTTTTCTTGTTACAAACTTGTTCCTCATGATTCACTGATCATCCTGATGCTTTTAGTTTTTGAAATGGTTGTCATTTGAGCATTTAATTGGTTTCTGAAGCTTGCGTGACCTAGAACTTATCCTCTTCGATTCAGCTTGTTTAGGAAATATAAATTTGTTTTGAGAGAGGGGTTTGATTCGTGAGAGGCTGGAGATCATTTCCCAATTCATAGATTTTGTTTTTGTTACGTTTTGAGAGGTTTTGAGGTTTCTCAGGTGAGGGCTGGCCGGAGAAGACGACCGGAAGTCTTCTCCGGCAGCCTGAAAGTCATTAATCACTAATTAGGGTTAGGGCACCAACTTTGAACCTGGGCCTTTAGATCCTGTTTCCCGCGCGTGAATGGAAGGCCTGGATCTTGTCATTAGTTTTAATTAGGTTTAATTTATTTAATTAATTAAGATTAACCTAGTTTGAATCTGAACCACAAGATCACGCGCGCAGTCAACACATTTGAACTCAGAATCAATCTCATCCATCCATCCTGATTACTTCCTATTTTATTTGGTTTTTATTCATTTTTATTTCATTTAACTTGCACATTTAATTTAAAATAGCAAAAAATTCTTAAAAATTATGAAACTTTTTCCTGAGAGTTTTAATAATTTTTAAGACACAAAAACATTTTTTATTTTATTTTTATCATTAAAAAAGTATTTTTAAATATTTAAAAGATTATTTTTAATTGATTAATGAGAATTAATTAATTAAAAATACTTTTAGGTATTTAAAAATTACAAAAAAATTCATGAAATGTTCTAAGACATTTAGAAACATTGTCCAACCTTCAAACCAAATTTCTTTTTTGATCTTGATGCATTTTAAGAATTTTTCAATGAATTAAATCATTTTTTATGCATTATTTTGATCATGGATTCAAAAATTCATTTCTGCCTATTGGTGAAGGTTGAGACATTGATTCTTTTTGCTTTGTCTTTTGTTTGGCATGTAGTTTCTAGGGTAAAAAGGCCATTAATTGTTCCTGCATTTTCAAATTGTTTGGCATTTGTTTTGTTAAGAACCCTAAAAAACCCTAATAACTTGCAAAATTCATATCTTGAGGTTGGTTGAGAGTTGAGAGCTCCCCTTTGGGCAGTGGTTCATCATAGGCCTAGGGTTTCTTTGGATAGCATTTTCCATTTTTTATCTTAGGGTTTGCTTCTGTTTTGGGGTTTTGTTTGATGTTTGATCCATGAACCCTAATTTGGGCTCTCTCTTGCATCCTTCTTGCATTTCCTTGCATAACATGACTTGTCTTTGCATTTTGTGCATTCTTATGATTCATTTGGCATCTTAAGACATGTAGAAGGCATGTTTGATCATTGCATTGCATATTTGCCATGTCATTTGCCTTGTATGCTTCATAACTTTTCATGCTTGTTCATGCTCTTTAGCTTGCATCATTTGCATTCATAATCTTGTATGAACATCCCCATTGTCTTGCCTCATGTTTGCAGCACCTCATAACATCATAAATCATCATCAACATGCTTCTGGTTTTGCTTAGCATCATATCATTTCATCCCATCTTGCATTGCATTGCATTTCTTTCTAACATTTCAGGTGGTGAGTAAACTTGAGAAGTGGATTTGCCTTCACTTCTCATACCTTTTCTTTTCATCTCTCTTGCATCCATTGCTGCATTCTTACATGTGTTTGAGTTTGAGCTTGCTCATTCTTCTTCCTCCCACTTTCTTTCTTCAAGTGACTTGACTTCTTGAATGAAGCAAGTCACTTTGCTTCTCTTAATCCTGTCCATCTGCTTCCTGGTGGTTTCTCTGAAGATTGTTCTTGAAAACCTCACAAACCTTAGGAACAACCAAGCATGAAAATGAATTAGGGTTTTGATTAGTATCCCCTCATAGTTTTACCTTTGTGTCTCTCTTTGAGTCTTCTCTTCTCATCTCATAATCAAGGACTAAACCCTAAAGGCTTTAAGACTTTGTGATTAAGCTTATGCCTGCATCCTTCTCTTAGGATGGAGTGTATAACTTTAATCCTAAGTCTTGAACCCTTAAGGTGTTTAAATCCCTTAATCAATTCATCTAATAAATATCAAGACATCACACTTGTAACTTGGGCCTTGCATTAGGGTTCTAATTCTTCCTTAAGTGGTTAAGAAGGACTAACCCTAGTGTTAATGGACAAGTCCCCCTCAAGTTGTCTTACAAACCATAAAATTCACTTCATCATCATACCATTAACTAAAATCCACTTAATAAAGGCTTGTTTTGTCATGGGTTTAATCCCTAATCATGGATTAAGTTGAGGAGTCTTCCTCAGCTTAAACATTCTCATCTATTATCCTTCTTTTAGGATGGTGTAATGAGTCTGTTTAATCCTTGATTATGGCTTAACCTCATTACTCAACACTAAACAAAAAAACACCAAAAACATCTAAATAATCACAAGTAGGTTAATGATCTTAATCCTACACCGAAGGTGATTAAGTGTGAGAATCTGACTTCACACTTAAGGTATTCTCATTACCCCTAATCAGAGGGAAGATGTGATGAGTTTACTAAATCCATTGGTTTAGACTTAAGCTCATTATCTTATGACAAATCTTCAAAAAGCAATAAAAGACTGAAAACACCAAAAACAAACAATAATCGTCTCCTCCGGGATTCTTTTCTCATCACCTTCACTCACAAACGAGAGCTCGCTTCTTCCGTCTAATGCAAGACAGTTTGCACCTGAGCCAGACAGGTCATACACTTGAGCATAGACAAGTAAGTAGTTCATTAGTCAATTCACCTTTCAGTCTCTTTGGGTCGAACTACGGTGTTCTGACTTCCTCATTGCACGAGAGGATACGTAGGCATAACTTAACAGTTATCGAACAAAAGTCTCTGTATATTCCCCCTCTTTCCAGCATTATTCTTTAAGCCTCATAATCATGAGCATACTCTTTCTTACACTGACACTTCACTTATGCACTTCACTTCTTTTACACTGACACCTGTACATTCTTTTCCAGCTATTTTATACACAGATTGCACTGACACTACCCCTTTAAAACACAAATCTTTTAAGCGTGGATCCCGTCGAGTACGACGGACAATCTGGGTGCTAATACCTTCCCAGGTTGTAACCAACCCCCTTTCTCAGTCTCTCTGGTTCGCAACCGTCTTATCCATCCTTTTTCTAGGTCTATGCAGCATTGCCTTTCCTTCGGGATAAAAATGCCTAGCTGGCGACTCTATTCATCTCCAGTGAGTTCACGGCTGTGTGTTCTCACTGTTCCCTTCGCCGACCGTTCGCGTCTGTACCTTCATCTGATCCATTTTCATTTGTCGGGAGCGACACTCAGGGAGGCCTCAGCTGACTCCAAGGAAACAAGCATCCCTCATCGGTCCCCAGCTTCAAGCACTGAATCGAGAAACAATAGTAAATTCATCCCGAAGGGTACAATACTACCGTCATACGAACAGTTTGCCTTGACTGGATTCCTATGAGAGAACCAGGCCATCCTATACGAGTTCCCAGTGGGCCCTCAGATGCGAGTGGGTTTGCCAACAAATGTGGTCTGCCACTGTCATCACTGGAGAGGGTTTTTTCCACTAAGGTTCTCAATGATCGGTCTCTAGCTGCACATAATCATCAAGGTTGTATCCCGAAGTGGGGAAGAACCCCCACACAAGATAGTTCCAAGACGGTCGCAACCTGGGTGTGGAACACATTGCCACTCATCATGTAACCATGCGAGTACAACATGTCCACGCTAATCCTATAGTGCACTCAAGCCGGGTATTTGGCTTATCTCACAGTAACTCCCATCCCACAGAAAAAATGAAAACCAGCACAGCCAGACAGTCCAGTATAATATGATGCATGGAAAATAAATACTGAAAACGGTAAATAAATGCGGTAAAGTAAAGCTGTAAAATAAAAACTGTAAATAAACAGTAAAGCTAAACTAAAGCACACAACAACAAACAAACACCAAAAGAAGAAAAACCAAACAGGCGCTAGGATTTACTCTACAAGGGAAACCGGAAGAATCAGGTTCGTCCCCAGCAGAGTCGCTAGCTGTCGCTCCCGGGATTTTCATCCTAGTACAAACGCGAAAGTGGCGCGGAAAAGGTAGAGGCGCCAGCCAGACATTTTTATCCCGGAAGAATAGGAAAGGTAATGTTACACAAACCTGAGGAAGAAGGAAAGGACAAGGTCCTGCGAACTAAAGATCTGGGTTCGGGAGTCGGTTACGACCTGGGAAGGTATTAGCACCCCAGATCGTCTGCCGTACCCGACGGGATCCACACTTACTTGTTTTGTTTCAAAGGGTTAGAAAAATATAACTACTGCTGAACAAATGAACTGGAATGAGAATGGAAAAGGGATAAGAAAATAGAACAAAAGGAATGAATGGGGAAAATGTAGGGAAAATAAAGAATGTGCTCGAACGGGCCCTACCTCGCTGCCTACGTACCTCATCAGGATAATGAGGATCAGAGTCGACGTAGTTCGCCTAACTAAGGCGGGAACAATTTGTTTGTGTTTCTTATAGTGTGAACTGCGTATGTCTATGCTCAGGTGTTGCAGGCTCGTCTGGTACGAGGGCGTTTACCATCTTGCATTCGAGACAAGTCGTCGCGAGTTCGCGTTGTGAGTGAATGAGATGAGAAGAGAAGTTCCCGCAGGATAGTCGCTTATTATTATTTTTTGTCTTTTATGAGAAATATTTTGAATTTGTTTGTGAACTGTCTTGTACTAAGACCTACCCATCACGGGAAGTATTTACACCTCGCCCCGAAATAGGACGCGTATAAACACTCCGCAACAAAGTCTCGTGTCGTACAAAATTTTTCGGTTAATCCTTAGATGTTTTATTATTTTCTTCATGAGGAAAGAAAGAATGACTCAAATTGGAAAAGGGAAAATCTAATGGGAACTAAGACACACCCTAATTTTTATTGATTTATTTACATGGGAAATCCTATGGTTTGTGGGGTTTTCTAAACCTAATGGAAAAAACACCTAGAATAATAGAATACAACTTACTTCCTAAGGAAGATAAGTTGATTCTAAAGCCAAGGGAAAACCTAAAACAATTGAAGAATTAATCAACATACAAAAAATATTGAAATTAAATGACTAGCTAGAATTCAAAGGCAATTCAAATAAAAGCATGAATTAAAATAGTCATATTTACTTTTATTCTAATCCTAATTAAAAAGAAACCTAAGCCTAAATTCTAAACTAAGGCCATACCTAATATTTTTTCTTCTAAAAATCAAAATCTAAACTAGCCTAAGTCCATATTAAATCCTAAAACTAAATTTAAACTAAACTATTTTTTATTTGAATTTAATATCAAGCCTAACCTAATTGAAATTGCATGTAACAAAACCTAAAACTAAAAATCCTAAAAAAATAGCAAAACCTCTGGAAAAATTATGAAAATTAATCTATGGGGGCCTAAGATTATCTATAACATTGTGTTAAAAAGGATTCTGAAAAATCATATTTTTGCTATGCCTAAAAATTATTTATTTTTACCTAAGAATTAACCACTAATTTCTAAGGATTAATCTACTAAAGCCTAAGATAAAGTGGCCTAAAAAATCCACAAAAATTAACCTAAGTCCTACTATGAGTCCTCTAACTACAGTAAAAAGAATAGGCAAAAAAAGTTACTGGAAGGTCAAGAAATAAAATCAACAAGATCATGTGTACAATTGAAGAAAGTCTATTAAAAACTAATTACATGAAAAATCCAAATAAAATCAAAAATACAGCAAAAACAGAAAAATAAAATGCTAATTATTTCTAATATGAATTAAAAGTCTACCTGAATTTTTATGGAATTTTTTAATCATTTTTTCTATTTTTTATGAATTAATTCCTAGACTATAGAAAACTAAAAAAAATCTAAAGAAAATAAGAAAGAGGGGGTGGATTAGCAATATTTCTTTAATTGATTTTCTAAACTGGGCCTAAAACAGGGGTGTGATTAGTAAGTGGGAGAAGCCCAATGCGCTGGATTATGAGGGAGTATGGGATAGACTCTCGGTCAACTTTGTTGACTCATCTGAAGCCGTTAGATCTGGTCTTTGCATTAGTAATCATATCACATGGTTATGGAATGAAGGTGCGTGGTTGTTATGATGGTTGCAAGAACACAAGACCACCGCACAAAAGGCCAACCGGACGGTGATACGTGTCACCGCCAGTGCGGTTGAAATTCAAAAGCCAACCTTATCCTCTTCTAACGGTGGGTTTAAGAGAATTGATGAAGAATTAATTAAAATTAAAGGCCATTATTCTTAATTCTCTTTTAATTTTCCAAGATATTCATATAATCAAACCTTAACTTCTTTGATTATTTTTAATTACAAAAACAAAACAAAAACCACAGGCTGAAGACCTAAACTCATAAATTAAACCTAATTTCTCCTTTTCCTCTTCTTCCTTCCTCACGCTGCCGCAGCTTCCCCCCTTCGTCTCCTCTCCCGTTCATCCTTCTTCTTCTTCTTTTACACACCACCACCTCTCCGCCGTATCTCCCTTCAACCATCTTCTTCACCAATCGAACCACCACCACCTTCGTCCCCTTCTTCCTAGCTCCTCCGCACCTCCAACAACCTAAGCTACCTAAAGCCTCTACAACCTTCATCAATCTCTCGCCATCACCATAACCTTAACATTCTTCTTCTTCCAAACCGAAGCAAAACCAAACATAACATCCCTCAATTCAAACAAAAGAAACCCTAACATGACCTAATCCCTCTTCTCCACAAATTCGAAAATCGGCCTCTCACAATCTCACCTCAGAAGGTCAAAACATAGAGAAACAGTTCAAGATGTGTGTACCTTCAACTAATGAGGAGGATGGTATATTCGATGCGATTCGTTGACGGATCCGTGACGTTTGAACCGTTGATGAAGACAATGACCAATGCGCGATGAATATGATGTCACGGTTGTAGAATAACGACGAAGTTTAAAGCAGTTTGATTCCAATGCTCTTATCAAGCTTCTTTCGGTCGTTGCGTTCGATGATGAAGAATAATGAATTCACGATTCTGTTGATGTCGAAGAATCCAACTGAAGCCGGTAATGACGTACGGTGAAATCCGTGTTCTTGAATTTCGCAGATTCGGTGAAGGTGCAATGTGTTCGTTATTGCTGCTTCGTTATTATCTTGCTTCCGAATTCACAACTCTCACCGTATTGTTTATTGATTCTGGAAATTTGTTTTTTGCTTTCTTTTTGCAGGTTGTTAATGCAGGTTGGGGCGGTGGAGATTGAGAGGGATGCCGGTTGAGAAGTAGGGGGAGAATGGAAAAAAAGAAATGGATGAAGAAGGAGAATGGTGTGGATTGGATTGAAGGAGAAACGGATTGGAGGAGGTTGGTTCAGAAAAGGTTGAAGAAGGCAGAGAAGAAGAAGATTGAAGAAAGCTTGGATTGAAGGAGAAGAGTGAAGTAGAAGAAGAGAGATGTAGATTGAGATTGTGAAGTTTTTGTGAAGAAATTTTTCGGTGAAGAAAACTGAAGATGAAGATGGAGATTCTGCTTTATAGGAGATGGATCCAACATGGCTCTAGAGCTTTTTCAGGTGAAACTTCTAGAAAATTTCTGTTAAAAGTTTATTGGCTTTTGGTTATGAATCAGTTATGAAGTTGTTATATTTAGGTTCTGGATTTCGATCTTCTTCTGAGCTAATTATAAGTTAATCTCTTCTGTTTTTGCCTTTTGACAGGTTCTTTCTTTTGGCCACCTCAAGAACTCTCACGCCAATATTCGAGCCAAGGCAGCTGACGTTGCGACAACAATAGCTCGAAATAATCCTCGAAGTCACCCGCGATGCCACGGCCAACAATACATCATTGAGGTCACAGAAGCATAAAAAGACAGCTGGCAGAGGTGATACATTGATTGCAAAGTCTCAGCCTTGGAGAGCAATTCCGAATACTTCCCCTCTGGTTATATCACCCACAGGCCGGGGTTCTTTTATATTATTCTGATTCTGAGTATTTCTCTACGGAATTCCCGAATTCTCCGCGAAATTGAGTTCATATAAATCACTCCTTCTTCTCCTTCTGAGTCTGCGATTTATTGATGAGTCATTGGTTCGGATTTGCAGGACTCCTGCTTAATTGAAGCTATGTGATCCAGGCAAACGAAACCAAATCGAAAGAGGGTCCTCAGGGGATGTGCTATTCGGTTACTAAGGCGAATCGAAGATCAAGGAGGCTAGTGTAGATTTTCATATTGTTTCTGTTGGCGGACTAGTGATAAAGATTTGTTCATGATGCGATGGTGCGAACTCGGTTCAGATGAGGATGGATGCGATTGAATGATGAAGATACGTATCGCCGGTATTGTTTCAGAAGCTATTCCTCATTCTGCTTTTACTCTTGATCTGTGGGTTTGTGATTTCTACTATTAGTTCTCTACTATCCTTCTTGAATACTCATTAGATTCTGCTTTTCTTTTCTCGTGCGTGGTTCTGACTCCCCGTTAAAAATTTCTGTTCGACTTTCTGTTATCACAGGTTGAATATCCTTGATGAGGGCTAAAAATGAAGCTTGCATATCAAATCAGGATTGTCGGATTACGGAGAGTGACAAAAAGAGAAGATATTGATGATGGTTGAAGATTGATGAAGGCGTATTTGAAGCCGTGAGATGAAGAGGAAATATGGATATGCTGAAGAAGCTTGAAGTCTTGAAGAAGAGTTTCCTTTTATTTATTTCTCTGTAAATCAACACTGTTTTTACTTCTACAGAAACTGAAGTTTTCTTCAACCTTAAGTAATCTTAGAAACAAATCCACAACGCATTCGTATGAACGTTTTAAATACACGCGAACATCATTCTTTTTCTTCTTTGAAATCCAACATGATTCTGCAGATAATCTCCAATAGTTCCGACCGGTGTTTCACCGATTCCGTCACACAATTCCTAGCAACATCGCCATGTTTGTCCATTATTATTTTTTAGTTGCTCAAGTGCCCATGAATCTAAGTTTATATATCTCACAAAACTTATATGAACTCCTAGACTTCTATGAACAGCAAAACAATCAATGCAGAGAAAAATCCCATACGTAACAAACGCCCATATTGGCTTCTCCGTATTGCAATTGAAACACCTCTTATTCTCAAACCCCAATTTGAGTTTTCTGAACACAATGTTCTTATCAGAGAATCCAACGGAAGCCATTGACGGTGGAACATGCAACTACATTTTTTATTTAACAAAATAAAATGTATATGAACAATTTAATTGAATCCACCAAGAGTCGCTCTTGAAACCAAAATGGATCAATCCTTGAGGACTAGAACTAATCGTGAATCAAACTTGGACCCAAAACCACAAATCACGTTAAGACAAATCCCACCAAATCTCTAGTTAAAATTTATGAAACAACATCCTTGACCACGAGTAGCTTACTGAATTGATCATCCTCTTAACTTCTGACTAATTAAACCATGAACACCTTGAACATGTTTGAATCCCTCTCCGGGAGAATAAATCGTCCGAGAAATAATCACCGACGCAAATGACTTGCAATTTAAAAAAAATCTCTCGATATTTTGACCATGATCAGGTCAAACGTCCACCTGAATTAAATCGCAAACTGCACAAACAACGCTTGACCTAGAACACTGCCCGCTTATGCTATGTATCATCCTATGAATGACATGCTCCACTTAGATAAATACAATGTTACATATGCGAGATGATATGCCAAGATTCTATGAAAATGGGAGGGCAAATTTTGAGGTATTACAGATACGGGCGAGTATCTGAGGATTGTGTATGTACAAGTGTTTGACCTGCTGGGAAATATGTGCAAGACATGGACGAGTGTCAAAAAGATTAAGCAAGTGTCTCTCCCTGGATTTCCATCCTGGTACAAACGCGAAAGTGGCGCGGAAAGAGGTAGAGTCGCCAGCCAAACATTTTTATCCCGAAGGAACGGGAATGGTAAAGCTACACAAACCAGAAGAAAAGCAAAGGAAGGACACAGGTCCTGCGAACCAAAGAGTCCGGGTTCGGGAGTCGGTTACGACCTGGGAAGGTATTAGAACCCCAAATAGTCCGCCGTACCCGACGGGATCCACGCTTGCAAAAAAACTGCTTCAAAGGGTGAAGGAATAAAAGCTGCTGCAAAACTGAAACTGAAACTGGAATGAGAAAAGAACTGAAAAAGGAAACAAAGAGGAAAAATGTAGGGAAAATAAAAGATTGTGCTCGAACGAGCCCTACCCCGCTGCCTACGTACCTCATCTGGACATGAGGATCAGAGACACCGTAGTTCCCCTAACTAGGGGTGGAAAGTATTGCTTGTGAATTAAGGCTTGAACTGCCTATGTCAATGCTCAGGTGTTGCAGGCTCGGACGACGAGTGTGTAACTGTCTAGCAAAATGACAAGTAGGGACAAGTTCGCGGACGAAGCGAAGGAGATGAGAAAAGAAGTCCCGAAGGAGAGATGATTATTGTTTGTTTGTATTTTTTATGAGCTTTTATTTGGTGTGGAACAAGAGAATGAACTCAAGCTCTTTTCCATGGAATGTGTACTTGTTACTACATTCCAAGATGGAATAATAGAACAAGCACACCAAGTAAGGATAACTTATCCAAGACTTGTTTCCAAAGGCAATGGCCTAAATTCATTGACTTGTTGAATTTATTAGGTGTTTTAGTGATTAAAATGAAGAAGTATTTTTTTATGATTTTTCTTGATGAAGATGACCTCATGATCCGACTTGTGCATCATGCTAGAAAAATGCACTATTCCAAGATGGAATGAATACATATGCCCCATGGAATAAGGCTATTACACAAGAGGTCACTTATTTATTAATGTTTTTTAGATTTTGTTTTGAGATGAGAAGAGAAAGAACCAAAGGAGCAAAAAGGCAAAAGTCTAAAATAGGGAAATACTAAACCTAAAGTTGTCATGCAAAAGTGGTCCTAAGGTTAGTGAGGTTTCAACTATCCTAAGAGAAAAGAAGAACCAAAGAGGAGCAAGAAGAGGAGGAGGAAAGAGCTAGCAAGCAACTTACTCCTCTAAAGGAGATAAGTTGCTCCTAAAGGGGGAAGAGAAGAGTTGCATCACATGGTGGTATAAGGCACATCAAACCACAAAGAGAAAGCAACTTAAAAAGGAAAGGGGAAGAGTTGAAATGTGGATAAACATCCACACTTCTCTTACCATGAGCCCCTGCAAGTGTTAGAAAAAATCCAGCATATGTTCATCAACAAAACTCATGGAAATGGCATGCTCAAAGCTCACATCAACAAAGATCATACAACATGCCCAATTGCGCATACAAGCATTTACGTGTCAAGAACATGAAGGAATGCATCAACCAGAAAGCAAATCACCCTAAACAATCATATTCAATGATCATACAATGATCCATGGCAATTAAAACATGTAAGGGGATCAAACAAGCTCAAAATAGCTCAAAAAAATCAATCTGCTTCAGTGTTAACCGGTTAACCAAAGCATTAACCGGTTAACCATGTCAAACCTACAGAAAACAACACAGAAAACAAATGCGTTAAACGGTTAACCAAAGCGTTAACCGGTTAACAGTGTCAAAACAACAACAATTCCTGCAAAAAATCAGCTCAAAACCAGCTTATCCAAATAATCACACACCAGACTAGCAATCAATTATGCATGAAATAAATGAATTAATTCACATTAATTAACATCATTAAGCTCGTGAACATTAGCACACGGATCCGGTTACAAATCAACCATCAATTTAAGCAACACAAACAAATACACAAGCACATGGTGGATCTAAAACACAAGCATGTAAATAAGCTAAAACAGAGCTAGATCTGAATTAAACCAACCTACAAAGCTGAGGTACGCTTTGGTAATTGTTGTTTGAGCTAGAAATGAGAGATCTTGCGGAAAACTTTGAAGATCCGGTGCTAAGCTTCACACTCCATGCAAAATAAATGCAAGCAAAAAGTCTTGATGCAGAATTTTGGATCCAAAAACACTTCTAATTCCCAAACCAGATCTGAATCACCAATTAAACCAGCAAAAATGATGCAAAGGAGCTATGGATGGAGGTATAGTTCCAAGATCTACACACCTTAAGGAAAGGTTATGTGATCTTCAAAGAGGAACTCTTAGTGAATTTGGAAAATGTGGGAGAGAAAATGAGAGAATAGTGAGAGAGAAGAGTGAAAATTCAGAATGAAGAATGAAAAAATGAGAGAGTCCCCCTTTGGTTTGGAGGGAAATGGATTAAATATGGTTTAGGTTTGGGACCCAAAATTTAGGCTTGGGATCAAAAAAATATGGTTTGGCAATGTGATTAGGATTTTGCAATGGAATTAGGCTTGTATTAATGATCTAGATCCTTCTCCATAATTCAAATGAATAAAAAAATCAGAAAATTGGAAATTTGGAGCCAAAGCACATGCTGAAATTGCTACTGGAATTCAAAATTTGCAGCCGTTAACCAGTTAACCAAAGCGTTAACCGGTTAACTCCAGTGAATTTTGAATTTTCCCTCCCTTTGGTGGGAAACCTCAGGAATAACCCGACGCCAACCGTTCTGACCTGATTTTGATCCTCAGTCCCTTTTAAAGCCTTGATCATGATATCAAACTTGTAACAGGCCTTGTGAGCTTTGAATTTCCATGATGATTGATCATATGCCTTATGCTGGAACATGCGAGTACTATGTTTCATTTTTCTATGCAATATGCTAAGGATATGACATGTTGATGATGATTATGATATGACGAAGATGATAAAAAGGAGAGGGCAAATTTGGGGTGTTACAGCTGCCCCTATTCAATCAACTGTTAATCTGAAAAAGGACGGTAGCACGGCTATCGACCGTTCAAGATAAACTGTGATTGAATACCAAGAAGACCTGAAATTTGCACTCTGCTGGAGAATGCAGAAATGAGAAATAAACCCAACCAAATGACGCTTTGGCGACTGAATCAGGGAAAAAGCAGATGAGCTCCTTCCAACCTGAACTGTTACTTCGGATAGAAAAACCTAGACAGACGAGTCTCCTTCGAGCAATCTTGTTACGCCAGAAACTGGACATACGAGACCTCTTCAAACAAACCTGTTACGCCAGGGACTGGACATACGAGCCCTCATACATTTTACGATATATGATCCGAGACAGACGAATCTCCTTCGGATGAACTTGTTACGCCAGGACCGATGATGAACTTAAGTCTGTGGGATAGACATGCATAATCAGGATACACGAACCCTCCTCATATATTATTCGTGGATATATGGTCTAAGACAAACGAGTCTTCTTTGAGCAAACCTGTTACTCCAGGTGCAACATTAGGACTTGACGAACCCTCTTCACAAATCTTGCATAGATAAGTGGTCTCTGAGACAAACGAACCTCCTTTGTTTAAACCTGTTACGCCAGGACCGGTAACCGTTTTGACGTTTAATCCCACCGTTAGGACTTCAAACCTCTTCAACACAGAAGAGTATCAGATGATTATCAAGAGAACACAGACGAGTTCCATAAGTCAATGACACAAACAAATACCAGACGATGATCTAAGAAACAAAAACGAGCGCTTCAGGTGATAATATAGATGAATATCAGCCACTGATACAGATGAATACCACAAACCCAACACAGACGAGCATTTGGAGTAGCAATACAGACGAGTACCAAAGATCCAATACAGACGAGCATTGGGAGTGATTATCAAATCAGTACATATGGATATAAGCTAACACAGATGAGTGTGAGGGAATGCAGACGAGCAACAAGCAGATATCAAACACAAACGAGTGTTGGGGAAAACATATGAGCAACGAATGCCCAGTAAGAAACATAACTCTGCCGGGGAGAATCGAAGGAAGAATATTTCACAAACGAGCGAGTGATGGGAATGCAGACGAACATCAAACAGATTGCAAACACATACGAGTGCTGAGGAGTGCAGACAAGCAACAACAAAGTGTGAACACATACGAGTGTTGGGGATGCAGACGAGCATCAAACATATATCAAACACAGACGAGTGCTAGAGAATTCATACGAGCAACAAACATCTACCACACACAGGCTACTGTTGGGGAAAGCATACGAGCATCAAATCTACTGCACATAGGTGACCGTCGGGGAAAGCATACGAGCATCAAATGAGTATCAAACACTGACGAATGTTAAGGGGATGCAGACGAGCATCAACAAACATCAAACACAGACGAGTGCTAGGACATGCATACGAGCATCCTGCGAAATACCCTGATTGGCAACAGAAAGTCACGACTCTGTAGGGGAGAACCAGGTCAAGAGGCTCTAACACCTACCTCTGGTTGGGGAGATGAATAACTGCTTGTATCATCACCATAGCCAAAAAATAAATTGGCGACTTCTCTGGGGAGTACTTCAATGATGGGAGCAAGTCCCAAACATGAACTCTACGGGGATAACTATCTTCAGGCTCGGTTGAGGAAGAGGCTTGGTCAAGACTCCGGCTGGGGAGAGAATTCTGAAAATTTCAACTCTGTGGGGAAATCAGGCGCACATCTACTCGCTGGGGAGGACTTCGCTTGTGGAAAAAATAACCGCTTGGGGATGAAAGCTCTTCAATTAGCCTTGGAATTCTGTTGGGAAGATAATCAAGATATCCTGGCAATACTTGGTTGAGGAATGAAACGTGAACCAATGTCTGCATTACTTTGTCCTATTGGCCAAAAATAAATTGGCGGACTCACTGGTGACTCACCGAGGGGTATTTTAATGATGGTTGCAACTTCCAAACATGAAACTCTGCGAGGAAAAGACGAACTTTCGACCCGTCCAGGGAATACATGGTTAAACAACCTTTGCTAATGAGAGAGTTCTGGCAGCTACAACTCCGTGGAAAATTAGGCATTCAGCTGCCTGTTGGGAAAAGCTCATTCCGACATAAAGACTCCGCTCGAAAGTGAGAACTGTTCAACTGGATATTTGAAGTTTTGCTGGAGAAACCACCCTACTCTGACTCAGCTGGGGATCATGCCTTTCTGCTCTACCGGGGATAACCAAGTCTTTATGTGAAGAACAAAACTCCGCTTGGGGAGGACACCGCCTTTGATTAGATTTGAAATTCTGCTAGGGATTCCAATTTCCGTAGCTCAGCTAGGGAGCATTCTCTGCTTGGGGAAGTGCAACATCACCCTGCAAAACCTGCAACAACAGTATACACACAGGTGCCCCTGGGATTTGCATGGTATGATCTGTTCATCCATTGTCACCCGACACCCAAAGATAATTTTAACTGTTTCCCTGCATTGTCAATTTTTTCCAGAAAAATCAACATGTTTCATATGCAATGTTCCTTTTTGCCAAAAAATTCAGGACATTATTTGCAAACAAAGTAAACACAACACCACGACTTTTGACTGAATATTCATTCATTGAATGGCCCCTGAATAGGAAAAGATTTACATCAGGAAGTAACTACCTGGAAAGAGGTAGCTACCGTAAAATTAAGAAAAGAAACTATCCTAATGGCAATGTACACGACATTCCAATGAGTTTCCTTCCTGCTATGACCAACATGTCTTCAAGACTTTCTGTTCATGCCTTTGCTTTCTGAAGAAGATGAGGGGACTAATTCCTATCTTTCTGATATTGTCAGACTGCATGAAACGGTGATTTGGTTCAGATTACCCGGATCACAGTTATTCGCTTATTCCCTTGTTTTGCATGGATCGCCCTTTCGGGTTTTCAATCCACCGGGATACCCCTTTTTGCCTGAGCTGTCCGATGTGGCTTTTCAACTCAGCGGGTGTACACACATTTTTTTATTTCCCTAATTTTTGCCGGAGCTTTTTTTTTCTTCTGTTTTTAGCTCGCCGGGATGCCCTTTTCTTGCCTGGACTTTAATTCTGTTTTTGTGTCTAGCGGGTCTTTTTATGCGAAGTATTTTTTAACTGCGTCCGAGTTAACAGGAGACTGGAAATCTTCTCCATCCACAGAGGTGAGCATCGGCGCCCCACCTGAGAAAAATTTCTTTACTATGAATGTGCCTTCGTAGTTTGGGGTCCACTTGCCCCTGTGATCTGAACCTGGAGGAATGATCCTCTTGAGTACAAGCTCGCCTACTTGATACTCCCAAGTATGTACTCGTTGTTCTAATGCTCGCTTCATCCTCCTCTGATAAAGCTGACCATGACAGATAGCCGCTAATCTCTTTTCCTCAATTAAACACAACTGATTATATCGGGCACGTACCCACTCAGCCTCATCAAGCTTCACGTCCATCATCACACATAAAGAAGGAATTTCTACCTCAACAGGCAAGACTTCCTCCATGCCATATACCAGGGAAAAGGGAGTTGCTCCGGTTGACGTCCTGACTGACGTTCGGTACCCATGCAGTGCAAATGGTAACATCTCATGCCAATCTTTGTAAGTGACAACCATCTTCTGCACAATCTTCTTAATATTCTTGTTAGCTGCCTCTACCGCGCCATTCATCTTTGGCCAGTAAAGAGAAGAACTGTGATGCTGAATCTTGAAGTCCCGACACAGTTCTGCCATCATCTTGTTATTTAAATTGGAACCATTGTCAGTGATGATTCGCTCGGGCATTCCGTATCTGCAAATGATGTCTCTTTTCAGAAATCTGGCTACCACTTGGCGAGTGACATTGGCATAAGATGCTGCTTCAACCCATTTGGTGAAGTAATCAATCGCCACCAAGATGAAACGATGACCGTTTGAAGCAGTAGGCTTTATCCTCCCGATCATGTCAATGCCCCACATAGAAAAGGGCCTAGGAGATGACATGACGTTGATCGGGCTAGGAGGAACATGCACTTTGTCTGCATAAATCTGGCACTTGTGGCACTTACGGGTGTACGAACAACAATCTGCATCCATTGTTAGCCAATAATACCCTGATCTCAATAACTTCTTAGCCATTGCATGTCCTCCTGCATGAGTACTGAAAGATCCCTCGTGGACTTCCTGTATTAACAAGTCTACTTCGTGTCTATCCAGGCATCTGAGCAAGACCATGTCAAAGTTCCTCTTATACAAAACCCCGTCTGCATTCAAGAAGAAGCTGGAAGCGAGTTGTCTCAAGGTTTTCTTGTCATTGGATGATGCCCCAACTGGGTATTCTTCTTTTTCCCGGAAAAGCTTAATATCAAAGTACCAGGGTTTCTCATCAGACACTACGTCTATAGAGAAAGAAAAAGCTGGTGCGTCAAGCCTGGAAATGTCAATCCTGGGCACATAGTTCCAACATAAATCTCTGATGGACGAAGAAAGAGTAGCCAATGCATCGGCAAATTGATTCTCATCTCGTGGTATATACTGAAGCTTAACCATTGTGAAGAACATCAACAATCTTCTGGCATAATCCCTGTAAGGAATTAAATGTTCTTGATGTGTATACCACTTGCCGGTAATTTGGTTGATGTCGAGGGCTGAATCTCCGAATATATAGAGGGTCTTAATCTGAAGATTAATAGCCTCCTCTATTCCCATTATGCACGCTTCGTATTCCGCTTCATTGTTGGTGCAGCCAAAAGTAATTCTGGCAGCGAAGGGAAAGTGAACACCTTCCAGAGTGATAAGAACAACACCAACTCCACGTCCGTTGATATTGACTGCCCTATCAAACATCAACTTCCATTTGGATTCAGGGTCAGGCCCCTCCTCCGGAAGTGGTTCCTCGCAATCTCTTGCCTTGAGGTACACAATGTCTTCATCAGGGAAATCAAACTTCATCGGCTAATAGTCGTCTTCAAGTGGTTGCTGTGCAAGATAATCTGACAATACACTTCCCTTGATAGCTTTCTAGGAGGTATACTATATGTCATACTCTGTTAAGATCATTTGCCACCTTGCAACCCTTCTGGTTAATGCTGATTTCTCGAAAATATACTTGACGGGGTTCATTTTTTAGATTAGCAATGTGGTATGGGTCAACATGTACTGTCTCAGTCGGCGAGCAGCCCATACCAAAGTGCAACACGTTTTCTCGAGCAGTGAGTAACGGGATTCACAGTCAGTAAAATTTTTGCTAAGGTAATAAATAGCATGTTCTTTTCGACCAGACTCGTCATGTTGGCCTAGAACACACCCCATCGATCCTTCTAACACAGTCAAGTACATGATAAGTGGTCGTCCTGGAAATGGACAAGTCCCCCTCAAGTTGTCTTACAAACCTAAAACTCACTTTTTAATCTCACCCTTTAATTAAAATCCATTTAATAAAGGTTTGTTATATAATGAATTTAATCTCTAACCCTGGATTAAGTTGAGGAGTCTTTCTCAGCTTAAGTGTTCTCCTCTATCACCATTCTCTTAGAATGGTGTAATGTGTTCACTAATCCTTGATTGGAGATTAAACTCATTACTTAACACTAAACAAAAACCCAAAAACACTTAATAATTACCAAGTAGGTTAATGATCTTAATCCTATATCATCATGGTAATTAAGTTGAGATCCTTATCTCAAACTTAACTAGGCTCATTACCCCTAATCAGGGAGGATATAATGAGTTTACAAAACCTTTGATTCAGGCTTAAGCTCATTATCTTATGCAAAACACCAAAAACAATAAATAAATGAAAACACAAAAACAAACAATAAACGTCTCCTCTGGGATTCTTTTCTCATCACACTCACTCACAAACGAGAACTCGCTTCTTCCGTCTAATGCAAGACAGTTAGCACTCGAGCAAGACGAGTCATACACTTGAGCATAGACAAGCAAGAAGTTCACAGTCAATTTATTTTCAGTCTCTTTGAGTCGAACTACGGTGTTCTGACTTCCTCATTGCATGAGAGGATATGTAGGCATAACTTAACAGTTATCGAACAAAAGTCTATGTGTCTTCCCCCTCTTTCAGCTTTCTTTTTAAGCCTCAGTTCTTGAGCAATTCACACCTTTTGCACTGACACCTGTACTTTCTCCCTAGCTTTTCATACACAGTCAGCACATACACTACCCTTTTAAACACAATCAAGTAAGCGTGGATCCCGTCGAGTACGACGGACGATCTGGGTGCTAATACCTTCCCAGGTCGTAACCAACCCCCTTACTCAGTCTCTTTGGTTCGCAACCGTCTTATCCATACCCATTCCAGGTTTATGCAGCATTACCTTTTCTTCGGGATAAAAATACCTAGCTGGAGACTCTATTTAACCTCAACCTCCAACATCGCCGACAGTTCGCGTCTGCACCATGTCGCTCCCACCAAATGACACCGGGCCAGAAGGGGTACAGACGCGAACGGTCGGCGAACGGGAGAACATGAAGATGAACTGAAAAGAGTCGCCAACTAGGCATTTTTATCCCGAAGGAAAGGTAATGCTGCATAAACCTAGGAAGAAATGGATAAGACGGCCGCGAACTAGAGAAACTGAGAAAGGGGGTTGGTTACAACCTGGGAAGGTATTAGCACCCAGATTGTCCGTCGTACTCGACGGGATCCACGCTTGAAAGATTTGTTTTTAAAGGGGTAGTGTCAATGCTATTTTGTGTGCAAAAGTTGGGAAAGAAAGTACAAGTGTCAGTGCAAAATAAATGTGAAGTGAATAAAAGGAGTGTCAGTGTAAGGGAAGAGTGCAAAGCTCAAGACTATGAGGCTTAAGAATAAAGCTGGAAGAGGGGGGAATATACAGAGACTTTTGTTCGATAACAGTTAAGTTATGCCTACGTATCCTCTCGTGCAATGAGGAAGTCAGAACACCGTAGTTCGACTCAAAGAGACTGAAAGATAAATTTACTGATGAACTTCTTAGTTGTTTATGCTCAAGTGTAAGACCTGTCTGGCTCAGGTGCAAACTGTCTTGCATTAGACGGAAGAAGCAAGTTCTCGTTTTTGAGTGAAGATGATGAGAAAAGAATCCCGGAGGAGATGATTATTGTTTGTTTTTTGATGCTTTCAATCTTTTATTGCTTTTTGTGTTTGTCATAAGTTAATGAGCTTAAGCCTAAACCAAAGGTTAGTAAACTCATCACATCCTCCCTCTGATTAGGGGTAATGAGAATACCTTAAGTGTGAAGTAAGCACCTCACACTTAATCACCATGATGTAGGATTAAGATCATTAACCTACTTGTGATTATTTAGATGTTTTTGGAGTTTTTGTTTAGTGTTAAGTAATGAGTTTAAGCCATAATCAAGGATTTAATGGACCCATTACACCATCCTAATAAAAGGATAATAGATGAGAACATTTAAGCCGAGGAAGATACCTCAACTTAATCCATGATTAGGGATTAACCTCAGTACAAAACAAAGCCTTTATTAAAGTGGATTTTAGTTAATGGTAAGATTAAGAATTGGATTTTATGGTTTGTAAGACAACTTGAGGGGGACTTGTCCATTAACACTAGGGTTAGTCCTTCTTAACCAATTAAGGAAGAATTAGAACCCTAATGCAAGGCCCAAGTTACAAGCTTGATGTCTTATTGATTATTAGGTGAATTGATTAAAGGATTTAAACACATTAAGGGTTTAACACTTAGGATTAAAGTTATACACTCCATCCTAATAGAAGGATGCAGGCATAAGCTTAATCACAAAGCCTTAAAACCTTTAAGGTTTAGTCCTTGATTAAGAGATGAGAAGAGAAGACACAAAGATGACACAAAGGTAAAACTAATGGGGGGACTAATCAAACCCTAATTGTTATCATGCTTGGGTATTCCTAGGGTTTATGAGGCTTGCAAGAGATCTTCAAGGAGAAGCCACCAAGGAAGAAGCAGGATGGAAGGAGGAGAAGCAGAAAGAAGCAAGTCAACTTAATTCACTTAAGAAGATAATTTTCTTGAAGAAAGAAGGTGAGGAGGGAACATGAATTAGCAAGCTCACTCTAATACAAATACAAAATGCAACAATGAATGCATAAGATAGGTGAGAAGAGATTACGAGAAGTGAAGGTAAATTCACTTCTCAAAGTACTTACCACCTGAAAAGTTAGCAAAAGGAAGTGAAATGGAATGAAAATGAAATGAAATTCAAAGATGGATACCAAAATCAGAAGCATGTTCATGATGTTAATGATGCAAAGAGATGATACAAATGTATGTCATGAGATGGGGATGATCATACAAAGGATGAGAATGCAAATGAAGCATAAAGGAAGCATGAAAGTTCATGAATGCACATGAAATGAAATGAATGCATAACATGGAAAATGGATAATGCAATGATCAAACATGATTCTAATATGTCCTAAGATGTCTTATGTGTCATGTGGATGTACAAAATGTCATGGCAAGTTCATGTATGCAAGCTTATACAAGATGGATGCAAATGAAGATGCAAATTAGGGTTATATGAACATATGAGATGCATAATTCAAAAACAGAAGCAAAACATGAGATAAAAAATTGAAAATGGACTCAAAGGAAACCTAAACCTATACTATATCACCATCCAAAGGGGGAGGTCAGAAGCTTAACCTAGAAGGACTTATGATTTTTCTAAGTTTCTAGGGTTTTAAGGGTGGTCCTAAAGGTAAAATGCCAAAAAAATTGGAAATGCATTATAAAAATGAAACAAAAATGTTTTTAGGAACTTGAAGTCATGCATAACACAATGCAAAAAGAATCATTCACAAACTCCCTTTGGTTCAAAAGTTATGAATTTTTGAAATTAGGGTTAAAAATATTCAAGTTTAAGAACCCTAATTCAATTGAAAAATATCAAAGTATGATCAAAACCAAAAAGAAATTTGTGTGATGAGTTTGTAAATGTTTGAAAATGTTCTCTGAATTTTTTTTTGGGATTTTTAAATACCTAAATGTATTTTTAATTAATTAATTCTCATTAACTAATTAAAAATAACATTTAAATTATTTAAAAATAATTTTTTAATGCTAAAAATAAAAAAAAAATAAAAATATTTTTGGGTTCTGAAAATTAATTAAAGTTTGGATAAAAAATTTCATAATTTTTTGATGCTTTTTACTATTTTTAATAAAATGTACAAATTAAATAGAAACAAAATGAAATAAAACAAATTAAATGGAAAAGTAATCTGATCCAATGATCCAGATTCAAAGTTGGGGGTTTGTGGTTGACTGCGTGCGCAATCCTAAGGCTGTGGTTCAATCTGGCATTTTTTAAATTAAACCTAATTAATTAATATTAATTATAAGATTAGGGTTTTAACACTGAATCCTGGCCATTCACACGCGCGGGTAAGCTGGATCCTACGGCTCACGTTTAAACTCACCCCTAAACCCTAATTAGGAATTAATGACTTTCAGGTGGCCGGAAATGACCTTCAGTCATCTTCTCCGGCCACACCCTTCCCTGAGAATTTCAATCTCACTCCCTAGGCCATTTCTAGAGCTCTAAAGCTCCAGATTCGTTCCTCTCACTCCCCTAAACCTAAATCCACCCTCAAACAGAATTTATTTCCAGCCATTAACAAGATTCGAAGCCAAGAACAAAAATTGCAAAACTTTCAGACAGACCATATATCCTCATTTCTTCACCATTTTCAATAATTCATAGTTCATTACACTCAGGGGATCAAACTCAACCAATTAAGAACTTAAAATAAAGGTTCTGGAAAAATGTTTTCACATGGCTACCTGAGATGAAGCTTTCAACCCTAGAGCTTTCAGGCTGCTTCTTTGCTTCAAAACACCTCCAATGACCTCCCTGAAGAAGCTTTGATGCTTGGTTGGAGTTTTTTGTGGCTGGTTTGTGAGTTTGATGAAGTTCAGTTCAAAGGGGGAAGGAAATCGTGTTTTTTTGTATGGTGGCCTTTAGGGCAAAATGAAGGGTGGGAAATGATCAGTGAGTGAAGCCGAGATGAATGGTGGAAGAAGTTTTAAGTTTTGTGGAGTATGCTGAGAGTTTCGAATGAAAATGCAAAGTGGGAGGTTTTTGTGTATGCTGACTTGTGGGAGAGTTCAGGCTTGCTTCTTGTTATGTTTGGCTTGCATTTGATTAGTATAAACAAATGTGATTGGTCAGAAAGTTGGTAATGACATAATGTGATTGGTATGGCTTGTTTTGCAAAAAGTCAAGGTTATGTGTCCTTTGAGGTATGGGCAAGTTCAGACCAAGGACAAGGGCATGTCTGGTGCAGCTGTGATCAAGGAGAACCATGGAAATGAGATTGAGGCAAATCAGCAAGTGGATGGAAGTTTATGTGTCATTTTGAAAATTCCATGAAGTTTGACCCTTTTGTAATTTCTTGGTATGAGGTTTTGCAAAAATCCCTCTTTGGCATGAAACTTGAAATTATGTGATTTTTGCCAACTTTGGAAAGCCATAACTTGAGTTCAAAAATGAATTAGATCTTGTTATTGTACTTTTTGAAAAGGGAATAATCCAATCTACAACTTTCATGACCAAGAATTTTTCATTTGAAGCATTTTTGGTTGAGAAAGAGGAGGTTGAAAAACTTTCCCAAAATGGAAAGTTTACATTACAAGTCATTTCCATTTTTGGCAACTTTTGGTTTTGCCCACTTTTCTTCAAATTTGTGAACTTCTAAGCACTTAAATGATCAAATAGAGACCATATAACTTCAATTTGATGAAAAATCCATTTTGGTTCCATGTTGGGGGCCTCAGATGCCCTGATTTTGCTCTGACTTGCTCAAGAAGTTACCCAGTGATCAGATGACTTCCACAATGAATCTTTCCATCAAACTTGGTATTCATGATCCTTATATCATATAGAGACTAATAGAAACAAGAATGACCAAAAATTATGGAGTTATGGCCTCTGAAGCCAAAACCATAATTTTAGGTCATTTGTGCAGTTAAAGCTGGCTCTGCTTCCATGCCTTGCAAGTTCTTGTGATTTTCTGACTTCCTTGATCTTGGGGGGATATAATATGATGTTTGAACATACACAGAACCTCTTGAGATGATTGGAGACCTTTGGGGTGGCTCAGATGGATCTCGGATTGCTCAGATCACAAACCCTAGATGCAGATGACTTTGAACCAATGTAGTGAAGCAAAAATGCAATATGAGATGATATGATTGAACTTATGCAAATGAAAATATCACAAGCCATGGTGTGAACTTAGTGATGGCAAATTTGGGGTGTTTACACACCAGGATGAAAATACGGGGAGCGACAGCTTGGCGACTCTGCTGGGGAAAGGGCTTGCAACCAGGGTTTCTGGTTCTCTTGTGGGTTTCTCCTAGCGTTTGTTTGTTTGTGTTTATGGGGGTGTTATCTGTGCTTTTTGTTTTTTGCTTTATTTATTGCTTTCTTTACAGCTTTATTTACTGCATTTAGTTATCGCTTTCATTTACTGCTTTATGCATTTCATATTATTGTCATATCATATATGTGCTGGATTTGTTGGTTTGCCTTGGTGGGAGGGGTATTCTAGTGAGAAAGGTCCAACACAAAGGCCTGAATGACAAACATAGGATTAAAGTGGCTTCATATTCTTTCCCATTCCATTTCGGTCTGGTGCGGGAATATGAAACACGGTTCAGACATGGGTTTCTTCTTGAGAACTCTGTGCTACGGATTTCCTGTAGTACAAGGGTTATCTGGGAAGCCTGCTAAGTCTGGATGACCTTTTTAGATAACCTTCAGCATCTGAGGTGAATTAGAGGAAGATCCTTTATGATTAGGGTAAACATTATACCTCCGAGTTAGAAGTGTTTACACTTCTCATAATAGATCCAAGTCTGAGGATCCTTGTTCTAGAACAATACATGTGAGTGGGTGGGGTTGTTTACAGGTTTGCAGGAACCCTTGGCCTCATCATACCCTGTTACTAGATTTTGTTTTAAGGTTACACTATTTTGGACTGATCTTATGAAACCCTGGACTTGTGATTCTTTATTTGAGTCCCCCACCTGGTTACTGGTTCTCAGACCTTCATCCGGACTTATGAACACTCATGGACCATATCAAAAGTAAATGACAAATCCAGCACCTAATCACAAACCCTTGCATATCATTCTGCATACATCATTTTGCATCATTTTAACATTTGTCTATTTGTTTTACAGGGTATCCACATCATCTTTGGTTTGGTTTTGACTGTTCTTCTGCCCAACCATCTTCATCAGTTATCTTCATCAGAGATCTTCTTCAGCTGATATCTTTTCTAGTTGCCTTCATCAGTTATTTTCTTCGGTTATCTTCATCAGCATCCATTGTCAGTATGGACTCAACCAGGAAGAGCAATATCACATACCATTTCTTTGAGTACCCTTTGGCAGGCATCAGGCAGATTCAGGCTCTCATCACTCCTGATCATGTCCCTTTATTCAGAGAACATTATGGTGGTATTATGGACATGATCATGGACTTGGATGCATCATAGAGGAGCATGATTCACACCTGTCTCCAGTTCTATGACCCTCCTCTCAGATGTTTCACTTTCCCAGACTTTCAGATAGGTCCTTTGTTGGAAGAGTTTTCCATGTTGTTAGGTGTCCCGATCAGAAGAGGAATTCCTTTCAATCCTGAGATGACTTCTCCTAAAAATGAAGACATAGCTAAGGCTTTACATTTGGAAGTCACCATCATTGATCATCATATGACCACCAAGGCTGGAATCCCAGGCCTCCATTTGGACTTCTTGATCACTCAGGCCACCAGTCAGGCTGCAGTAGGGAAGTGGGAAACTGTTTGTGCTCTCCTGGCTCTTTGTATATATGGAATCATCTTGTTTGCAGATGAGCCTAAGTTTGTAAGTAAGAATTCTATCCATATCTTCCTGATGAAGAATCCAGTTCCTACCTTGTTAGGAGATTTCTACTACTCAGTGCATCAGAGAAATGAGAAACAGAGGGGAAGACTAGTCAGATGTTGTGCACCTCTCTTCTACTGTTGGTTATTGAGACACATGCCAAAGACATAAGCTTTCTTGAATCCTCATCAGTCAATGAATTGGGCTAATAGAATGATTGCCCTTACATCAGAAGACATCAGATACAAATCTTGATTCTATCAACTTGCACACAGTAAAAAACACACGAAAATTGAAGCCTCATTGGCTCCATCCCTAACCAATTATTCCTCCAAAAGTCAACATTGAAAGCATTTCCCAATTTACATAAAATTTTGTTCCTGAACCAGTTGGGATCCTCCCCCACTTACTCAAACAACTCCTTAGGTCTCACCCCCAGATAGACCATTTCTTCATATTCACTTTCCAGGACGGATCGAGGATGAAACCCGTCATGTCACCTCACTTGTAATTTAGGAGAGAATACCAATTCAAACTTGGAGTGTATGTATTTGAGAGAATTTTACATGCACACTTGCTTAAGAGCACTCTGTTAACGGCCTCACAGTCTTTAACTCCCAAAAAACCTTCAATTTTCAACTTGATTCCATTATCTTCTTTATTCTAAATAAAAACATGTTGAATCTTGATTATATCCTGTACAATTGCATTTGGCGCTTTGTAGAAAGAGAGGTAAAATAATAAAATTGAGTTTAAAATGTAATTTAGAATTGTTACACAACCTCCTAAGGATATCTCTCTTGTTTATAAATATATATTTCCCTTTGTGTATTTTATTTTAATTGATGGTTATGAGGATAAAGGTTATGTTTATGGTGATCACTAGTTTATGTATGAAACCTTTGTGTACAGTTATGATAGGTATTTGAATGTGAGTTGTGATGAAGTATTGGGAAGATCTCAAATTCCACATTGGTTGGAGATAAAGCATTTAAAAAGTTTATATTGAGTGACATTCCTCACCTTACAATCCGCTTTCGCTAAGATGAGTTTGGTCAAACTCTAATATGGTATTAGAGTCTGTCGATCGAACCTTGGGCCTCCCACCTGTATATCCACGCACTCAGAACAAAATAGTGTTAGGTGTAAAAAAATGTATTGGAAAAGTCTCAACTCTCACATTGATTGGATATAGAGTAATGAAAGAGTTTATATAGAGTGACCCCCATTACCTTACAAGTCAGGTTTGTAATATTGGTGCTCTAGACTGGCCTAGCATGTGACATGCGTCCAATTAAGGCCCAACCTAACTTAACTCTGGGCATAAGCCCAACAATCGATTTAGGACCTTGTGACCGTTGAGAAATAGAGTCGTTCGAATATAGTCGTTGGGGGACGTCCCCCACACGCGCTTTAACACCTTTCACGCGACCAATTGTCTTTCTGAAACTACTGGAAGCAATTAGACCTAGTCAAGGGCCACACGCCTGCATTCCACGACCAAATGCCCTTATAAATTACCTCCACCTTTGGAGGACCAGGTATTCAATTATAATCACTAACATATTTTCTTAACGCTTTAGTCTGTTTCACCCTGAAACTTACTTGAACGTCGGAGTACCTTGCAGGTACACCACCCCTCTCCTACAAACATCGTTGCAGTCCCAACTGATTCTTAGGGGAAACAGACCCTAATAATCCAAAGTTCGCCCAGAGAGGTATGTGGTCTGACCAAGGTATTGTTCCCATCAGGAATCGAATTCGATATTCCCCGAATCTTCGTTCCTTAGCAGGAGCTCGTTTACCACTCGAGCCCAAATGCTTGGTTATTTTTCCTCTATTTTTTTTATTATTCTCTTTTTTCCTCTATGGTTTTTTGAACAATGTTTTGTTTTAATTTTTTCATCTCTTTTGATGTGATCTTTTCTTCAATTTGTAGACTATATTGATGAATTCTTGTGACCATAGAATATTTTGTAAGTTAGGTTTTTAATACTTTGGTGAGATTTTTAATTATACAAAGATGAAACATGAAAGAAATGATTGTACATATGCAAGAGGCGATAAATTAGGGATAACATTTAACATTTTTGAGAAAATAAAGAGAAGAGCTCAAATATTTTTGAAAAACTAAAATTTATTTGGCGCATTCATCATCAGTCACTCACAAGTCGATATCAACATCGGTTGACGAAAATATCCAACTAGATAATTCGACAACTTTTATATATATATATATATATATATATATATATATATATATATATATATATATATATATATATATATATATATATATATATATATCATCACTCACTCACTCAGTAGTCGCTATCAACATTGGTTGACGAAAATATCCAACTAGATAATTCGACAACTTCTATGGTTATATATATATATATATATATATATATATATATATATATATATATATATATATATATATATATATATATATATATATATATATTGAGAACGACTCAAAAAAGAATATTTGATTATTATAAGAAATAAAAATAATTAATCATAGCTATTATTTTTTTATTAATTGAAATTAATAGATTACTTTAATTTCTCTTTTTATAATACATAAATTATAATAAAAGAGGATTATAAAAAGAAAAATTAATGTAATTCATTGATTTCAATAAATAAAAAATATCAAATATTTAATGATTGACTCAATAAGGGTGATATACTTCGAACATAAAATAGACTTAATTCTCAAAGCACATCTTGGTTTTAAAACTTAAGTGATTGTATTTTTATTAGGATCATATTTTAAAATAGTCTGCATCACCCTCCCTTAATTTTAAAATATATATAGAAACTCATAAAAAACATTATCCAACTTCAAATCTTATAAAATTTATATTATTTTTTTCTTGCAGAAGTGAAAAATATTTATGAACTTGCATAATCAATTATGGACCTGTATATAATTGATTATGAGGTGTTTTTATTGTACCTTTAATATACAAATATGAAGAAAAAATAATAATGTTTTTTTTATAAAATAATTATGTCCTTTCTTGCTTATAAATAAAATAATAAAATTTAAAGTTTAACTATTCAACTAAAAATTAAGCAAAACATTTATTTTAATGGTAATTAAACGATATTTTGATATAAACATAAATTTCTAAATTCATCTGGTTAGGTTTGGTGAATGGAGTAATTGTATTAGAAATTTTTATTAAATATTTTATATTAGAAATTTTTATTAAATATTTTATAATAGACATCCAATCCTATTAAATATTCTATAAGAAATTCCTATTAATTCATATTAAATATTAATCCTAAATGGCTATATGAAATGCTTCTTAGTCAAAATATATTAATTGCTAAAGAAATGAAAAGAAAATACATTTCAATTTGCAACCTTTATAGTCAAAGTATATTTGTTTTTTCTTTTTATAATAAGAATAAAATAATATTCTTAAAGAAAAGAAACAACTTTTTTTGTTTACCTAAACAATTTTAATAATGAACTATGAAAATAATAAATTAATTACAGATGATTTTCCTTTTCAATGAAAATTCATTGTATTTGAATGTTACATTAGAATTATATAAATAAATTAGTTGTTTTATAATAACAAAAATAGTTAATAGATATGAACAGAATATTTAAATTATTTTTCATTGTTATTTAATATTAAAAGAGATTAATTGTTATACATGTAAATATTTTACATAATCAATCGATCTTAACTATTATAATTATTATATTAAATATATTTAAAATAAAAATTAAATCTAATTTAAGATCTGACTATTATTATTTATTGACAGTATAAAATTATTTTACACTATTCGTATTCCCGTTAAATTCTAAAACTATCAATCTCTAATGTTATTAAAAGAATTTTAAAATATAAACATGATTTAGTATAATATATGATTGTTATTGATTAATAACATAAAATTATTTTACATAGATAGGCATCACCTTGTTAACTCAATTCTTATATTTTCTTTAATAAAAGTTTTAGTAATTTTTTAATCTTTTTGTTTGAATAAATTTATCATAGTTTAACAAATGTGGCACATATTAGAGTGTTCTTTTGGTTATCAAAATATTTAGATGTTTTTTCTACCGTATAACACTTTTATACATTAAGTTTTGTTCAAAATAATTTAACCCTTAAAAAGTCATTTGTTAATTTAAATTGAATTTATCTTAATCATTGAATGAATAATAATAAATGAGTAGGATTTGATGTCAAAGTTAATATTATGACACAGTGTCAAATGATCATTTGATACCGATATCAAAATATTAATTTTGACATTAAATTATATTCTTTTATTATTAATAATTTAAAGGTTATGATATATTCACTTAAAACTAACATTTGATATTTTTAAGAGAATTTATCTTAGTCATAGAATGGATAATAATAAACAGGTAGAATTTGATGTCAAAGTTGATATTTTGACACCGATGTCGAATGATCCACTTTCATATATATATATATATATATATATATATATATATATATATATATATATATATATATATATATATATATATATATATATATATATATATATATATATATATATATATATATATATATATATATATATATATATATATATATATATATATATATATATATATATATATATATATATATATAATCATTTGACACCGGTATCAAAATATTAACTCTAAATCATATTCTTTTTATTTTAAAAGTTAAGATATATTCATTTAAAACTAACACATGAGATTTTTAAGGGAATTTATTTTAGCCATTGAATATATAAAAATAAAACAATAGAATTTAATGTCAATTGATCGTGTGGATATATATATATATATATATATATATATATATATATATATATATATATATATATATATATATATATATATATATATATATATATATAAAGTTTTTTTAACTTACTTTTTAATCGTAAATGTTCTGGACTGGGCCTCCAGAGGCTGTATTGGGTTGTGACCCAATACGTCGAACAGATGTCCATCCACTCGGGAAAACATGTTGTACGGTCGAGCAGATGCTTCAGTAGTGGAGCGTACACTTGGCACATCGGGCAAGTGACAGGTCCCTTTCGCTCCCCGGATTTTCATCCCGGTGCAAACGCGAACGGTCGACGATGTTGGAGGTTGGGGTTGAATAGAGTCGCCAGCTAGGAATTTTTATCCCGAAGGAAAGGTAATGCTACATAAACCTGGAAAGATATGGATAAGACGGTTGCGAACCAAAGAAACTGAGTAAGGGGGTAGGTTACGACCCGGGAAGGTATTAGCACCCAGATTGTCCATCGTACTCGACGGAATCCACGCATACCTGATTGTGTTTAAAATGGGGGATGTGTATGTGCTAAACTATGCATAAAAAAGCTAGGGAGAAAAGGATGTACAAAGTGTCAGTGTAAAGAAGAAAGAGAGTGCTTAAAGCTGAGGCTAATGAAAGAGAGAGGAGGGGGGGACAAAGAGACTTTTGTTCGATAACCGTTAAGTTATGCCTACGTGTCCTCTCGTGCAATGAGGAAGTCAAAACACCGTAGTTCGACTTAAAGAGACTTGGATGCGTTTGATGTGAATTGCTTGCTTGTCTATGCTCAAGTGTATGACTCGTCTGGCTCGAGTGCTAACTGTCTTGCATTAGACGGAAGAAGCGAGTTCTCGTTCTTAGAGTGAGTGTGATGAGAAAAGAATCCCGGAGGAGACGCTGGTTGTTTGTTTTTTGTGTTTTCAGTATTTTATTGTTTTTGGTGTTTTGCATAGGATAATGAGCTTAAGCCTTAATCAAGGGTCGTAAACTCATTATATCACCCCTGATTAGGGATAATGAATCTACTTAAGTATGAGATGAAAATCCTAACTTAATTATCCTAATGATGCATGATTAAGATCATTAACCTACTTGTGATTATTAAGTGTTTTTGGATTTTTGTTTTGTGTTAAGTAATGAGTTTAATCTCTAATCAGGGATTAGTGAACTCATTACACCATCCTAAGAGAAGGATGATAGATGAGGAAACTTAAGATGAGGAAGATACCTCAACTTAATCCATGGTTAGGAATTAAATTCATTATATAACAAGCCTTTATTAAAGTGGATTTTAATTAGAGATGAGATTAAGAAGTGAATTTTATGTTTGTAAGACTAAACCTGAGGGGGGTTTGTCCATTAAACACTAGGGTTAGTCCCTCTGAACCAACAGACAAAGATGTAACCCTAATATAAGGCCCAAGTTACAAGCTTAACTCTTGATAATTATTAGGTATTTTGATTAGAAGGTGAAAACAACTTAAAGGTTTAACACTAAGTATTAAAGTTATACACTCCATCCTAAGATAAGGATACAAGCATAACCCTAATTCAGAGCCCCAAAACATTAAATGTTTATCCTTTGATTATGAGATGAGAAGCAGAGACTCAAGGAGACTCAAAGGTAAAAAAAAACTAGGGGATACTATGTACAACCCTAAAGTTATCATGCTTGGATATTCCTATGGTTTGTGAGGCTTAAGAAAGATCTCCAGAAAGTCTTCAGATGGCCACCAAGGAAGAAGAAGCAGATGAAAAGAGAAGAGAAAGGAGAATAGGTTACTTACTTCCTGAAGAAGTTAAGTAACCTAAGAGAAAGAAAAGGAGCAAGAGAGAGCACAAGTGAGTCAAAGACAAATAAATATGCAAATTAAGAGATAAGAAGAGTTTGGATGTGGAGGCAAATCCACATCCTAAACAACTTACCTGAAGCCCCTGAAAAGTTAGTATGAATGCATAAGATGTGAAACAAAAGGAAATAAGGCAAATGAAGATGCAATGATGCCAACCAGAAGTGAATACATGATGAAAATGTGTCATGGAGAGATACAAAGTCATATACAATGCATATGTATGATCATACAAGTGATGGATGCAAAAACAAGCATGTTAGAAGCTTAAGAACACATGAACATACATAAGATGTAATGGATGCAAAACATACTAAATGAATGAAATAATGATCAAACAATGTTCACATATGTCCTAAGGTATCTAAAGTGACATACAAATACATGAGATGTCATGACAAGTTCTTATGATGAAGGTATGCAAAGATGAATGCAAATGAACATGGCAAATTAGGGCTTTAAGAAAGTATGAGATGCATATGATCAAAACAAAAGCAAAACACATGATAAAAAATTGAAATTGAAACCAAATAAACCCTAAACACACATAAGATCACTCCCCAAAGATGGAAGTCAGAAGCTAAACCAAAGTCAAGTTATGGTTTTTCTAAGTTAGGTTAGGGTTTTGGGCACTTCTTCATGAAAAATTCCAAACAAATGGAAAATGCAATTAAAAAATATGAGTTAAATACCCTAGATACTACATGCAAAGTATGAAAGGATGAAAAAAGAACCATGTACAAATTCATCTTGGTTGATCAGAAATGATTTTTTGAAGTTAGCGTTAGAAAAATAGGAAATTTGGAAACCCTAATTCATGGTTAATTGACTAAACATGATGAAACCCTAAAATAAATTTGTAAGATGCGTTTGTAAATTGTTCTAAATATGTAAGAATTCTTCATGATTTTTTTTGTGATTTTTAAATACCTAAAAGTATTTTTAATTAATTAAAATGAATTAATTAATTAAATAATACAATTAAATGATTTAAAATAGATTTTTAATGCAAAAATTAAAAATAAAAATGTTTTTGGGTTTTTAAAATTATTTAAAGTAAGAATGGAAAAAATCATATTTTTAGAAAATGTTTTACTATTTTAAATAAATGAAAGAAAATAAAATGAAATAAAGAAAATAAAAATGCAAAGTAATCAGAATGAAGGGCCGGGATTGCGCAGAGACTGGATCTAGGGCCAGGATGAGAGGTCAGCTTGACTTGGGGTAGGCTGATCTAAGGGCCTAGGTTTAAAAATGAGATTCGCGCGTGATCTAAGGGTTGTGGTTCCTTCTGACTTAATAAATTATGTTTTATTTTAATTAATCAAAATTAAAGTTAATGACAAATTTGGACCATTCACACGCAAGGCTAATCAAGATCCTACGACTCATAATCAATCTGGAGACTTAAACCCTAATTGGCCCTAATTACTTTCAGGTGACCGGAGATAAGCTCCGGTCATCTTCTCCGACCGTCCCAAAACCTAACTCCACCTACAAGCTACTAAAACGCATCAAATCTGCCCAGAAATGATCCCCAAACATCATAGAACATGAATCAATCAACGAACAACATTTAAACTTCATGAATCAAGCAAATCGAAACAAACATTTTTCACGGGCAAACTTTCAGAACAACAATACACGCTCATTTCTACACCATTTTCAATTCTAAACACATCAGAATGATTAGCAAAGCATATAGATTCATTTTATAACAAGAAAAAGAGGTTCTGGAAAATTTGTTCTTGATGGATACCTGAACTGAAGTTCTTCAAACTGGAGCTTTCAGGGCCTCCCTCTTGTGCAAATCAACTCCTCTGGTTCCCCTTGTGCTAATGGAATGCTTGGATGAAGTTTATTTGGGATATTTTGAGAGGTTCAGTTCTGGTTCAACAGAAATCATGTTTTTTTAGGGTGTTTCAAGCCATGGTGATGGGTGGGAAATGATCTATGGATGATTTGTGGTTGATTGGTGAAAGAATTTCGGAAGTTTGATGGCTGGTTTGAGAGAATCGAAGAGAGGAAGTTTCTGAAGGATTTTGTGCAATTTGATTCTTGGCTTCTTCTGAGCTCTTGTGTGTTATGTGTTTATGAAGCTTAGGCAATGCATAAACTAATGAGATCAGTCAGAGGAGTGGATATGCACTGTGGGATTGGTATGGTGCCATTGGCCAAAAAGTCAATAGTTTGTGTACTTGAAGCATGGGCCATGGAAGAAGTGATTTGAGGTCTTGGGATGCCTCATATGGCTTCAAGGAGAGCCTTTGGATCGAAAGTGGTGAGTTGTATGGCTTGATTCATGAGTTTTCAAAGGTTTTGCATTTTGGCAACTTTGTGAATTTTGTGAAAATTGGCCATGAAACGTGTGAAGCAAGGCATGAATTTTGGTCTTGAGATGTTTCTCATCAATGTTATGCAGTGTAGAAGTGAATTATAGGTCATTAGAATGCTTAGAAGTCCATTTTGCAAAATTCCCTCTTTGACATGAACTTGAAAATTACAAGATTTTTCCCAACTTTGACTTGCCATATCTTGAGTTCTAGGATGAATCAAGAGGAGTTCTAATAATTTTTGAAAATGGGAAGATCCAATCTACAACTTTCATGTTTGAAGAAAATTCATTTGAAGCCTTTTTGATCAAGAAAGAGGAGGTTGAAGATCTTTCCCAAAATGGAAAGTTTTCATTACAAGTCATGCCCAAAAATAGAAAGTTTTCAAATGGCTCAAAATTCTTAAATCTTGTGAACTTCCAATAATTCCTAAGATCAAATAAAGATCATAGGACCTCAAATTGATGATGATGACCCTTTGGTACCCTTGATGGAGGACTCAGATGCCCTGATTCTGACTTTTCTTGCACAACAAGTTACCATTTGATCAGATGACTTCCATAAGGAGTTTTTGCTTCAAATTTGATACACATGCTCCTTATAACATATATAGACCAATAGAATTAAGAATGGAAAAATTTTTTTGAGTGTAAGGGCTTCAAACCCAAACCCCTAATTTCTGGTCATCTGTGTAGGAGCCCTGAGCCTGACTGGGTGGCTCTGCAATCTCTTGTGATATTTTGACTTTCAAGAACCCTTGGAGGTAAAATATGATCATAGAACACTCATGGACCCTCTTGGCATGCTTCATGGACTCTGAGGTAGCTCAAACCACTTCTAAGATTCATCTGATCACAAACCCTAGTTATGCAACTTATGCAGTGAAGTAAATGTGCAGTGAGATGTTATGCTTATGCAATGCAACATGAAGGATCACAAGCCAAGGTGTGAGAAAAAAGAGAGGGCAAATTTAGGGTGTTTACAGCTGCCCCTATTCGAGCATGGGTTAGATGTGTAGGATGTAAGCGCATGGCTTAACAAACAAACAAGATAACTTGTGGTTGAATACCAAGATAGTCCAAATATTGCACTCTTTATTATTAGAAGAAAAAGGATATAAATTGTAATAGAGAGTATATACTGAATATCAAATGACAGCGACGGAGGACGACCATCAAGCAGAGGACGACTGTCGGGGATAAAAATGGTGAGAAACGCGCTGATGGGGACGACCATCATGCTGGGGAATAAAGAATCCGCGACGGGGACGGTCATATTACTGGGGATTTAAAAGTACTAACAGGGACGACCGTCAGGTTGAAGAATAAAGAAAGCGCGACGGGGACGACCATCGGGTGAAGAATAAATAAATCAATGATGAGGGACGGTCATCAATAGGTGAAGGACAATCACCTAGTAGGGGACGACTGCTAAAAGATATCACGACATAAGACGAATGTCGGATAGGAAGGTCAACGATGGGGACGGCCATTAGATAAAATGATGAGGGACGATCATCAAAAGGTGAATGATGATCACCTAGAAGGGTACGGCTGCTGAGGATTATCGCGACATAGGACGAATGTCAGATAATAATATCGACGATGGGGACGACCATCGGATGAATGATGAGGTACGGTCATCAAAAGGTGAAAGGAGATCACCTAGCAGGGGACGACTGCTAAAAGATATCACGACATAGGACGAATGTTGGATAGGAAGATCAACGATGGGGACGGCCATCGGATAAAATGATGAGGGACGGTCATCAAAATAAATGATGAGGGACGGTCATCAAGAGGTGAAGGACGATCACCTAGCAAGGTACGATTGCTCTGTTGGGGGATTATCTCGACATAGGACGAACGTCGGATAGAAAGTTGTTTTGTTGGCGACTTCCGGGGATAGATAAACATGGACGAGTGTTTAAGCCCAAAAACTAAAATGGTATAAGTGTTTCGACAGTGTGTATATATTAAAGATACGGATGAGTATCCTTAGGACCACGATAGAAACAAACAACGACGCGTGTTTAAGGAGTGATGATACAAACGAGTATCAACTGTTTGAACAAGGAACACAGACGAGTGTTGATCTGCTGGGGAGATGTATAAGATACAGACGAGTATCAAAGAATTATGTATAAGTAGGATACGGACAAGTATCAGGAGGTTTGTGTATAAGTATGTACAAGTATTTGTATTGAGAGTGCAAAAGGATATTTTGGCTTTTATCTGCAGGGGATAAGTTTTTGCGTATTGCTGGAGGAGTGATTTTGGTATTTGCAGGTGACCGGCTCGAACCTGGCTTATGACCATGCAAATGTTTGATTTTTTATGTAATGCTCTGTATTAGACGGAATGCTACGCTCTGTTTGGTGAGGAATGTTGTGAATGCTATGAATATGCAAATGAGAGAAGCGAGATCCGAGATCTGAAATCTACGGGGAGAAAGGATCATAGCACGATCTTTCTGGAGAATTATGGGGAAAGAAATCTGTGGGGATACAATGCTGGGGATGAGAAGATCTGTCCACTCGCTGGGGAAGAGTGATCTAGGCATTGCTTTGGAGATCCTGCTTGGGGAGGAGGGAACTTCTGATAAGTAATCTATCGGAGGAGGCTTTGTGGGGGATACTCTGAGGGGATAAAAAGCTTCGTGGGGGAATACTTTCGTTAAATAGTCCTTCTGATGATGTGACTGCCGGCTTGGCTGGGGATATAGTGCCTGATATGCCCCATGCTGTAAAAGGTTGTCCATCTTGAGTACTTGCAACCTGTCAAACAAAGGAAACGTACAAGTGCCCTGAGGTATCCTCAACCGGATTCCGTATATGTTTTCATGCAAATGTTGTCTTACGAACTTTGGACATTTTTGAAAACAAAACAAAAAGGTACAAAACAAAGTGTGGATGAATATTTAATTTAATTGATTTGCGTGCCCTGAATAGGCGAGTATAGTGAGAAGCTAATCCCTGAAATGAGGAGATTGCTACAAAATTGAGAAAATAAAAGTCCTATTCGGCAATGCTGAAGTCGATGCTCCAATATTCCTTTGCTATGACTTGTATGACCTGAACGATCTTCTTATCTTGCTTTCTAAAAAGAAGTTGATTATGACCGACACTTTGTCCTTTCGAAGCTTGCCATGTTATGTGAGTGATACAGACGAATTCAGAATGCATTTGTTCGCTTATTCCCTGATTTTGCATGGATCGCCCTTTCAGGGTTTCAATCCATCGGGATACCCATTTTTGCCTGAGCTGTCCGATGTGGCTTTTCAACTCAGTGGGTGTACATTTTTCTTTATTTTCCCCTTATTTTTTCCCGAGTCTTTTATTCTGTTTTTGACTCGCCGGGATGCCCTGTTTTTTCTTGGACTTACATTTTGTTTTTATGTCCAGTGAGTCATTTATGCGAAGTATTTTTTAACTGTATCTGAATTCACAGGAGATGGGAAGTCTTCACCATCCATGGTGGCGAGCATCAGTGCCCTGCCCGAGAAAACTTTAGTTATCACATAGGGACCTTCATAGTTTGGTATCCACTTGCCCCCGTGGTCTATATGAGGAGGAATGATTCTTTTCAGTACAAGCTCTCCCACTTGATATTCCCGAGGTCTGGCTTTTTGATCGAAGTCTTTCTTCATTCGTTTCTGGTATAACTGACCATAACAGATAGCTTCTAATCTCTTTTCTTCAATCATGATCAGTTGGTTATAACGAGATCGGACTCATTCTGCTTCGTCCAGTTTTACATCCATCATTACCCACAAGGATGGTAATTCAACTTCAACAGGTAGGACTGCTTCCATACCATACACAAGCTGATAAGGTGTTTCCCCGGTAGATGTTCTGATGGAAGTTCGGTACCCATACAAGGCGAATAGTAACATTTCATGCCAGTCTTTGTATGTGACTATCATCTTTTGCACAATCTTCTTAATGTTCTTGTTAGCCGCCTCAACAATGCCATTCATCTTTGGCCTGTAAGGAGAAGAGTTGTGATGTTGAATTTTGAAGTCCCGACACTATTCTGCCATCATCTTGTTGTTAAGGTTTGAACCATTATCAGTAATGATTCGCTCGGGAACTTCATATCGACAAATGATATCCCTTTTCAGAAACCGGGCTATCACTTTCCTGGTGACATTTGCATACGAAGCTGCTTCAACCCATTTGGTGAAGTAATCAATGGCTACCAGGATGAATCTGTGACCATTTGAAGCAGTTGGCTCGATCTTTCCAATCATATCAATGCCCCACATGGAAAATGGCCAGGGTGAAGACAATATATTCAAAGGATTGGGAGGCACATGCACTTTGTCTGCGTAGATCTGGCATTTATGGGGCTTTCTAGCATAGGCACAACAGTCTGCATCCATTGTGATCCAGTAGTAACCTGATCTCAATAATTTCTTTACCATTGCATGTCCTCCGACATGGGTGCCGAAAGAACCTTCATGTACTTCATGCATTAGTAGGTCTGCTTCCTTCTTGTCAACACATCTGAGCAAGACCATGTCGAAGTTTCGCTTGTATAGGGAGCCATCAGTATTGAGGAAGAAACTGCCGGCTAGCCTTCTCAATATCTTCTTATCATTAGACGATGCCCCAGGTGGGTATGTCAGAGTCTCCAAGAAGCATTTGATGTCGTGGAACCAAGGTTTGTTGTCAAGGACAGTGTCCACAGAGAATACATATGTCGGTCGGTCTAGTCTGGATACTAAAATCTGAGGTACATTGTTAGCAGTCTGTACTTTGATCATAGATGAAATAGTGGCCAGGCATCTGCGAACTGATTCTCATCTCGAGGGATGTATTCAAGCTTGACCGTTGTAAAGAAAGTCAACAATCTCCTCGTATAGTCACGGTAGGGAACCAGGTGTTCTTGATGAGTATAACACTTTCCATTTATTTGGTTGATCACCAAAGCTGAATCTCCGAATACATTCAAGGTTTTGATCCTGAGGTCAATGGCTTCTTCAAGACCCATGATACAAGCTTCGTACTCTGCTTCATTGTTAATGCAGGAAAGGGCGAGCCTTGCTGAGAAAGGAAGATGGACTCATTTGGGTGTAATAAGCACTACACCAACCCCACGACCGTTACAATTAACTGCCCCATCGAACAACATAGTCCATGCTTCTTCTGGATCAGGCCCTTCAATGTGAATAGGCTCTTCACAATATTTTGACTTTAAGAACATGATGTCTTCATCAGGGAAATCAAATCTCATAGGCTGGTAGTCATCAATGGGTTGCTCAGCCAGATAGTCAGACAATACACTGCCCTTGATGGCTTTCTGAGAGGTGTACTGAATATCATATTCTGTTAGAATCATTTGCCACCTTGAAACCCTTCTGGTAAGTGATGGCTTCTCAAATATGTACTTGACGGGGTCCATCTTTGAGATCAATAAGGTAGTATGAGTCAACATATATTGTCTTAGTCGGCGAGCAGCCGATGCTAAAGCACAACAAGTTTTCTCGAGCAGTGAATAACGTTGTTCATAGTCGGTAAACTTTTTGCTTAGGTAGTATATTGCATACTCTTTTCGACCAAACTCGTCATGCTGGCCCAACACACACCCCATCGATTCATCTAATACTGTCAGGTACATTATTAGAGGTCTTCCTTCAACTGGAGGCATGAGAATTGGAGGTTCTTGCAGATACTCCTTGATCTTGTCAAAAGCTCTTTGACAATCATCGTTCCACCTGGCCATTTGTTCCTTTCTTAGCAGTTTGAACAAGGGCTCGTAGGTTGCAGTGAGATGAGATATGAACCTTGAAATGTAGTTCAATCTACCTAAGAACCCTCGAACTTCTTTCTCAGTCTTAGGTGCAGGCATTTCTTGAATCGCTTTGACTTGGTCGGGATCAACCTCAATTCTTTTTCCGCTTACAATAAAACCCAGCAACTTACCAGAAAGTACCTCGAATGTGCATTTGTTGGGGTTTAACCTTAACTGATACTTCCTCAGACGCTTGAACAATTTCAATAGATTTACAAAATGCTCTTCCTCTGTTTGGGACTTGGCAATCATGTCATCCACGTAACACTCAATTTCTTTATGGATCATGTCGTGGAATAATGTTACCATAGCCCATTGATATGTCGCATCGGCGTTCTTCAAACCAAACGTCATTACTTTCTAAAAGAACATGCCCCATGGTGTGATGAAGGTTGTCTTTTCCATGTCTTCAGGTGACATCTTGATCTGATTGTATCCAGAAAATCCGTGAATGAAGGAAAATACCGAGAACTGAGTTGTGTTGTCTACCAATACATCAATGTGAGGTAATGGGAAGTCATCTTTCGGACTTGCTCTGTTCAGATCTCGGTAATCAACACACATACGCACCTTGCCATCCTTCTTGGATACGGGTACAATGTTAGCAACCCACGGCGGGTAACTAGTTACAGCAAGAAAACCGGCATCCCACTGCTTTTGTACTTCCTCTTTGATTTTCATGGCCATGTCTAGGCGAGTACGACGTAACTTCTGTTTTACTGGAGGACAATCCTCTTTCAATGGCAGCTTGTGCATGACAATATGGTGTATCCAAACCGTCGCTCCCGGGATTTTCATCCTAGTACAAACGTGAAAGTGGCGCGGAAAAGTTAGAGTCACCAGCCAGACATTTTTATCCCGAATGAATGGGAAAGGTAATGTTGCACAAACCTAAGGAAGAAGGAAAAGGACGAGGCCTTGCAAACCAAAGATCTGGGTCCGGAAGTCGGTTATGAATTAGGAAGGTATTAGCACCCCAATCCGTCCACCGCACCCGACGGGATCCACGCTTGTTAATCTGTTTTAAAGGGTGAGAAATAATATGTTGTTCAAAGGAAAGAATGACTATCTGGAATGGAATGGAAATGAGATCGAAAAGAAATGGAATTTAAAAATGGGAATAAGGGGGAAAATGTAGGGAAAATAAAGATTGTGCTCGAATGGGCCCTACCCCACTGCCTACGTACCTCATCGGGATAAATGATGATCAGAGTCGCCGTAGTTTGTCTAACTAAGGCGGGAACTCGTTTGTGATTTTTAGTATGACGTTGCCATAACTCTAGCTCAGGTGTTACCGGCTCTGACTCGAGGGTGTTTACCGTATCGTTGTTTGAACTTTCGAGACAAGTCATGTTCGTCCGCAAGGAGTATGAGATGAGAAGAGGAGACGTGTTGTATTGGTTTTTTGTCTTTTATAAGAAGTGTTTTGAATTTGTGTTTATTGTATGTACAACACTAAAGACTATAACACAGGAGCGAATACTTTCCAAGATCGCCCCCAATGGAACGTTTGTAAAGCATCCTAGAAGAGTGGAGGGGACCTCTACTAATCATTTCCCGTATAGCTTAAGGCTCATGACGCATTGTACACATTTTCCTTTATTAAGTGTTTTGATTTTTCTTTAAGATGAGAAGTGAGACTCAAGTTGCAAAAGGAAAAAAAACTCTAAGAGAAACTAGACTTACCCTAAGTCAGTTGAGTTTAAAGACGACCTATGGTTTGTGAGGTTTGAAAGATTAAATCTACCTAAGAGATATTAAACTAGAAGTGCGAGTACAAAAAGTTAATAGTAAACAATATGGTCCTCCTAAGTCATGGTGGGTAAAAACGTGTATGAAACATAAAATGGGATGAAACGATGGATCGGGTGGGTCGGTTGTGTGGTGCTAAGACGCACAACTTATGGTGTGCAACATACAAGGCTTGCTTTTGGTGTAATGGAATGGATCGATGGTAATCGAGGAATCCTAAAGTCACATGAAACTTTATTTATTTATTTGAAAATCTACTCGACGTTGGATCGAGTATTTCTTTATCTTATTTTTTGAGATTTTGGTTTTCTATCGATTCGTTTTATCTTTTCTATCCTAATTATAGGAACTACACAAGCATACAAGTTCTAAGCTATTACATCACCAAGTATAAACCACAAAAATATAATCGAGGCATAAAAATAATCCAAGTCCATAAGCAAATCCTCGAAACATACCTTGCACAAAAAGAAAATTGTTAGTAAATGAAATGAAAATGCATATGCAACAATATGATGGAAATGGATTAAGATAACAAAAATATCAAAAGTCTTGGAAAAAATGTGAAATTAATTCCCTATGGTCTCTAACCTGACTATAATATTGTGTTGAAAAATCTCTTAAAAATTCAAAGTCTAACTATGTTAAATGGTCACTTAAACTTATCTAAGGTTCAATCATAATTTTACACAAACAACACTATCAAAACAGTGGATAAAATGTCCTAAAAACGAATGGGCCAAAAATGTTGCAGGAAGTAGGAGAAATAAAATGCACAAAATTATGTGTCCATGAAAGAATTCAATATAAAAGCAATTAAATGAAAAATCGAAATTAAATTGAAAAATGATTAAATTCAGAAAGTAAAAATGTAAAAAGGTTCTAAATTGAATTAGGAGGCTACTATAATTTTTGGGGATTTTTATTATGCATTTTAATATTTTTTGTGGAATTAAATAGAAATGGTATTAAACAGAAATTAAAATAAAAGAGATGGAAGAGGGGGGTGAAAACAAAAATAATTATAGTTAAGATGAGTATATGGGCCTGCACGTGGGGGGTGTTAAAAGCAATTCGCTAAGACCATTGAGCACAGGATTGTGGAGTGCATTATATGGGGTTTCAGTCAACTCTTTTGACCTGATCTGGTCCGTCAGATCTTGCTAATGGAATTTGAAAATGAAAATAAAAGGTGATAAGGTGGGGACGCATCATTACTGTGGTGGGGAGGATGCACACGATTTCCCTATGGTGGTCCAACCTGATGGTGACACGTGTCACCGCCGGATTGGACCCAAACTCAGAACTTATCCTAAAGATATTCAAAAGGGCGGTGGAAATTATCTGGGGATTTATTCCGTTTTAAAAATCAAATGAGGGTGATTAAGAGAGTTTATGAGCATTTAGTTCTTTTTTAATCCCTAATCAATATTAACTTAAAGAACAAATCATAAGTAAAAACAAAATCAAACTCGGCATGTTCTCTCTCTATAAACCGTGTTCTTCCTCTTCTCTCACCTTCTTTCTTACGAAAACCCTAAAATCCCCTCTTTTCCGAACGCCGCCGCCGCCATCCCTTCCTCATTCACTCTCAATTGCAAAATTTCCTCTCTTCATCTTCTCACACAGTACCCTAACCCCTTTCTTCTTCTCATCTGCGATGGCGCCTCTCCCCCCCCCCAAACGTGTCTCCTCCTTCCCTCTCACCTAACCCTCATTTGCTCACAAAAGAAAACCCTAATGCCGCCGGAACCCTAATCTCTTCCTGGAGAACCTCCCTACCACTACTTTCAAAGACAAATCCTACTCGAAAATTGAGATTGAGGGGAAGAAACTAACCACGAGCGTGGATTGAATTCGGAGGCCGCTGATTCTTGGAGACGATGATTTCTGCTTGTTGTTGTTACTTCAAGAAGAAAAAAAACGCGAAGATAGGGTCACGCGCAGAAGGGAGACGCGAAATCGACACACTATGTAAGTATTTAACTCAACATTCTTCTCCTTCTCCTTACGCTTCTGCCTCGGAGATGTGATGACGTTCGCTCTAGATTTTGCAGATTATTGATGACGCTTGCGAAGGAGATGATGCGGGCTTGTTGATGATGATGAATAGGTACAAAGGTAATGACGTTAAATGATGAAATTCGGCTATGGCGAATCGAAGTTTCTCGTCGATGGTGCAATGAACCTCTTAGGTGAGCTCGATTTGATCTCCTCCCTTCTAAAAACTTCTCTTTGGTCTCTTGAATTCCTTCTGTTTTTTTCCTGTAAATCTGAGCTTTGTTGGATTTGTTATGGACTGGTTGTTTGCTCAGAGCAATGATTGATAATTGTGAATTTTCGAATGTTTGCAGGTTGTATGAAAGTTGTAGGAACTGAATTAGGGGCTTGAATCTGGTAGAAGGTGGTAGTTAAAGAATGATGAAGGTGAGGGTTTTGGATGATGATGGTGTGAAGTATTGCTTCAAGATTCTTGATTAAAGAATGGCTGCCATGGTGATGAATCTCTTGGAGATTGAAGACTTTCTATGGCGATTTTGGTGAGGGGTTAGAGATTGAAACAAGTTGCATAAGGATTGAGGAAGATGAAGGAGGTTCAAGAATTCTGCAACAATGGGAAGAATTGGTGGAATGGTGGAGAAAGAGTCAGAAGAATGGTGAAGAAGATGATGAAGTGAAGTGAATGAGAAGAAGAAGAAGAATGATTGAAGGGGTTAGGGATGAGTCAGGAAGAATGATACAAGGTGATGAATCAATCTTTTATAGATGATGAATGGTGAGTGTTTGATTGGAAATTCTCTAGATGAATTCAGTTACAGTTGGTTGGGATTTCTGTTAGAATTTGTTAGATAATTGGTTAGAAATTGTAATTGTTTTTTGTATTGAACTCTCTCCTCCTCTTTTCTTTTTCTGCAGGTTTTCTGTTATATGCGTTTTTATGGATGGAGAGTTCGATTGGAAACGAAATTGGCAAGAGGGGATCCAAGAGCGAAGCAGCTGATGAAGATGTCTGTTATCTTTTCCCTTTTTTCTGTTATGAATTGTTTTTAGAATTTATCTGTTCTGGATTTTTCTGGTATGAAACTCTGGTGTAAAATTTCTGGTGTAAAATTCCTGAACTGATATCCATGTTGAACTCAGAACTTGGAATGAATATTAATGAAGCTATTGATGATTTTTCCTTATGTAATCTTTTGTGTTTTTGTTGTATCTATTGAAGGAAATTCGAATTTTTGTTGAATGAAGTTCACCCTTTTGTATCTTGTAAAACTAAACTCAATTCCAAAAAAAAAGTGGAGAAATCCTGCAGAATAATTTTTCCAATCTCACTATTGTCATAAAAATGAGAAAATGATCAAAAGAATTAAACTATAGCAAGCCTTTTTGAACCATTATTTATTTACAGTTTGACCGCACCGAAATAAGATAGGAGTACAAGTGAACATAAATCATCCCATTATTTCCTTGGATCTACTTATGGCTCGCCATCAAGCTCCGCTTGCAGATTGGCCTATGGATATACTTTGGGTGCAAGTGGTTTAAAAGAAGAGTGATTTTGGGTTTTGAATTGTAGTTTCAAAAATAAAAAAATGATTTTTGGTAACAGATATGAATCTAGAGCAAAATGAATACGAACCAAATTTCTAAAAGAAAATGGTTGGATCTGGTTAAAAATGAACAAGAATATGGGTTGGGATTTAGAATTCGAATTGAATATGAATTGCATCTTGGTTTATGGATTGTATTTGAAAACGGATAAAAAAAAGGAAAATGGATATGAACATAATTTGAGAAAAAAATGGAACTTTGAAAGGTAACATTATTATAATATCTAAACGTATTATCAATAGAAACCAAGTTCGATTAATAGTAAATCTAGTTATTAATATAATGTGAAAGTCGATTAATGATGTTGAGGCCATTGGATGTATCTTTTGAATTGTAACAGAATTTCAAATCGAAATAAAATATGATCAATACGATGATGATGAATGAGGAATTACTCATTATACCTAGGCCAATAACTAATGCACTTTGTATGAATAGTGTTCTGGACTGGCCCAATTCCCATAATTGGGCCAAGCAAACCAATTTGGCAGAAGCGCTCGACGTCGAGCAGAATCAAGGATAGTGGTCTCCGTCGACCAAAAGCGTACCGACCAAGACAAAGTCCTCCAACTGCTAGTTTTGACCGTTACCTATTTTTACGGATTCCTCAATCCGCGCCCCATAATATGGACCAATAATCTTCCACTTAGCCCCTTATATAAACCCTCTCATTTGAGAGGGTCAGGTATTCAATTCTTTGACCTTAATTCTCGTACTTGCTCACTCTTTGCTCGGTTACTTACTTTAGCATCGGAGTGCCTTGCAGGTACACCCCCTTTCTCTCCTCACCGACCGTCTTTCAACAACTCTCGAAGCCAGCCGTATCGGATCCTGATCTCTAGGTACGATCAGGTGGCGCCGTCTGTGGGAAACTGATTTCCCCGTTTTTCTCTTTCAAAGTATTCAAAGAACCAAAGTTTTTACCAAGATCCATGGCTGCTCGGGACAACCAAGACAACCGATCAAACGACGGCATGATTCTCACGCAACGTGAGAGCAACATTCATCTCCCTCCGCACGAAGAAACTGTGCAAGATCACCCAGACGGGAAGACAACATCGCCTTCTCCCGATCGCGATCAACCTCTGGAGAGTCGCCCTTAAACTCTCTTTCCCTCGACTCCTTCAGGGTCGGATTTCGCCGCATTGGCCGAAATCCTAAATCAGACAAACCTACTGCTCCTCGCCCATGGCGAGAAAATCGCCCGTCTCGAAGATAATTCCCGTCGATCGCCGTCTCCCACGATACCCCAAAGAAAACGCACTCCCTCTCCTTCCAGGAGAAAAAGGAAAGGACACGCTGACGAATCAACGGGCGATAAATGCCCTCGTCAGTCCTCTCCACAATCTTCTCCTCCAAGAAAATCAAGAAGGAGCCGATCAAGATCTGCATCTCCCCGGCGAACGAAGAAACGCGCTCACAGATCTCCTTCGTTCAACTCCAGCGACGAAGAGGACGCTCGGGGTCCCCTCTCGTCAGAAATCATGGCGGCTAAACTTCCAAGAGGTTTAGAGAAACCCCCACCGCTAGGCTCGTACGACGAAACCACAGATCCGGACGAGCATATCGAGAATATCGATGCGCTGCTCGATTACTGGGGAGTACGAGGAGCGATCAAATGCTGCCTCTTTCCTACAACGCTGACGAAAGGAGCGATGACGTGGTATAAAAGCCTCGAGGCTGAGTCCATCACCTCCTGGAAACAACTTGGACGCACGTTCTCCAGGCACTTCACCGCCTCAAGGCGGCACCCAAAGACAGAGGCTTCGCTCGAAGCGATCATCCAGGGGAAAGACGAACCTTTATGAACTTACATCGAAAGGTTCAATAAAGAGGAAGTCCAAATATCCACAACCGACGATATGAAGAAGTATCTGTTGGAACGAGGACTACGCCCGTCAATAGATTTTCATCGGGCAGTCGACATCGAGACCCCTGCCACCTTCGACGCGTTCTTGCTGAAAGCCCAAGCCTATATCCAGTATGAGGAAAAAAAGGCAGCCAGCTCGGTAAGAGACGCTCGACGTCGTGAAGATGTGAAGCCCCACCGAGTCGATGAACCCTCGACATCTCGTCGGGGAGGAGACAAAAGAAAGGACGATCGCTCCCGTGAACCGCGGGAGCACAGAGGACCCATCAGCCGATTCCACGAGTATACTCCTCTCCTGGCTTCCAGGGAGAAAATCTTGTCCGAGTGTGCCAACTCGGAGTTCAGGCAAGCAGGGGTACGCTTTCCAAAGCAGCAACCCAGCAAACCGGGCACGGACAAAACGAAATATTGCAGATTCCACAAGAGTCATGGCCACAACACAAAAGACTGCATCCATCTCAAGGACGCAATCGAAATTCTTATCAAGGATGGGCACCTTAAGAAATTCACCAAATCCAGAGACGCTCCTCGACAAGAAGCGCAGGAGACTCAAAAGGTCGAAGAGGCTATACCCATCCCTGCAGATGCAAACATGCAGGTTGCCCTGAGCATCTATCGCCTGGAAGATTTCTTCCTACCTGATCACACCGGGAGTCCGGGGTACCTTTCCTCCCATAGTCCATGGGAAACCTTTCCATCTGCAATGGCCATCTCGGGAGGAGGGTTCAACAAAATCACGGTCGGATCCGTGAAACGAAAATTCGACCAACTGATTGCGAAGGGGCCCGCACAAAACGCAACCCTGGACCCACCAAGAGAAGGCTCGGTACCCCTTGCCTTTTACCGAGAAGAACTCCTGGGAGGAGCGCCCAACGCCAGCATCCCTTTGCTCATCCGGGCGCGTATGGCAAATTTTGATGTGAGGAGAATCTTGGTGGACCAGGGCAGTTCCTGCGACATTATGTACTCCCAGCTGTTTTCAACACTCCAGTTGAATGAAACACACCTGACTCCGTACGTCGGATCAGACTTGCAGGGTTTCAAAGGAGTGGTTTCCTGACCGTGGGGCTACGTCGATCTGTTTGTCACCTTCGGAGCAGTTGAGACGACCAGGACGGTCAGAGTCCAGTTCCTAGTCGTGGACTGCCCATCGCTGTACCAGTGCATCCTGGGACGACCAACACTAGCCGAGCTAATCGTCATGCAATCCACCGTCCACCTGAAGATGAAGTACTACACTACTTCGGGCAAGGTTGCCACACTGCACGGGGACGTCGATGCTGCTCGCAGGTGTTTCGAAGCAGCATCTAAAGGTCTTAGCTCAATATCGTACCAACCGAACCTTTCGACATCGAATTCACCAGATGTTCCCAGGGCTTTCCCTCAGGTAGACTCAATCGACCTGGACTGCAAGTTCTCAGACGATAACAAGGGCGTCCAAAAGCCAACAGATTCGCTATCCCGACCAATCCCGGACGGAGAATTCGAGCTGATTCCCCTGGGAGATGACCCAACCCGGTGCGTTAAGATCGGAGCACATATGCCCGACTTGGTAAAGCGACAATTAGAAGCTTGCCTCAAAGGGAACGCAGATCTGTTTGCCTGGAGCGCCGCAGAGATGCCAGGACTCGACCCCGAGACAACCTGCCATCACCTCTCCATCGACCCAACACACAAAGCGGTCGCCCAGCGTAGGAGGAAGAAGTCGACCAAAAAAACTGAAGCGGCTGAATCTGCTGTTAAAGACCTCCTAGAGGCAAAATTTGCAACCGAGGTCAGGTACACAACCTGGCTCTCGAATGTTGTACTTGTCAAGAAATCTAATGGAAAGTGGAGAATGTGTGTTGATTATACTGATCTCAACCGGGCATGCCCGAAAGATGCATACCCTTTACCTAACATTGATAAATTGGTCGACAATTCGTCCGGTTTCAAGCTGTTGTCCTTCATGGATGCCTACTCAGGGTATAATCAAATACCCATGGCCGTGTCCGACAAAACATACACGGCCTTCATGACCGAATCAGGCAACTATTATTACAACGTCATGCCCTTCGGTCTGAAAAACGCAGGCGCGACATATCAGCGCATGATGAATAAAGTATTCCGAGCAAAAATCAGAGATATGCTCGAGGTATACATGGACGACATGATCGTCAAATCTCAACAAGAAACAGACCACGCGTCCCACTTACGAAAAGTGTTCGATCATGCACGAAAATGCAAAATGCATTTCAACCCCAAGAAGTGCACATTTGGGGTCCGAGCAGGGAAGTTCCTCAGATTCTACCTGACCGAACGAGGCATCGAAGCCAACCCCGACAAATGTCGAGCATTTGTAGAACTCCTGACTCCTACTTCTAAAAAATCCATACAATCCCTAAATGGGGTCCTTACCTCCCTCGCTCGGTTCGTGGCAAAATCCGCTCAACACGCTCTCCCCTTTTACAAGCTCCTCCGCAAAGAGGCAACTTTCGAGTGGACGGAAGAGTGCGAGCTAGCGTTGTCCCACCTAAAAAGGGCACTAAGTGTACCCCCAGTTTTGTCTAGACCCGAAGAGGGGGAGATAGTTTATCTCTATCTTGCCGTTGCAAACGAAGCAGTAAGCGCGGCCCTCGTACGCAACTTACCCGAGGGGCAGAAGCCTGTTTATTTTACGAGCAAAGCACTCCATGGCCCGGAAATTCGGTATCTCCAGGTAGAAAAGGTGGATTTGGCCCTCCTTCTCGCAGCCAGAAGGCTGCGCCATTATTTCCTGGCTCACACCATCATCGTGAGAACCGATCAACCCATAAGACAATTGCTCGGTCAACCAGATATGGCCAGACGAATGCTAAAATGGTCGTTGGAACTATCCGAATTCGACATCAAATTCGAGGGAAGACAAGCTCTCAAAGCTCAAGCGCTGGCCGACTTCGTGGCTGAACTTACTTTCACTGAGCAAGAGCCAAAATCTTCCTCCAGGTGGACTATTTTCGTGGACGGGGCATCCGGCCCAGCAGGTAGCGGAGCTGGGATTATCCTGGAGAACGAGGAAGGAAACGTCATCGAAGTATCCTTAACCTTATCTTTTCCCACTTCCAACAACCAGGCAGAGTACGAGGCTTTCCTAGCAGGCATACGGCTCGCGACCGACTTGGAGGCAGAAGAAATCACAATCTGCACGGATTCTCAACTGGTCGCTAGCCAAGTCCGAGGAGACTTTCAAGCCAAAAACGATAACATGGCCGAATATCTGGCCCTCGTAAAAGGCGAGCTAAAGCGATTCAAAAGCATGGAAGTCAAACACGTCCCGCGAGAGAACAATATCCGGGCCGACATCCTTTCCAAGTTGGCGAGCACTAAAAGGAAGGGAAACAACAAATCCGTCATACAGAAAATGCTCCCCCGACCAAGCATTGGGTAGTCATCAATCCACGTAGACATTAATCTTGTGGGCGACACGAGCTGCTGGATGACCCCAATATTTAACTACCTAACTAAAGGAGAATTACCGACCGACCCAAAAGCGGCCAGTACAATACGACAAAGGGCATGATCATATTCTCTAGTGGGTGGGCGCATGTATCGTCGAGGATTCTCTACACCCCTCCTCAGGTTCGTAGAAGAAGGAAACGTCCCGCACGTGCTAAGAGAAGTCCATGAAGGAATCAATGCGCAACATCCTGGCGGACGATCGTTGGCTCGAAAAATTCTTCGGGCAGGATACTATTGGCCCACACTCCAACACGACGCAAAGGAGCACATAAAAAGGTGCAACAAGTGCCAACGACACGGGGATGTACACGTAGCACCCCCATCCGAGCTAAATTCATTATCGTCGCCTTGGCCATTCAAATGGTGGGGGATGGATATCTTAGGACCATTCGTCGTCGGGTCCGGCCAAAATAAATACCTGATTGTAGGCATCGATTATTTCACCAAGTGGATAGAAGCTGAGGCCTTAGCCAAAATCATTGCCCTCAACATACTACGTTTCTTCAAGAGGAGCATCCTCGCCCGATTCGGAGTACCGCTCGCCATTGTAACCGACAACGACACTCAATTCAGAGATAAACACTTCAAAGAGTTCGTTGCATCAATAGGAACGAAACAATATTTCGCTTCAGTGGAGCACCCCCAAACTAACGGGCAAGCAGAGGCCGCGAATAGGGTAATCCTAAGAGGCTTGAAACGAAGGCTGGACGAACATAAGAAGCACTGGGTCGAGGAGCTACATAGTGTGCTATGGGCATATAGGACCACCCCCATTCAACAACCGGGGAGTCCCCGTTCTGATTAGCGTATGGAACCGAGGCAGTGATCCCTATAGAAATGCACGTCTTATCCAAACGCACAGAATCCCCCATGGACCAAGACACCAACTCCGAGGCTTTGAGGGACGAGCTCGACCTGGTCGAGGAAGTTCGATCAGAAGCTGTTCTTCGAGAAACCATTCTCAAACAAAAAATAGTCGCTCGGTATGATTCTAAAGTCATAAGACGAACGTTCGAGGTAGGCAGTCTTGTTCTCAGAAGAAATCACAGGGACCCCCGCGAGAGAAAGCTTACACCCAATGGGGAGGGTCCGTATCGCGTCCGGCCAAAAACCGAAAACGGAGCCTATTATTTAGAAAATTTTCACGGGAAAGAGCTCGCTCAGCCGTGGAACGCCTGAGAAGCTCAAGCAATATTACAGCTAACTCACAAAGTCACCCTGCTCAACTCTCAAGCGAGGAGCAATAGGACTGACCAAGAACTGCGTGCCTAGGTACGAGCACGACAGCCCAAAAATGACATAATCAATAGGGATCTCCTTTCGAGGGAAGGAGAAACCTGCCGAACGGACGGATACTCAAACGAGTCCGACGTTGCCTAAGTACCACGACCAGGCAGAACCCTAGCTCGCGATGGGACGTTCAAGCCACGGGGCCCGGGCCATTACCTTGGCCCGGGCACCGGCCAGGAGAAAAACTCCAGAATCCACTTGGTCCCCCAAACCAATGGATCACGAACACACCCCGTATACATTCAATCACATCCAGTTAAGTGCAAAAACGCACGACAAACACTTAGCATTTGAAATATAGAGAGAACAGTCCTCTGACGGACGAGCAATTGAACAATGAATATAACAAAACAAACGACCATTAATAAACATCAAATTGTGAACACAAAAATGCGACCTCGAAGGGCCGACTTGTTCATAATTAATTACAAAGGGGACTACGCCCCAAAACTGAAAAACATAAAATTACAAGGCACGCAGGCCAGAAACTAGTTACCCTCACCCTCCGGGCGGCCTTATTCTTGGCTAGCCTCATCCTGGTCTGGTTGCGCTTCAGGCTGATCGGGCTGAACAATCGACCCCGGCTGAGAATCATCCACTACCAGGTCCGAAGGAACCACAATCAGGCCATCCTCAACCTTGTACAGGTAGCTGATCTGACCAACGTCCAAGGCCATGTCGGGATGAAGAGCCCTTATCTAATCCACGACATTCTGGAAACTGAGCTCAGTTGATGAGTTCAGATCTTCCATGTCTTGGTCGATCCAAGCAAGAAACTGAGCCCTCAATACCATATTTTTAGTCTCGTCATCCTCGTCCTCCTTCGGGCAGAAAACATCCTTCAGCTTTTTGTTCTGCTCCAAAACCCTTTTCTTGTCGACCTCCAACTTGGAAATGATGTTGCCCCGTTCAGTCAGCTCCTTGGCCGTTGCACTAGCTTCTTTAGTGGCCACTTTCAGCTTCGCCTCAGCGGCAGCCAGCTGCTCCTGCAGCCTACCCATCTCCCTCTCCTGCCCAGAACTTCCTTCCTTCAGCCGTCAGCCAGGCCATTGTCAAGACCCGCATTACCGCACTTGCGTCCTGAGCCAGGGACAACCGCCGGGTAGGACAATCCATGCATTCCAGAAACAAGGAGTCTGCACGGTCCACCTCCAGGCTCGTCCCCTCAAGAAAGTTGTGCTTCACGAAGCACGGCGGCAGCCCGTGCTTCGGCTTCGGAGGAGCGTTGGCCGTCAGGTCCACAGTCGCTGCGAACTTGTGCTTCTTCATCAAGGAGCCAGTTGAGGCGCTCGGAGAGCCCCAAACCAAGGGGCCTGACCCAGAGCCACTTGTCTCGGTCAGCTTGGTCTGCACAACCCTCGATCTTTTCTTTTGCTGCTGGCGCAAGCGTTCTTGGATTTTGTCAAGCGGGTTCGACAGGGAGCCTGAAAAAGAAAAAGATTAGATTAATCACGAACGACAGAATAATATCAAAGATATGACTAATAGAAATAAAACAGATACCAAAGAAGTTGGACACTTCCTGCCCGGTATTGCACGCCAGCAATTCTGTAACATCGATCAAGGGACGCTCCACAGCTTCCCCCCATCTTGATCGAGCATAACTTTCCCCTCTCCGTCCAGCAGGGGGTCGGAGTGAAAGACGCTATCAACCTTCTGAAGGCCTCGAAACTGGCCGCGTCGTCCTCATTCAAAGAGTCCCCCACCTGGACGAACTCACCAACAGACCTCTCGTAATGGGCGTAACTCCAGGAAAAGGGGAACAACCAAAGCCTCCTCGGGATCACCTGCCCTTGATCGTCGAGCTTGGGTTAGTCGTTCTCATCGGTGTCTATCCCCAGAAAGCTCATCTCCCTCACAGCCACCGCACTCGCGGGTTTGATTATAAAATAGTCCATCTTGAAAGCTCGGATGGATTCTGAATGGGCCTTGAAAATTTTAGTCCTCTGTTTAAAAGACACGAACCCCTTCCGATCAGTTCCTCGCCCGACTTGATGCTGCAGGGAGAACAGACGGAATAATAGGGGAAGCGTGGCACCAACACCCAGATGGGCGTACGTCATCTCAAACGCCTTCAAGAACGCATACGAGTTAGGATGCAGCTGAGAAGGAGCAACACATAGATGCCCGAGCACAACACACACCAAGTCACTAAAGGGCAAAGTTACCCCCAGGACTGAAACTGCATACTCGTACATGGAGAACGCCCGACCTCCAAAATCTGAGAAGATGCGGTCATCATCTCCTGGGCAAGTTACGACCCAATCAGCAGGGTTGCCGACGACTGGCAGCGGCTCCGCTCGAGGCCTTGAGAACGAGGACACCTTGTCCAGCAGATCCTCCACCACCCATTCTTCGGGCGAGATCCTTTTCTGTTCGGGGCATTGTGGCGAGTCTGTTGATGCTCCCTCTTCGGTAGTGCTCGCATCCGAATCTCCCGAGGAACTCCCAGAACCAGAGGGGACTGACGCAGAAGATCCAGAGTCTTCTGAGGACGTCTCTTCCGAGGACACGTCTAACGGGTACATAAGCGAGTTTTCACCTGAAAAGCAGAGGAAAGGCGTCAGTGAATTCGATTGAGAATATCAAATCCACCCTTCCACCGCTCGACAAGTGAAAGGGCGCGCATCAGCCAGGGACAAGGTCCCGAGCTGTAGCCCTGGCTGACCATTGCTCGGAGCGATGGCTTACGCCCAACGTCAGGAGTTACGGGATCTAACCTAAATATTTGTCAAATCCCAAGTCAAGGTCGACCAACGCCTATGTCGACCATAAGTTAGGGTTTGCAGCCGACCAACGACGGTGGCAGAAGTTCTAAAGTTTACCGGTTCTAAATCTAAGACTACCGTTAAAACTATCCTAAACCACATACATTTCTATGATATCTAACCTATAACTACTGAAAACAGCAAAAAGGAACCGTACCTTGTGCTTGAGAAGCCATTCGCAGAAGATGAAGGTTCTGGAATCGGTGGTCGACAGTGAGATGCGGTGGTCGACGGCTGGGAGCGGTGACGGTTGAACGAGCAAGACGTCGGAGAAGAAGATGAAGCGAAAAGTTCAAAATGGAGCCTGGAAACCCTATTTATAAGGGGGAAACACGTGCAAGCACGCGTAACCCCTACACGCTAGCCCCTAGGCTAGCCGTCATATCATTAATAAGCGCGAATTCCCAAATATTCCAGCTTTTCGTTTCACATTCTCCCGTCAAGCAACGTACCAACTGCTCGCCCCTCGAAGGTCGGCAGCATGAAATTCCTAGCCTTGATACTGCTCGTCCTCGAGCACGAAACCACTACTAAGTCACTGCTCCTCCGCACGAGCAATGACTTGGGGGGCTCCTGTTCTGGACTGGCCCAATTCCCATAATTGGGCCAAGCAAACCAACTTGGAAGAAGCGCTCGACGTCGAGCAGAATCAAGGATAGTGGTCTCCGTCGACCAAAAGCGTACCGACCAAGACAAAGTCCTCCAACGGCTAGTTTTGACCGTTACCTATTTTTACGGATTCCTCAATCCGCGCCCCACAATATGGACCAATAATCTTCCACTTAGCCCTTTATATAAACCCTCTCATTTGAGAGGGTCAGGTATTCAATTATTTGACCTTAATTCTCGTACTTGCTCACTCTTTTCTCGGTTACTTACTTTAGCATCGGAGTGCCTTGCAGGTACACCCCCTTTCTCTCCTCACCGACCGTCTTTCAACAACTCTCGAAGCCAGTCGTATCGGATCCTGATCTCCAGGTACGATCAAATAGTTTTCAAATTTTCTTCCCCGTGTTGTATACCAATACCTCAAGTGTATCCTAAATCGAACACCTTTTGAAAACCATGCGATCAGGGAAATAAACCATAACACCATTCAATATCTTATTCTGACTTGAATGAAAGATCCTTAAAGTAAACAGGAAACCGTGCTTCAAAGGAATTCTTGATCCCATATCTTAGGAGCCCAATGAAAATGTATGATGGCAAGTATTATGACCTAATGAAAGAAACAGATGAACGAAGCGTAAGCCCGTTATACATTAATAATTTAAAGGGCAAATTTTGGGGTGTTACACAAACCCGACATATCTTGATAGGACCAAGCAAACACATCGACGTATTCTCGCAGCATACTGATGAGTTGTTCTTTTACTGGAGCTTATAGACTGGCTCCAATCTTCACTTCTTTCACATCTTCCTCGTTACAAAGATTGATGGTATCAACCTCCTCCTGATGAGGAGCAATCACCTTTTCCTCTTGTCTCAGTAACTTGACTAACTCTTCAGGTAAATCGTAGTCTTCTTCAACCCCTTCATCTGCTTGATTAATCAGATTGTCGAAGTCATACGAGGTCATAGCAGTGTCGTTGTCGGTGCAATCTGGAGGGCTATCTCTGCAAGGGTTGAGATTTAGTTCATTTTAGTAATTGATTTTATCTTATTTAGAAAAAGTGAAAAAACATTGCCATTTATTGTTTTGTGCGAAAATAACAAAAATGAAAAGACAGGGAGCGAAAAAGAGCGTTTGCAAAAAGATGTCCATTGTTCATTAATATTCAATTTGCACAAAAATACATATGGCCCTATTACAAAATGAGTCTCGACATCTTGGGCAAGATGCAGGACTTTGATGCATGCTTAAAACAGGAAATAATAATTACCCTGCAGCAGTAACCCTTATAATTTCCTGGGAAGACCAGTTGAGGACTTGTCGGCCCGGGATTCTTGGACGGATCTAGCTTTCCAGGTTGTAGTCGCTCTCAGCCTCGTCTTCCAAAGTGTTGATAGCATTCGGGGTCAACATTCCCCCACTTATGAACATGGGAGCTTTAGCAGCCTCCTCTGGAACTTGTCGGGATGGTCTGTAACCCAAACCGAATTTGTCTTCTTTCATCTCCACCTTCAGCAGCTTGCCCCAACCTTGGGCATTCCCTTCTTCCACAACCTTCTGAGCCTATTTGTAGGAAGCAATTGAGGTGCCCATCCTTTCCTCTTGGGATGCAGAAAACACCTTTGTTGTAGCTTCGTTGATATTCAAAGCTTCGAAACCCTGACTCATGGTTTCATGGATCTCCCCATCTATCTCTCTGTACTTGTATGTAGCCAGGTGACTGACAAAGATGTCTTCTTCTCCACAGATGGTGATAATTTGGCCTTCCTACTCATATTTTAACTTCTGGTGAAGGGTCGATGTTACTGCGCCAAGGGCATGAATCCAGGGTCGACCCAACAAACAGCTGTAGGCAGGCTGTATGTCCATCACGTAGAAGGTAGTTTTGAAAACTTGTGAGCCAATTACCACGAGCAGCTCAATCTCTCTGAGAACCGATCTCTTAGAACCATCAAAAGCTCTGACAACTAGGTTGCTCGGACGGTGTGCAAGACCATCATACTCCAGCTTGACTAAAGCCTTCTTCGGCAACACATTGAGTGATGATCCGGTATCAACAAGGACATGAGAAAGTATAACACCTTTACATTCCAAAGTTATATGCAAAGCCTTGTTGTGATTACGCCCCTCCGTAGTCAAGTCAGCATTGGTGAAACCTAGTCCATGACTAGTATTGACATTTGCGACCACCGTTTCTAACTGATTGACCGTGATCTCTTCAGGCACATAAGCTGCATGCAAGACCTTGAGTAGTGCATTCCGGTGAGCCTCGGAACACATGAGCAGAGATAGTATGGAAATCTTGGAGGGTGTTTGATGGAGTTGATCCACAACTTTGTAGTCACTTCTTTTGATAATCCTCATAAACTCATCGACATCCTGATCAAAGGGTGTCTTCTGAGTTTCTTTTGCAGCTGGTTCTTCTGGCACCACACTTTTGCCTTTTGCTTTGGCAGCAGCTTCTGCTTCAACATTAACTCTAGGGAACTGTGAAGCAAAGAGACGTCCGCTCCGAGTGAAGCCTCTGCCTCCCCCGACATTGTCAACTTGTGGTACAGGTATTGAAGAGTCAAGAGTGATCTTCCTTCCGTGACAGTAAAGATTTGAACCATAATGCCAAGGCACGACATTGTTGTTATCATAAGGAACTGGTCCAGGCACCATGATGGTCATCGGACTAATTGTAGCGAAAGAAGGAGTAGTCATAGTCTGTGGATCATAGTAGATGGTGACAGGAGGTCTGATTGAAGATGGTGCAGGTGCAGGAAGTTGTTGATGTTGAGGATGGTTTTGTTGAAAGTTATTGTCGAGAGAATCCAGAACATGGATGGTTGCTGGATCATAATAGATGGTAACTGTTGAGATGTCGTCACCGGTGTTTGCTGTTGTTGTAGTCGATTCTGTTGAAATGACTTTTGCTGGCGTTATAGGAGATTCTGTTGGAATGACTTTTGCTAGTGTTGTAGGAGAGATTTTTATTGCAGTTGTAGAAGATGGAACTATTGATGTGATTTGCAGGATGCCTTCTCTGATAAGTACCATTCTTCAGATTTGCACAACCATTGGTAGAAACTTTGCAAGCTTTACAACAGGCCTCACAACCCGGAAACACTTGGCACTTCAATAGCTGAGCTTTTACTTCGGCCAGTGGTGTTTGAATACTTGCAATGTTATCAATCAGAATTGTTGGTTGGTCCTCTTCAATAGCATTAATCCTCGGCCCATCATGGTTTGGTATTGGATTCTTTGTGACATTTGGTGGAGGTGTAAAATTCAAAGCTTTGGAGTCAATCAGATCTTGGACTTTCATGTGCAGGGCCCTACACTTCTCTGTTGAATGTCCAGGTGCATTGGAGTGAAAAACACGTCTGGCGTTGACATCATAATTCCTTGGAAGATTCAGAGGATCTGGTGGAGCCAAAGTTCTTAGTTCAGTCAGGTTAAGCTTCAATAGTTGCGGGAGTAAGAATGCATAGGGCATCGGGATGAGATCGATCACCTTGTTAATCTGAGAAGGACTTTGTTAGAAAGGACGTTGTTGTTGATTGTTGTTGTTATAAGATCTTTGTTGCTGTTGAGGATATTGTTGTTGTTGAGGTGCTGGAGTAGTGATGGTGACTGCATCTACTGATCTTTGCAAGTACTGGGGTCTACCTCTATTAACATATACTGCATTGGTCTCCTCTGTCCTTCTAGGTCCCGAGAAGGGTTTCTTCGTATTGCTGGAGCTAGCACCATTATCAGATATCTTACCCATCTTCAACAAACTTTCAATTCTCTCTCCCGCTATGACCACATCAGCAAAACTGGTAGAAGAGAAGGAAGCAAGTCTATCAATGTAAGTCCCTTGCAAGGTATTCATGAACATATCAGCCATCTCTCTTTCATACATAGGTGGTTGGACAATAGCAGCGAGTTGTCTCCACCTTTGAGCATACTCGCAGAAACTTTCCCTCGAAGATTGAGACATTCCCATTAGGAGAGTCCTGTTGGGTGCCATATCCAGGTTGTACTAATATTGACGTTTAAAGGCCTCAGCTAAATCTTTCCAGTTCCTGACAGTAGCCCTTGACAAGTGTGAATACCACTCTCTGGATGCCCCGGTTAAACTGTCTTCAAATTAAAACATCCACAGTTTCTCATCCATGGTATATGCTTTCAATCATCCCAGAAAAGATTGCAAATGGGTACGAGGACAGGAGGTACCGTTATACTTTTCAAAACACGGGGGTTTGAACTTGTGAGGAATCCTTACCCCTTCCACTAAGCCCATATCCATCACATCGAATCCAAAAGAGTTCTGGGATTCCAAGGATCTCAGTTTCTCAGATATCTCGTCCAAACGACGATCATAAGCTTCATTTGCCCCAGCACCCAACACTGTAAACTACTCATCTTGAGGGTCTTCTTGCATAATACGATCTCCAGTGTTCCCTTGGCCATCCCCAAGGATATTAACTTCAGGATTATAGTGAGGTCCAAACACCGCCGGAGTCGTTCGCGGTTGATCGTGTGCATTGTTACTTGTACCTCCAGTGCCTGCATGGTTATCTTCTGGAGTTTGCCGCTCGACTAACTCCCTTAATCTTTCTTGGGTATGTGCCAGTCCAGTCATCACAGCCATGAATTGATTCATCTGAGTCTTCACTTCTGTCCTTACATCAGTCATCTGAGTCCTCACATCTATCAGTTCCTGTTGTAGCTGATCCATTTGTAGACTCTGAAGGTTGTGTCGAGTTGGATATATGTGGATGCGATTGACAGGAAATACCCTCCTACGAGCAATATTTCCTGAAACAATCAACAAAGTGAAAAGACAACAACAAAACACCTGCAAAATAAAGGATATGAGATTAGCATGCAATGCAAATATGTCTATTTGTCTTCAGAGGATATCCGGTTTGGTTCATGGTTTTGACCTTCCAGATCTATGGGGGATGAAGATGTTTGAAGCAAACAAAGTCCATGAGAAAATCCAATTCATAATCATACAAATTCAAGTGGTATTGCCACAATATAAATAGTTCATGAATTACAACCAAACAAACTCCCATTGTGAGTTAAAATACAACAAATTTAAGAATACAACAAACAAAATTACCATGGTGAATTAAAGTACAACCAAACAAATACAAGTAAAGAAAATCAGACATCCAGTCCAAAAGCATCCTCCTTGACTTCCTTCAAGAGAGCATCAATTACTGGTCCAACTGGGTGCTCTGTAATGGTTCTGATTAGAAGGTTTCTGGTTGCAATGGCATTTGTCATCTTCTAATACTTGTCATGTTCTTTGGATCTCTTTAACCCCGCCCGGAGTTTCAATTCTGAGATTTCCTTCTGAGCTTCTTGCAATGCTTCTTGGCTTCTTTTATCATTAGACTCTAACTGCTCTATCCTTGCTTGCATCTTCTAGTCTTCTTTCAGACGAGCCTCAGTTATCCTGACCCATCTATCCTGACTCTCCTCTAGATAATGCTCAACTTTTGCCCTTTGAATCTTTGCTTCCTTACATGCATTCTTCAACACAAGTTCCCCTGCTCGGGCTTTTCTGATGAAGTATTCAGTCTTCTCAATTTTGGTTACATGCTCGATGCATAGCTTCTCTAACCTCTCAATGTCTAGACGACCATCATTCCTTTCCCAAAGGTTTTTTTTCAAAGCTTCAGCCAGTTGGGTATTTCTTTCTTTCAGCTTTTCAAATTCTTCCAGACTGACTGTGGCTATGGGCTCAACTGCTGATGGCCTTGGTACATCTTCCAGGGTGAATGGCATATGAGTAATATGTCCTCTGATGCGTGACCATTCAGTGTACTGAGCGGAAGCTATGTTGTTGCACTTCCCCAGAATAGCAGTTCTTTTAGTTTGTATGTTGTCCCAAGCCCAGGTTGCTTGTCGGACAATGGCATGATTGTTTAGAATAACACAGTAAAGAGATTCTGCTAAGTCATGTTCCCTAGGTGGATGTACTAAGGCATACCCCAACTGTCTCTTGAAAAGTAAAGGATTGTAATTGATGCAACCCTTTACTCCAATAAGTGGCACATTTGGGTATTGCCCACAACTTGTTATTATGTCTCGGCCCTTGTTGTTCTGAGTACACCATCTGATATCTTCTGAAGTAAGGGAAATCATCCTCTTAGCCCAATTCCTTGACTGATGTGGGATTAAGAAAGCTTCTGTCTTTGGCATATGCTTCATCAACCAATTGTAGAAAAGAGGTGCAAAACACCTTACCAGCCTTCCTCTCTGCTTCTCATTCCTCTGATGAATTGAGTAGTAGAAGTCTCCCAATAAGGTAGGAACCGGGTTCTTTAGCATGAAGATGTGAATGTCATTTTTGCTTATAAACTTAGGCTCATCTGCAAACAAAATGATACCATAAATACTGAGAGCCAGGAGAGCACACACAGTTTCCCAATTCCCTACTACAGCAGGCTTTGTAGCCTGAGTGATCAAGAAATCCAGATGAAGGCCTGGGATTCCAGCCTTGGAAGTCATGTGCTCGTCAATGATAGTTGCTTTCAAATGTAATGCTTTAGCTATGTCTTCATTCTTTGGAGGTGTCATTTCAGGATTGAAAGGAATTCCTCTTCTGATAGGGACACCCAATAGCATAGAGTATTCTTCCAGCAAAGGACCTATCTGAAAATCTGGGAAAGTGAAGCAACGGAGAGGAGGGTCATAAAAATGAAGATAAGTGTGAATCATGCTCCTCTACAATGTGTCCAAGTCCATGATCATGTCCAAGATTCCACCATAATGCTCTCTGAATAAGGAGACATGATCAGGGGTGATAAGAGCCTGTATCTGCCTGATGCCTGCTAGAGGATACTCAAAGAAGTGGTAGGCGATGTTGCTTTTCCTGGTTGAATCCATGTTGAAGATGTGTGCTGAAGGAGATAACTGAAGGAGTGCTGAAGCAGATAAGCTGAGCAGAAGAACGGTCAAAACCAAACCAAAGGAAGATGGATACCCTGTAAAACAAATAGACAAAATGTTAAATGATGCAATATGATGTATGCTTATAATATGCAAAGGTTTGTGATCAAGTGCTAGATTATCAGTTGCCTTTGGTAGGATCCATAAGTGTTCAGAGTTTCAGATGAAGGCTTGAGAACCAGTAACCAGGTGGGGGACTCAAATAAAGAGTTAATAATCCAGGGTTTCAAATAACTAGTCCTTAAGAACAAATTCCAGTAGCAAGGTATGTTGAGGTCAAGGGTTCCTGCAAACCTGTAAACAACCCAACCCACTTACAGGTATTGTTCTAGAACAAAGATCCTCAGATTCGGATCTATTATGAGAAGTGTAAACACTTCTAACCCGGAGGTACAATATTTACCCTAATCATAAAGGATCCTTCTCTAATTCACCTCAGATGCTGAAGGTCATCTAAAAAGGTCATCCAGACTTAGCAGGCTTCCCAGATAGCCCTAGCACTACAGGAAATCCGTAGCACAGAGTTCTCAAAAGGAAACCCATGCTAAATCGTGTTTTCATATTCCCACACCAGACCGAAATAGAATGGGAAAGAATACAAAACCACTCTAATCCTATGTGTCACTCAGGCCTTTGTGTTGAGCCTTTCTCATTTGAATACCCCACCCACCAAGGTAAACAGAAATCCAACATAATGATATGATAAAGAATGAAATGCAGAAAGCCATAAATGAAAGCGATAAAGTAAATGCAATAAATAAAGTTGTACAGGAAGCAGTAAATAAAGCAAAAAAAAATATAAACATAAATAGCACATAACACCCCCACAAGAGAACCAGAAGCCTTGGTTGCAAAGCTCCCCAGCAGAGTCGCCAAGCTGTCGCTCCCCGGATTTTCATCCCGATGCAAATGCGAACCGTCGGAGATGTTGGAGGTTGAGGTTGAATAGACTCTCCAGCTAGGCATTTTTATCCCGAAGGAAAGGTAATGCTGCATAAACCTGGAAAGATATGGATAAGATGGTTGCGAACCAAAGAAACTGAGTAAGGGGGTAGGTTACGACCCAGGAAGGTATTATCACCCAGATCGTCCGTCGTACTCGACGGGATCCACGCATACCTGATTGTGTTTAAAAGGGGGGAAGTGTATGTGTTAAACTATGCATAAAAAAGCTAGGGAGAAAAGGATGTACAAAGTGTCAATGCAAAGAAGAAAGAGAGTGCTCAAAGCTAAGGCTAAGGAAAGAGAGAGGGGGGACAAAAAGACTTATTTTCGATAACCGTTAAGTTATACCTACGTATCCTCTCATGTAATGAGGAAGTAAGAACACCGTAATTCGACTCAAAGAGACTTGGATGCTTTTGATGTGAACTGCTTGCTTGTCTATGCTCAAGTGTATGATTCATCTGGCTCGAGTGCTAACTGTCTTGCATTAGACGGAAGAAGCGAGTTCTCGTTCTTAGAGTGAGTGTGATGAGAAAAGAATCCCGAAGGAGATGCTGATTGTTTGTTTTTTGTGTTTTCATTTTTTTATTGTTTTTGGTGTTTTGCATAGGATAATGAGCTTAAGCCTTAATCAAGGGCCATAAACTCATTATATAACCCTTGATTAGGGATAATGAGTCTACTTAAGTATGAGATGAAAATCCCAACTTAATTACCCTAATGATGCAGGATTAAGATCATTAACCTACTTGTGATTATTAAGTGATTTTGGATTTTTGTTTTGTGTTAAGTAATGATTTTAATCTCTAATCAGGGATTAGTGAACTCATTACACCATCCTAAGAGAAGGATGATAGATGAGGACACTTAAGATGAGGAAGATACCTCAACTTAATCCATGGTTAGGAATTGAATTCATTATATAACAAGACTTTATTAAAGTTGATTTTAATTAGAGATGAGATTAAGAAGTGAATTTTATTTTTGTAAGACTAAACCTGAGGGGGACTTGTCCATTAAACACTAGGGTTAGTCCCTCTGAACCAACAGGCAGAAATATAACCCTAATATAAGGCCCAACTTACAAGCTTAAGTCTTAATAATTATTAGGTGTTTTGATTAGAAGGTGAAAACAACTTAAAGGTTTAACACTAAGTATTAAAGTTATACACTCCATCCTAAGATAAGGATACACACATAACCGTAATTCAGAGCTCCAAAACTTTAACTGTTTAGCCTTTGATTATGAGATGAGAAGCAAAGACTCAAGGAGACTCAAAGGTAAAAAACTAGGGGAGACTATGTACAACCCTAAAGTTATCATGCTTGGATATTCCTATGGTTTGTGAGGCTTAAGAAAGATCTCCAGAAAGTCTTCAGATGGCCACCAAGGAAGAAGAAGCAGATGAAAAGAGAAGAGAAAGGAGAATAGGTTACTTACTTCCTGAAGAAGTTAAGTAACCTAAGAGAAATAAAAGGACCAAGAGAGAGCACAAGTGAGTCAAAATCACTTCAAAGACAAATAAAGATGCAAATTAAGAGATAATAAGAGGTTGGATGTGGAGGCAAATTCACATCCTAAACAACTTACTGTCGCTCCCGATAAATGGGAAAGGCCCAAATAAAGGTACAGACGCGAACGGTCGGCGAGAGGGACAATGAGAACACACAACCGTGAACTCACTGGAGATGAATAGAGTCGCCAGCTAGGCATTTTTATCCCGGAGGAAAGGTAATGCTGCATAGACCTAGAAAAAGATGGATAAGACGGTTGCGAACCAGAGAGACTGAGAAAGGGGGTTGGTTACAACCTGGGAAGGTATTAGCACCCAGATTGTCCGCCGTACTCGACGGGATCCACGCTTAAAAGATTTGTGTTTTAAAGGGGTAGTGTCAGTGCAATCTGTGTATAAAATAGCTGAAAGGAAATGTACAGGTGTCAGTGTAAAGTGTATAAGTGATGTAAAGTATGAAAGTGTCAGTGTAAGAAAGGAGTAAAATGCTCAAGATCATGAGGCTAAAGAATGAAGCTAGAAGGAGGGGGAATATACAGAGACTTTTGTTCGATAACCGTTAAGTTATGCCTACGTATCCTCTCGTGCAATGAGGAAGTCAGAACACCGTAGTTCGACCCAAAGAGACTGAAAGATGAATTGACTTGTGAACTGCTTACTTGTCCATGCTCAAGTGTATGATCTGTCTGGCACAGATGCAAACTGTCTTGCATTAGACGGAAGAAGCAAGTTCTCGTTTATGAGTGAAGGTGATGAGAAAAGAATCCCGGAGGAGACGATTATTGTTTGTTTTTGAGTTTTCAGTCTTTTATTGCTTTTTGAAGTTTGTCATAAGTTAATGAGCTTAAGTCTAAACCAATGGATTTAGTAAACTCGTCACATCTTCCCTCTGATTAGGGGTAATGAGAATACCTTAAGTGTGAAGTCAGATTCTCACACTTAATCACCTTTGGTGCAGGATTAAGATCATTAACCTACTTGTGATTATTTAGATGTTTTTGGTGTTTTTGTTTAGTGTTGAGTAATGAGGTTAAGCCATAATCAAGGATTAAACAGACTCATTACACCATCCTAATAGAAGGATAATAGATGAGAATGTTTAAGCTGAGGAAAGCTCCTCAACTTAATCCATGATTAGGGATTAAACTCATGACAAAACAAGCCTTTGATTAAGTGGATTTTATTCAATGGTATGATGATGAAGTGAGTTTTATGATTTGTAAGACAACTTGAGGGGGACTTGTCCATTAACACTAGGGTTAGTCCTTCTTAACCAATTAAGGAAGAATTAGAACCCTAATGCAAGGCCCAAGTTACAAGTGTGAAGTCTTGATAATTATTAAGTGAATTGATTAAGAGATTTAAACACATTAAGGGTTTAACACTTAGGATTAAAGTTATACACTCCATCCTAAGAGAAGGATGCATGCATAAGCTTAATCACAAAGCCTTAAAGCCTTTAGGGTTTAGTCCCTGATTATGAGATGAGAAGAGAAGACTCAAAGAAACACAAAGGTAAAACTAAGAGGGGAGACTGAACAAAACCCTAATCATTGTCATGCTTGGTTGTTCCTAAGGTTTGTGAGGTTTTAGAAAGAAATCTTCAATGGAACCACCAGGAAGCAGATGAAAGGATCAAGAGAAGCAAAGTAACTTGCTTCATTTAAGAAGACAAGTCATTTGAAGAAAGAAAGTGGGAAGAAGAAGAATGAGCAAGCTCAAACTCAAACACAAACAAAAATGCAGCATGGATGCAAGAGATAAATGAGAAGAAAGCATGAGAAGTGAAGGCAAATTCACTTCTCAAAATCACTTACCACCTGAAAGGTTAGAAAAGAAATGCAATTCACTGCAAAATGGGATGGAATGAAATGATGCAAACCAAAACCAGAAGCATACTTATGATGTTAGTGATGCTATGAATGGATACAAACATGAGACAACAAATGGAGATGATCATACAAGCTTATGAATGCAAATGAAGCAAGTTAAGAACCAAGAACATACATGAAGAGTTATGAGATGCATATGGCATACAACATGACAAATGCAAGGTGCAATGATCAAACATGTTTTCAATATGTCTTATGATGTTAAATGAATCAAATGGAGGCATGGAATGTCATGGCAAGTCATGTTATGCAAGGAAATGCAAGATGGATGCATATGGAAGCCCAAATTAGGGTTTATGAACAATGCAACAAACAAAAACCAAAACCAAAAGCAAACAACATTATAAAAAATTGAAAATGCCCTCAAAGGATCCCTAATCCTATACTAACTCACTATCCAAAGGAGAGGTTTCAACTCTTAACCAAATTCAAGATATGATTTTCCTAAGTTTCCTAGGGTTTTAGGGTTCCTAAACAAGAAAAATACCAAACAAATTGAAAATGAAAGATCAAATCATGGCCATTTAATCTCACAAACTACATACTAAACACAATGCAATGCAAAAAGAACCAAGGTCCAACTCTTTAGGGTTAGGCAGAAATGATTTTTTGAAGTTTGGATCAAAATAATGCATAAAAATGATTTTAATTCAATAAAAAATTCTCAAAATGCATCAAGATCAAAAAAATAAATTTGGTTTGAAGGTTGGACAATGTTTCTAAATGTCTTAAAACAATTCATGAATTTTTTGGTGATTTTTAGATACTTAAAAGTATTTTTAATAAATTAATTTTCATTAATCAATTAAAAATAAACCTTTAAATATTTCAAAATACTTTTTTAATGCAAAAAATGAAAATAAAAATATTTTTGTGTCTTAAAAATTAATGAAACTTTTGGTAAAAAATTTCATAATTTTTAAAGCATTTTTACTATTTTTAATAAATTGTATAAAACAATGCAATTAAATGGAAAATAAAAATGAAATTAAACTGAAATAATGAAAAGTATTCAGATCCAACGCATGAGATTCAAACTGGCAAACGCGCGCATTGACCTGGCGCCATATCCAAGGGCCAGCATTCAAACCTGGCTAATTAATGCTTATGCCCTAATCCCACCGTTAATTACTTTCAGGTGACCGGAACAGTGTTCCGGTCATCTTCTCCGTTCACCCCAAAACCCAATCTCACTCTAAACGCTTCTAAAACGAAATCTAAAAACACAGGAATGATCCCCACTCACTCACGAACCAAAACCCTCAATCAAAACAAATTTATCATTTCTGAAATGACTGAATCGAATCAAACAACATTTAGGGCAAAAAGTTTCAGAAGCATGTTAAACTCTCATCTCTCCACCATTTTCAAAACTAATGACATCAAGATGATCAGGAGAACATATAGAATCTATTTAGAACTTAAAAAAGGATTTCTGGAAAAAAAGTTCTTGAGCTACCTGAGTTTCGAAGCTTTCAGTTCATAGCTTTCTGGGTGCTTTCCTGCTTGCAATCAACTCCCCTTGACCTCCTGAGAAGCTTTCAATGCTTGGAAAGAGTTTGTGATGGCTGGTTTTGAAGTTTGAACAAGTTCTGTTCGATGGAGGGCAGAAATCGTATTTGTGATTCTGGGGGTTTTAGGCTATGGTGATGGATGCTTTGTGATCAGAGGAACATGTTGAGTTGATCTATGAAGTGGGTTTGTGTGTTTGTGGCTTGTTTTCTGAGTTTTGAAGGTTTTTGCTCCAAGGGTGGAAAACGGGAATGTGATGCTATGGCTTGCTTCAGGCTTGCTTGTTGTATGAAATGGCTGGCATTTTGTTTGTATAAATTAATCCCATTGGTCAGATGATGTGACTTGGCCTGCTGTGATAGGTGAGCTAGCTTTTGCAAAAAGTCCACTCTTGTGTAAGAGAAGCATGGGTTGTGTTCTAGGCTAGTACAAGTGGTGTGGGCTGCGCAGCATGGTGAGGGGAAAGGCTAGGGCTGGTTCAGCATCCAAGGCATCAAGTGGATGGAAGTGTTATGATGGTTTTGCAACTTGATCACCTTTGGTTCACATGGAAATGTCTTGCTTCACAAACCATGAAACATGAGAAATTCTTAGTCCATTCTGAACTTTAGGGTACATGTGATGTTTGTGTGATGGTTAGATATGAATTAGAAGTTACAAATGCCTTGGTACAAAGTTTTTGCAAGTTTTCCATTTGGTGCATATCTTGAAAATTAATGATTTTTGCCAACTTTGACACACCATAACTTTTGATCCAAGATGAATTAGGTCATGTTCTTGTACTTTTTGAAAAGGGAAAGATCTAATCTACAACTTTCATGACCAAAGTTTTTCCATTTGAAGCATTTTTGGATCAAAAAGCAAGGGTTGAAAAAGTTGCATAAAATGACATTTCATTAAAAGTCAACCATGCCCTAAAAAGTCAACTTTGCAAAAACTTGTAATTCTTGAATTTTATGAACTTCAACCTTCTTCTATGATCAAATAAAGATCATCTACACTCAAAATGATGAAGATCACCCCTTGGTTGGGTCATTGGGGGCCTCAGATGCCCTGATTTTGCACTGACCTGTCTGAAAAGTCAACTCTTGATCAGATGACTTCCCCATGGAATTTCTTCATGAAAATTGATATGCATACTCCCTATACCATATAGAGACCAATAGAAACAAGAATGACCAAAAAATTTGGAGTTATGGCCTTTGAAACCAAAACCCTAATTTTAGGTCAACTGTGCAGTCAAACTTGGCTCTGCATCCATACCAATCCCAGTTCTTGTGATTCTTTGGCATTCTTGACTTTAAGAGGATATAATATGATGCTTGAACACACATAGACCCCTTTTAAGTGATTGATGACCTTTGGAGTGGCTCAAGAAGCTCTTGGATTGCTCAGATCACAAACCCTAGATGCAGATGACTTAGAACCAATGCAGTGAATAAAAAATGTGGTATGAGATGTTATGATTGTGTTTATGCATATGAAATGATCACAAGACATGGTGTGAATGGGTGAGGGCAAATTTGGGGTGTTTACAGCTGCCCCTATTCAAACATGAGTTAGCTGTGCAGGTTGTAAGCGACGGCTTAACAGGCAAACAAGATAACTTGTGGTTGAATACCAAAGACAGTCCAAAATTTGCACTCACAGAATGAAGAGGAAAAGGGATATAGATTGTAAAGGAAAATAAAGTATATTGTAAAGTGTGGGCGACGGAGGACGACCGTCAAACAGCGGACGACTGTCAAGCAGAGGACGACTGCTGGGTAAAGAGCAATGACGGGGACGGCCGACATGCTGGGGATAAAAGAATTATGATGGGGACGGCCATCAAGATAAAGCTATAAAATTCTCTGGGGATTAATGAAACATGACGGGGACGGCCATCAAGCTCATAAAGTAAAGTAACCAACGATGGGGACGGCCATCGGGCTAAACTGATGAAGGACGATCATCAGGAAAAAGAAAAAGAAAAAGGGACCACGACGGGGACGGCCATCGGGTTAAAGAATAAATGAAATACCAGATGATGAGGTACGGTCATCAAAGGTGAAGGACGATCACCTAGCAGGGGACGGCTACTCTGTTGGAGGACGACCACCTGGAAGGGTACGGCTGCCGAAAATGTCGCGACATAGGACAAATGCGGATAAAAGGTCAACGATGGGGACGGCCATCGGATGAGCATGATGGAGGACGACCATCAAGAGGTGGAGGACGACCACCTAGCAGGGGACGGCTGCTCTCAAGGTTTGTCATGACATAGGACGAATGTCAGATAACCAAAATCAACAATGGGGACGGCCATTGGATAAAATGATGAAGGACGATCATCGAAAGGTGGAGGACGACCACCTAGCAGGGGACGGCTGCTAAAATATCAACGATGGGGACGACCATCGGATGAGCATGATGGAGGACGACCATCAAGAGGCGGAGGACGACCACCTAGCAGGGTACGGCTGCTCTCAGGGTTATCATGACACAAGACGAGTGTCAGATAAGAAAGAAAATTTGTTTTGGCGATCTACTGGGGAGTAGTAAACATGGACGAGTGTTTATATCCAAGAAACAAAAAGTATAAGTGTTTAGCTGTTTGTGTATAGATTAAAGATACGGACGAGCATCCTTAAGACTACGATACGGACGAGTATCGGGTAGAAACAAATACTGACTAGTGTTCAGAGATGATGATACGGACGAATATCAACGGGTTAACAAAGAACACGGACAAGTGTTGAATCTGAAGGAATTCTTCTAGGGAATATTAGACACATACGAGTGTCTATATTCGAGAAGACATGAGTGTTTGACATAGTGTATGGATTAAAGACGCGGACGAGCATCCTTAAGACTATGATACGGACGAGTATCATGTAGAAGTAAACGCTTGACGTATGTTCTGAGATGATGGTACGGACGAGTACCAACGAGTTAACAAAGAACAAGGACTAGTATAGACTCTGAGGGGATTTGGGTGGTATATACAAGATACGGACGAGTATCTGTATAAGAGTGATTGGTATATAGATGAGTATTTGACTGCTGGGGAGAGCGACACAGACGAGTGTCAAAAGGAGAAGAGTGTAGTATGAACAAGTGTCTGATATACAAAGTATAGATGACTGCGCTGGGGATATGACACGGACGGGTGTCAAAGGATTGTCATATGTAAGTATATGTGAGTGCAAAGAGGATGTCTTTGGCTTTCTGCTGGGGTTATGACACAGATGGGTGTCAAAAAAGTATCTGTAATACGAGTGTTATTGTTTGCACTGGGTGTTCGGGTGACTTTATTGGGGAGTATCGACACGGACGGGTGCCAAAGAGAGTATATATACTGGTGTTTGTGAATGTGAGGCAACTGTTTTGCTGGGGAACTTCCACTGGGGATATGGGGGAAGTATTCTGTATATTGATGGATTGTCATTATTCACAAGTGTTGATTCAAAACATGGCTTATGAATATGCTATATGTTTGATTTTTTGCCGTAATGCTCCGTGTTAAAAAGGAATGCTACGCTTTGTGGGTGAATATGATGCGTATGCTATGATTATGCAAAGGATACCAAACCGGGATCCAGGTCCCGCTGCTTGTGAAGATCTTCGGTCGAGCTTGTTTGAGATGGGGACCCCAGCTGGGGATGAGATCTTTGGTAGATCTGATGAGATGATATTTGCTTGGGGATTCAGGTCACTGATAGACCTATCCTTATACTGGGGGACCCAGCTGGGGTTTGAAAAAGCTTTCTTCACTCTGTTGTGATTCTTCATGCGTTGCTCTTCTGGATAGAGGCTAGAGCTCTGTGGGGAGATGGTTCCCTGACTTTTGTATTTTGGCTGAGGATGAAATGACAACTCGGCTGGGAGCAGTAGCAAGTGGCAGTTTAGCTGGGGGAGTCATGAGAGGCAACTCAGCTGGGGAGAGAGCACTTCGGGTGCTAAAATTGAGTGTTGATTTGCCAGCTTGTTGGGGTGAAGCTTTCATGCCCCAAGCTGTGTTCTGGATACCTGCAATCCTGAAAAGATAGAGAAACGCACAAGTAATCCCGAGGTATCCTCTACTGGATTCCGTCATAGGAGTTTAGACACTTCTGAGAGTAAGTATATTTCCTGCAAGCACGTTTTTATTTGAGGATAAACATCTGTATCCTATGCACTCAGTGTTTCTTTTAGACATCAGACATTTTTTGCAAATAAAATGTACAAAACGAGACGTGACTGAAAATCTGATTTTATTAATTTATATGCCCTGAATTGGCGAGATACAGTCAAAGAAACAAATCCCCTGGAATGAGGAGATTGCTACAAATTGAGAAACAAAATGCTGGCAATGTTGACGACGCTTTAAGGAGCTTCCTCTTCACTATGACTCGTATGACTTTTGACGTTCTTCTCATCTTGCTTTCTGAAGAATGTTGATTCTGATCGAAGCTTGATCCTTTCGAAGCTTGCCAAGTTGTAAACGATACAGACGAATTCAGAATGCAGTTGTTCGCTTATTCCCTTATTTTGCATGGATCGCCCTTTCGGGTTTTCAATCCATCGGGATACCCATTTTTGCCTGAGCTGTCCAATGCGGCTTTTTAACTCAGCGGGTGTACATTTTTTGTTTATTTTCCCTTATTTTTGCCCGAGTCTTTTATTCTGTTTTTGACTCGCCGGGATGCCCTATTTTTGCCTGGACTTACATTCTGTTTTTGTGTCCAGCGGGTCATTTTTTTTATGCGAAGTATTTTTTAACTGCATCTGAATTCACAGGGGACGGGAAATCTTCACCATCCATGGTGCTGAGCATCAGTGCTCCACCAGAGAAAACTTTCTTTACCACAAATGGTCCTTCATAATTTGGAGTCCATTTGCCCCTGTGGTCTGTATGAGGAGGGAGGATTCTCTTCAGCACAAGATCTCCTACTTGGTACCCTCGGTGCCTGACTTTCTGATCGAAGGCTTTCTTCATTCTCTTCTGATACAACTGCCCATGACAGATTGCAGCCAATCTTTTCTCTTCGATCAGACTCAGTTGTTCGTAGCGGGCCCGAACCCACTCTGCTTCGTTCAGCTTAACATCCATTAATACCCGTAGGGAGGGTAATTCGACTTCGACAGGTAGGACCGCTTCCATACCATACACAAGCTGATACGGTGTTGCCCCAGTGGATGTTCTGATTGACGTGCGGTACCCATGCAAGGCAAATGGTAGCATCTCATGCCAGTCTTTGTAAGTGACTACCATCTTCTGCACAATCTTCTTGATATTCTTATTTGCTGCCTCAACAGCGCCGTTCATCTTTGGCCTGTAAGGAGAAGAATTGTGGTGTTGGATCTTGAAGTCCCGGCACAGCTCTGCCGTCATTTTGTTATTTAAGTTGGAACCATTATCAGTAATGATTCGCTCGGGAACTCCATATCGACAGATGATATCTCTTTTCAGAAATCTGGCTACGACTTGTCTTGTAACATTTGCGTATGATGCTGCTTCAACCCACTTGGTGAAATAATCAATGGCGACCAAGATGAATCTGTGGCCATTCGAAGCAGTTGGCTCAATCTTTCCAATCATGTCAATGCCCCACATGGCAAAGGGCCAGGGTGAAGACATTACATTCAAAGGATTGGGAGGCACATGCACCTTATCCGCATAAATCTGGCATTTATGGCATTTTCTGGCGTAGGCACAACAGTAGGCATCCATTGTGATCCAGTAATACCCCGATCTTAGCAACTTCTTGGCCATGGCATGCCCTCCCGCATGGGTACCGAAGGATCCTTCGTGCACTTCGTGCATTAACAAATCTGCTTCTGTCTTGTCAACACATCTGAGGAGTACCATGTCAAAGTTCCTTTTGTATAGTGAACCATCGGTGTTCAGGAAGAAACTACCAGCAAGCCTTCTCAAAGTCTTCTTATCATTGGAAGATGCCCCAGGTGGGTATGTCTGATCCTCCAAGAAGCACTTAATGTCATGGAACCAAGGCTTATCGTCTTTGACAACATCTGCTGCAAATACATATGCTGGCCTGTCAAGTCTGGACACCGAAATTTGAGGTACAAAGTTGGCAGCTTGAACTTTGATCATGGATGAAATGGTAGCCAGAGCATCTGCAAACTGATTCTCGTCCCGAGGGATATACTCAAGCTTGACTGTTGTGAAGAAAGTCAATAACCTCCTTGTATAATCCATGTAAGGTATCAGATGATCCTGGTGGGTGTACCATTTGCCGTTTGTTTGATTGATTACCAGAGCTGAATCTCCGAATACGGTCAATGTCTTGATCCTGAGGTCGATGGCTTCCTCAAGACCCATAATGCAAGCTTCGTATTCAGCTTCGTTGTTAGTGCAGTTGAAAGTGAGTTTTGCCGAGAAAGGCATGTGAACTCCCTTAGGTGTAATGAGTACTGCACCAACACCACGACCATTCATGTTAACAGCCCCATCAAACATCATAGTCCATTCTTCTTCCGGGTCAGGCCCTTCAGTGTGAACAGGCTCTTCATGATCTTTTGCTTTTATGAACATGATGTCTTCATCAGGGAAGTCAAATCTCATAGGCTGGTAATCATCAATAGGTTGCTCAGCAAGATATTCAGACAATACACTGCCCTTGATGGCTTTCTGAGAAGTGTACTGGATGTCATATTCAGTGAGGATCATTTGCCATCTTGCAACCCGTCCGGTAAGAGCCGGCTTCTCAAATATGTAATTGACTGGATCCATCTTTGAGATCAACAAAGTAGTGTGGGTCAACATATACTGTCTCAGTCGGCGAGCAGCCCACGCTAAAGCACAACAAGTTTTCTCGAGCAGTGAATAACGCTGTTCACAGTCGGTAAACTTTTTGCTTAGGTAGTATATTGCATACTCTTTTCGACCAGACTCGTCATGCTGGCCCAGCACACACCCCATTGACTCTTCTAATACTGTCAAGTACATTATCAGAGGTCTTCCTTCAACTGGAGGCATAAGGATTGGAGGTTCTTGTAAGTATTCCTTGATCTTGTCAAAAGCCCTTTGGCAGTCTTCGTTCCACCTGACCGTTTGTTCTTTTCTCAACAATTTGAACAAGGGTTCACAGGTTGCCGTAAGGTGAGATATGAACCTTGAGATGTAGTTCAATCTACCTAAAAACCCTCGAACTTCCTTCTCTGTCCTTGGTGCAGGCATCTCTTGAATAGCTTTGACTTTATCAGGGTCAACTTCAATCCCTTTCTCACTCACAATAAATCCCAGCAGCTTACCAGATCGCACCCCGAATGTGCATTTGTTGGGGTTTAACTTCATTTGGTACTTCCTCAGACGCTTGAACAACTTTAGCAGATTCACCAGATGATCTTCTTCAGTGAGGGACTTGGCAATCATGTCATCCACATAACATTCGATTTCTTTATGGATCATATCGTGGAATAATGTTACCATAGCCCGTTGATACGTTGCACCGGCATTCTTGAGTCCAAATGGCATTACCTTGTAACAGAACGTGCCCCAGGGTGTGATGAAGGTTGTCTTCTCCATGTCTTCAGGTGACATTTTAATCTGATTGTATCCCGAAAATCCATCCATGAAGGAGAATACCGAGAACTGAGCCGTATTATCCACCAATACGTCAATGTGAGGTAAAGGGAAGTCATCCTTCGGGCTAGCTCTGTTCAGATCCCGGTAGTCAACACACATTCTTACCTTTCCGTCTTTCTTAGGCACAGGTACAATATTAGCAACCCACGGTGGATAGCTAGTCACAGCAAGGAACCCGGCGTCCCACTGCTTTTGCACCTCTTCTTTGATTTTCATAGCCATGTCTGGGCGAGTACGGCGTAGCTTCTGTTTAACCGGCGGGCATTCTTCTCTCAAAGGTAGCTTGTGCACAACAATGTCGGTGTCCAACCCTGGCATATCTTGATAAGACCAAGCAAACACGTCCACATACTCTTGAAGCAGGTCAATCAATTGTCTCTTCACTGAGTCTTGTAAGCAGGCCCCGATTTTAACTTCTTTCACGTCTTCATCTGTACCAAGATTAATTGTCTCCACTTCCTCCTGATGAGGAGTGATAACCCTTTCCTCTTGTCTTAACAACCTGGCTAGCTCTTCAGGAAGCTCATATTCTTCTTCAACCCCTTCATCAGCTTGATTGATTGGATTGTCAAAGTCATACGAAGTCATAGCCGTGCCGTTGTCGGTGCTGTCTGGAAGGCACATTCTGCAAGGGTTCAGTTTGTTCATTTTAGTGATTTGATTTTAATCTTGTTTAGAAAAGTGAAATAAAGTTGTCATTTTGAAAACACTGCCATTTATTTTTTGTACAAAAAGAAAAATGGAAATACAGTGAACAGAAAAGAGAAAAGACTCATTTGCAAAAAGATGTCTGATATTTCATTGATTAATCTTGTTGCACAAAAAGTACAGATGGCCCGATTACAAAATGAGTCTTGTCATCTTGGGCAAGTTGCAAGACTTTGATGCATGCTATAAAAATACAGGAAATAATAATTACTCTGCATGAGTAACTCTTATAATTTCCTGGGAAGACCAGTTCGAGATACTGCTCCCCGGGACCTTTGGACGGATCCAACTCTCCAGGTTACGGTCTCCTTCATCCTCGTCTTCCAGATTGTTGACATCATCAGGGGTGAGCATCCCCCCACTAACAAGGTTGGGCTCTTTTGCAGCCTCTGCTCGATCTTGTTGAGTTGGTTTGTAACCCAACCCAAATCTATCCTCTTTCTTCTCCACCGATAACAGTTTGCCCCAGCCTTGGGCAGTTCCTTCTTCAACAACCTTCCGGGCTTGTTGATATGATGCCATTGAGGTTCCAGGTACAACAGATGTTTCATTCACATTCAAGGCCTCGAACCCTTGACTCATTGTTTCATGGATCTCCCCATCCATCTCAATGTATTTATAGGTAGCCAGGTGGCTGACAAAAATATCCTCCTCTCCACAGATTGTAACGACTTGACCCTCCCACTCGAATTTTAACTTCTGGTGAAGGGTTGAGGTCACGGCGCCAGCGGCGTGAATCCATGGCCTACCCAATAGACAACTGTAGGCAGGCTGTATATCCATCACATAGAAGGTCGTTTTGAAAGTTTGCGGGCCAATCGTTATGGGTAACTCAATCTCTCCCAGAACCGATCTTTTAGAACCATCAAAGGCTCTCACCACCAGGTTGCTGGGACGCAATGCCAATCCGTCATACTCTAGCTTCACCTGGGCTTTTTTAGGTAAGACATTGAGGGATGACCCCGTGTCTACCAGCACATGGGAAAGGACTGCACCTTTACATTCCATGGTTATGTGCAAAGCCTTGTTATGGTTGCGGCCTTCCGTGGTCAAATCAGTGTTGGTGAACCCTAGTCCATGACTAGCATTAACATTTCCAACTACAGCTTCCAACTGATTGACGGTGATCTCTTCAGGCACATAAGCCGCGTGCAAGACTTTTAGTAGTGCATTCCGATGGGCTTCGGAGCACATAAGCAGTGATAGGATTGAGATCTTGGAAGGCATCTGGTGAAGCTGATCCACTATTTTGTAATCACTTTTCTTGATGATTCTCATAAACTCATCAACTTCTTGATCAAAGGGCGTTTTCAAAGCTTCTTTAACAATCTGCTCCTCCTGCACCAAGCTTTTCCCTTTTGCCTTGGCAGCAGCTTCTGCTTCGGCAGTGGGTCTTTGCATTTGTGGAGCGAAGAGACGTCCGCTTCGAGTGAAGCCTCCGCCTCCTCCCACATTGTCTATTTGTGGTGCAGGGGTTGATGATTCAAAAGTGATTTTTTGTCCTTCGCAGTACAGATCAGAGCCGTAATGCCAGGGGATGGCATTACTGTTTTCATAAGGTACTGGTCCAGGCACCGTGATAGTGACTGGACTGATTGCAGCTGCGGAAGGAATTGTGATAGTCTGCGGATCGTAGTATATCGTAACTGGTGCTCTGATGGGAGCAGCACTTTATGAGTTGTAGGCAGAGTTATTCTCTGGATCGTAATAAATTGTAACGGTTGAGACATCTTCATGGTTTGTTGCTGATGTTGTAGGAGACATTGTCGGAAGGATGGGTGTTGTTGTCGTCGGAGTTTCAAAATAAAGTGGTGCCGAAGTTGTAGCAGGAATACTTGTTGATATCTGGTCAGTTGAGATGACAGATGAAGCATTTGTTGATGAAGCCGAATAATTGTCGGGAACAATGGTTGTTGCAGTTGTAGGAGATACTGGAATTGTTGCTGATGAGATTGCTGGATTTGTAGGAAATGATGTGGTGATTTGAAGCTGGCCACTCTGTATGAGACCATCTATGCCATTCCTCAAGTTATCACACCCATTTACTGAAATATTGCAGTAAGCTCACCCTAACTCACACCCCGGGAACATTTGACATTCGAGGAGTTGAGCCTTGATCTCTACCAACGGTGTCCGGATCTGACCCACATTGGTTATTAAATAAGACGGCTTGTCTTCTTCAATAGCATTGATTCTGGGACCACCGTGGTTAGGCATAGGGTTCTTATTAACATTGGGTGGTGGTGCGAAGTTCAGGGCCTTAGAGTCTACCAGGTCTTGTACCTTTATGTGCAAGGCTCTGCACTTTTCTGTACTGTGGCCAGGTGCATTTGAATGAAAAGCACATCTGGCGTTGGAGTCATAATTTCTGGGTAGACTATTAGGATCTGGAGGTGCCAACGTCCTTAGCTCAACTAGGTTGAGTTTCAGGAGTTGTGGCAGTAGTGTAGCATAGGGCATAGGGATCGGATCGATCACCCTATTGGCTTGAGAAGGTCTCTGCTGATATGGCCTTTGCTGATTGTTGTTGTTGGTGTTGTTGTAGTTTCTCGGAGGATACTGAGCTTGTTGATGGTACTGAGGTTGTTGCTGATAGTTTTGCTGCGGAGGTTGATAAGCTGGTTGTGGATGAGCTGGAGCGGGAATGGTGACTGCTGCTACAGACCTGTGAACATACTGGGGTCTGCCCCTGTTGGTGTGGATGACATTGGTCTCGCCAGTTCTTCTTGGGCCTGCACAAGGCTTCCTTGTATTGCTGGACGAGCTGGCACCGTTGTCAGAAATTTTTCCCATCTTTAACAGGCTTTCAATTCTCTCTCCAGCTATGACAACATCTGCAAAGCTGGTAGAGGAGAAGGCAGCCAGCCTGTCAATATATGTTCCTTGGAGGGTGTTCATAAACATATCTGCCATTTCCCTCTCAGACATAGGTGGCTGAACAGCAGCAGCCAATTGCCTCCATCTCTGGGCATATTCTCGGAAACTTTCCCTTGATGACTCTGACATTCCCATTAAGAGGGTCCTGTTGGGTGCCATATCTAAGTTGTACTGATACTGTCTGATAAAGGCCTCTGCCAGGTCCTTCCAACACCTGATAGTTGCTCTTGTCAGATGAGAGTACCATTCTCTTGAAGCTCCCGTCAAGCTATCCTCAAAATAAAACATCCAGAGCTTCTCGTCCATGGTGTAGGCCTTCAGCCTCCCCAGAAATGATTGTAAATGAGTCCGGGGGCATGAAGTCCCGTTGTATTTCTCAAAACAGGGAGGCTTAAACTTATGGGGAATCCTGACCCCGTCTACCAAGCCCATGTCCATAACATCAAAACCCAAAGAGTTTTGAGACTCTAAGGATCTTAACTTCTCAGCTATCTCATCCAACCTTCTGTCATAAGCTTCCTCCCCAGCACCCATTACTGTGAACTGATCCTCCTGGGGGTCTTCTTGCAGTACCCTGCCTGCAGTGGCAGTCCCTTGAACATTGGCAGGGATGTTGACCTCTGGATGGAGGTGGGGTCCAAATACAGGGGGGTTGACATGAGGTTGGACCCTCTCATTGTTGCTTGTGCCAGCAGTCCCTATATGTGGATCTTCTTGGGTCTGCCTTTCCACCATGGCTCTCAATCTTTCTTGGCTCTGAGCCATGTTGTTCATCACTTCCATAAACTGCGTCATCTGTGTTCTCATTTCTAATCTTTCGTTTGCCATTTGATTTCTAACCTCTGCAAGGTCCTGTTGTACCTGATCCATTTGTATGCCCGGAAGGTTGTTACGGGTTGGATAACGGTGCGGACGGTTGAGGGGAAATACCTGGCGTCGAGCAATAGTTCCTGAACATCACAACAGAGTTAGTAGCAATAAACAAAAAACCTACAAAACAAACAAAAGGTTAGCATGCAATGCAGTATGCTTATTTGTTTTCAAGGTATCCGGCTTGGCATTCAGTTTTGACCCTTCCAGACCCTTGAAGATGCTGTTGATGTTGCTTTCGAAGTAAACTTGGATGGAACAAACTGATACATATATTACAAAAGGCAAATGGTACATAGTTTGTTTACAAATACAAGCCCTCTGAGGGGTCAAAATACATTACAAGAAAATAAAAGTACATGGAATGAAAGCAACAACAAGCAAATGGTCAAACACCAAGACCAAACTCATCCTCCCGAACTTCCTTGAGAAGTGCTTCGGTCACAGGATCAGCTGGACGCTCCGTGAGATTCCTGATAAGGAGGTTCCGGGTAGTAACAGCTGCAGTTAGCTTCTTGTGCTGACTTTGGTCCTTTGACCTCTTCACTCCAGCTCTGATCTTCAGCTCTGATATCTCTCTCTGGGCTGCTGCCAGGGCTTCCTGCTGTTCTTTTGCACTAGCTTCCAGTTGCTCTATCTTGTCTTGAGTCCTCTTATCTTCCAGAGTACGAGCTTCGGTGATCCTGACCCACCTAGCTTGACTCTCCTTCAGATACAAGTCTGTCCTGGCTTTCTGGAACCGGGCTTCCTTGCAAGCATTCTTCAGAATTTGTTCTCCAGCCCTAGACTTCTTGATATAATCCTCAGACTTCTCAATTTTAGCCAGATGCTCTACTCTCAACTTCTCTAGCCTCTCAATGTCCATCCTACCATCACTCCTCTCCCGGAGGGTCTTCTGCAAAGCCTGAGTCAACTTCTCATTTCTTTCTTTCAAGCCCTCAAACTCCTCTAAACTGACAGTGGCAGGGGGTGGTGCTGAGGATGATCCAGGCATATCCTCCATGGTAAAGAGCATTCCAGAGAATTGAGCCCTGGCATGGGACCACTCCTGGTACTGTGCTGATGCTACATTGTTGCACTTCCCCAAAATGGTTACTCCCTTGGTTTAAACATTGTCCCAGGCCCAGGCTTCCTGCCTAACAATAGCCAGATTAGGCTTGTTCTCACAATAAAGAGTCTCAACCAAGTCTTGTGCCTTAGGAGTGTGGACCAGTGCATAGCCCAGTTGTCTTTTGAGCAACAGAGGGTTGTAATTAATGCTACCCTTAACTCCTATCAGGGGCACATTGGGAAATTGCCCACAGCTGGTGATGATATCCCTGCCTTTGGTGCTTTGAGTGCACCACCTGATATCAGCTGAAGTTAGAGTAGTGAGTCTTCTAGCCCAGTTTCTCTGCTGATGAGGATTCAAAAATGCATCTGTCTTGGGCAGATGTCTGAGAAGCCAAGTATGGAACAAAGGAGCACAACACCTCACTAATCTTCCCCTCTGCTTCTCATTCCTCTGATGCACTGAATAGTAAAGATCCCCCAATAAAGTGGGCACTGGGTTCTTCAAGATGAAAAGGTGGATTGCATTCTTGCTAATGAATCGAGGCTCATCTGCAAATAATATGATCCCATATATGCTCAGGGCCAATAAAGCACAGACTACTTTCCACTCTCCCAGAGAAGCTTTCAGGGTAGCTTGAGAGATCAAGAAATCCAGATGCAGGCCAGGGATCCCAGCCTTAGAAGTCATATGCTGCCCTATTAGAACTGATTCCAGATGCAAAGCCTTTGCCACCTCTTCATTACCAGGAAAGACCATCTCAGGGTTGAAAGGGATTCCACCCCTGATGGGTATACCAACCAATGATGAGTATTCTTCCAATAAGGGGCCCAGCTGAAAGTCCTGAAAAGTGAAACACCTCAGTGGGGGATCATAAAACTGAAGGCAGGTGTGAATCAGGCTCCTTTGTGAAGGGTCCAAATCCATAACTACATCAAGTATATCTCCATAGTGTTCCCTGAACAGTGGTATATGGTCTGGAGTGATCAGGGTCTGAATCCTCCTGATGTCAGCTAACTCTGGCTGGAAGAAGTCGTAGGTGATGTTACTCTTTTTAGGTGCCATGATGTTGAGGATGAGAGGAGATAGGTGCTGATGATGACACTGAAGAATGGGCCACTGATTGGCTGGTGCAGGTGACTGAAACGGGTAGCTGATAGCTGATAGCTGAAGCAGATGCTGATGAAGACAGGTCAATACTGATGACGGGGTCAAAACCAAACCAAATGAAAATGGATACCCTGAAAAACAAATAAACAAATGTCAAAATGATGCAATGAGGATGTATGCAAATGATATGCAAGGGTTTGTGACTGAGCTGGATCTGATCAAGTGCTCTGATATAAATCCAAGTATGTTCAAGAAATCCAGATGGAGGTCTATAGGTCCAGTAACCAAGGTGGGGGACTCAAATAAGGAGTCACATGTCCAGGGTTTAGAATCACAAGAACTGTTCCAACATGGAGTATTCTTAATCATACAAAGTAACAGGGTATGCTGAGGCCAAGGGTACCTGCAAACCTGTAAACAGCCCAACCCCCTCACAGGTGGTGTTCTAAAACAAGGATCCTCAGACTTGGATCAGTTATGAGAAGTGTAAACACTTCTAACCCGGAGGTACAGTGTTTACAATAACCATAAAAGTTCCTCCTCAAATTCACCTCAGTTTCTGAAGGTCAATACTAAGAGGTCATCCAGACTTAGCAGGCTTCCCAGATAGCCCTAGCATTGCAGGAAATCTGCAACACAGAGTTCTCAAGAAGAAACCCATATCTGAACCCTGTTTCATATTCCCGCACCAGACCGAGATGGCATGGGAAAGAATATGAACCACTCTAGCCTAGGTGTCACTCAGGTCCCAGGTATAGGACCTTAACTCTCAATGGAACACCCACCCACCAAAGCAAAACCAGATCCAGCTTGACAGCATGACAATATGATATAATGCAAAGCTATAAAGAAAGCAGTAAAGCAACTGTACATAAAGCAAAAATAAATACAAGTATACAAACACAAATAAACACATAACACCCCAGTAAACACAAATCAATCAAGCGCTAGGAGGAACCCACAAAAAGAACCAGAAGCCCTGGTTGCAGTATAAGGGTATCCCCAGCAGAGTCGCCAAGCTGTCGCTCCCGATAAATGGGAAAGGCCCAAATAAAGGTACAGACGCGAACGGTCGGCGAGAGGGACAATGAGAACACACAGCCGTGAACTCACTGGAGATGAATAGAGTTGCCAGCTAGGCATTTTTATCCCGGAGGAAAGGTAATGCTGCATAGACCTAGAAAAAGATGGATAAGACGGTTGCGAACCAGAGAGACTGAGAAAGGGGGTTGGTTACAACCTGGGAAGGTATTAGCATCCAGATTGTCCGCCGTACTCGACGGGATCCACGCTTAAAAGATTTGTGTTTTAAAGGGGTAGTGTCAGTGCAATCTGTGTATAAAATAGCTGAAAGGAAATGTACAGGTGTCAGTGTAAAGTGTATAAGTGATGTAAAGTATGAAAGTGTCAGTGTAAGAAAGGAGTGAAATGCTCAAGATCATGAGGCTAAAGAATGAAGCTAGAAGGAGGGGGAATATACAGAGACTTTTGTTCGATAACCGTTAAGTTATGCCTACGTATCCTCTCGTGCAATGAGGAAGTCAGAACACCGTAGTTCGACCCAAAGAGACTGAAAGATGAATTGACTTGTGAACTGCTTACTTGTCCATGCTCAAGTGTATGATCTGTCTGGCACAGATGCAAACTGTCTTGCATTAGACGGAAGAAGCAAGTTCTCGTTTATGAGTGAAGGTGATGAGAAAAGAATCCCGGAGGAGACGATTATTGTTTGTTTTTGAGTTTTCAGTCTTTTATTGCTTTTTGAAGTTTGTCATAAGTTAATGAGCTTAAGTCTAAACCAATGGATTTAGTAAACTCGTCACATCTTCCCTCTGATTAGGGGTAATGAGAATACCTTAAGTGTGAAGTCAGATTCTCACACTTAATCACCTTTGGTGCAGGATTAAGATCATTAACCTACTTGTGATTATTTAGATGTTTTTGGTGTTTTTGCTTAGTGTTGAGTAATGAGGTTAAGCCATAATCAAGGATTAAACAGACTCATTACACCATCCTAATAGAAGGATAATAGATGAGAATGTTTAAGCTGAGGAAAGCTCCTCAACTTAATCCATGATTAGGGATTAAACTCATGACAAAACAAGCCTTTGATTAAGTGGATTTTATTCAATGGTATGATGATGAAGTGAGTTTTATGATTTGTAAGACAACTTGAGGGGGACTTGTCCATTAACACTAGGGTTAGTCCTTCTTAACCAATTAAGGAAGAATTAGAACCCTAATGCAAGGCCCAAGTTACAAGTGTGAAGTCTTGATAATTATTAAGTGAATTGATTAAGAGATTTAAACACATTAAGGGTTTAACACTTAGGATTAAAGTTATACACTCCATCCTAAGAGAAGGATGCAGGCATAAGCTTAATCACAAAGCCTTAAAGCCTTTAGGGTTTAGTCCCTGATTATGAGATGAGAAGAGAAGACTCAAAGAAACACAAAGGTAAACTAAGAGGGGAGACTGAACAAAACCCTAATCATTGTCATGCTTGGTTGTTCCTAAGGTTTGTGAGGTTTTAGAAAGAAATCTTCAATGGAACCACCAGGAAGCAGATGAAAGGATCAAGAGAAGCAAAGTAACTTGCTTCATTTAAGAAGACAAGTCATTTGAAGAAAGAAAGTGGGAAGAAGAAGAATGAGCAAGCTCAAACTCAAACACAAACAAAAATGCAGCATGGATGCAAGAGAGAAATGAGAAGAAAGCATGAGAAGTGAAGGCAAATTCACTTCTCAAAATCACTTACCACCTGAAAGGTTAGAAAAGAAATGCAATGCACTGCAAAATGGGATGGAATGACATGATGAAAACCAAAACCAGAAGCATACTTATGATGTTAGTGATGCTATGAAGGGATACAAACATGAGACAACAGATGGAGATGATCATACAAGCTTATGAATGCAAATGAAGCAAGTTAAGAACCAAGAACATACATGAAGAGTTATGAGATGCATATGGCATACAACATGACAAATGCAAGGTGCAATGATCAAACATGTTTTCAATATGTCTTATGATGTTAAATGAATCAAATGGAGGCATGGAATGTCATGGCAAGTCATGTTATGCAAGGAAATGCAAGATGGATGCATATGGAAGCCCAAATTAGGGTTTATGAACAATGCAACAAACAAAAACCAAAACCAGAAGCAAACAACATTATAAAAAATTGAAAATGCCCTCAAAGGATCCCTAATCCTATACTAACTCACTATCCAAAGGAGAGGTTTCAACTCTTAACCAAATTCAAGATATGATTTTCCTAAGTTTCCTAGGGTTTTAGGGTTCCTAAACAAGAAAAATACCAAACAAATTGAAAATGAAAGATCAAATCATGGCCATTTAATCTCACAAACTACATACTAAACACAATGCAATGCAAAAAGAACCAAGGTCCAACTCTTTAGGGTTAGGCAGAAATGATTTTTTGAAGTTTGGATCAAAATAATGTATAAAAATGATTTTAATTCAATGAAAAATTCTCAAAATGCATCAAGATCAAAAAAATAAATTTGCTTTGAAGGTTGGACAATGTTTCTAAATGTCTTAAAACAATTCATGAATTTTTTGGTGATTTTTAGATACTTAAAAGTATTTTTAATAAATTAATTTTCATTAATCAATTAAAAATAAACCTTTAAATATTTAAAAATACTTTTTTAATGCAAAAAATGAAAATAAAAATATTTTTGTGTCTTAAAAATTAATGAAACTTTTGGTAAAAAATTTCATAATTTTTAAAGCATTTTTACTATTTTTAATAAATTGTATAAAACAATGTAATTAAATGGAAAATAAAAATGAAATTAAACTGAAATAATGAAAAGTATTCAGATCCAACGCATGAGATTCAAACTGGCAAACGCGCGCATTGACCTGGCGCCATATCCAAGGGCCAGCATTCAAACCTGGCTAATTAATGCTTATGCCCTAATCCCACCGTTAATTACTTTCAGGTGACCGGAACAGTGTTCCGGTCATCTTCTCCGTTCACCCCAAAACCCAATCTCACTCTAAACGCTTCTAAAACGAAATCTAAAAACACAGGAATGATCCCCACTCACTCACGAACCAAAACCCTCAATCAAAACAAATTTATCATTTCTGAAATGACTGAATCGAATCAAACAACATTTAGGGCAAAAAGTTTCAGAAGCATGTTAAACTCTCATCTCTCCACCATTTTCAAAACTAATGACATCAAGATGATCAGGAGAACATATAGAATCTATTTAGAACTTAAAAAAGGATTTCTGGAAAAAAAGTTCTTGAGCTACCTGAGTTTCGAAGCTTTCAGTTCATAGCTTTCTGGGTGCTTTCCTGCTTGCAATCAACTCCCCTTGACCTCCTGAGAAGCTTTCAATGCTTGGAAAGAGTTTGTGATGGCTGGTTTTGAAGTTTGAACAAGTTCTGTTCAATGGAGGGCAGAAATCGTATTTGTGATTCTGGGGGTTTTAGGTTATGGTGATGGATGCTTTGTGATCAGAGGAACATGTTGAGTTGATCTATGAAGTGTGTTTGTGTGTTTGTGGCTTGTTTTCTGAGTTTTGAAGGTTTTTGCTCCAAGGGTGGAAAATGGGAATGTGATGCTATGGCTTGCTTCAGGCTTGCTTGTTGTATGAAATGGCTGGCATTTTGTTTGTATAAATTAATCCCATTGGTCAGATGATGTGACTTGGCCTGCTGTGATAGGTGAGCTAGCTTTTGCAAAAAGTCCACTCTTGTGTAAGAGAAGCATGGGTTGTGTTCTAGGCTAGTACAAGTGGTGTGGGCTGCGCAGCATGGTGAGGGGAAAGGCTAGGGCTGGTTCAGCATCCAAGGCATCAAGTGGATGGAAGTGTTATGATGGTTTTGCAACTTGATCACCTTTGGTTCACATGGAAATGTCTTGCTTCACAAACCATGAAACATGAGAAATTCTTAGTCCATTCTGAACTTTAGGGTACATGTGATGTTTGTGTGATGGTTAGATATGAATTAGAAGTTACAAATGCCTTGGTACAAAGTTTTTGCAAGTTTTCCATTTGGTGCATATCTTGAAAATTAATGATTTTTGCCAACTTTGACACACCATAACTTTTGATCCAAGATGAATTAGGTCATGTTCTTGTACTTTTTGAAAAGGGAAAGATCTAATCTACAACTTTCATGACCAAAGTTTTTCCATTTGAAGCATTTTTGGATCAAAAAGCAAGGGTTGAAAAAGTTGCATAAAATGACATTTCATTAAAAGTCAACCATGCCCTAAAAAGTCAACTTTGCAAAAACTTGTAATTCTTGAATTTTATGAACTTCAACCTTCTTCTATGATCAAATAAAGATCATCTAAACTCAAAATGATGAAGATCACCCCTTGGTTGGGTCATTGGGGGCCTCAGATGCCCTGATTTTGCACTGACCTGTCTGAAAAGTCAACTCTTGATCAGATGACTTCCCCATGGAATTTCTTCATGAAAATTTATATGCATACTCCCTATACCATATAGAGACAAATAGAAACAAGAATGACCAAAAAATTTGGAGTTATGGCCTTTGAAACCAAAACCCTAATTTTAGGTCAATTGTGTAGTCAAACTTGGCTCTGCATCCATACCAATCCCAGTTCTTGTGATTCTTTGGCATTCTTGACTTTGAGAGGATATAATATGATGCTTGAACACACATAGACCCCTTTGAAGTGATTGATGACCTTTGGAGTGGCTCAAGAAGCTCTTGGATTGCTCAGATCACAAACCCTAGATGCAGATGACTTAGAACCAATGCAGTGAATCAAAAATGTGGTATTTGATGTTATGATTGTGTTTATGCATATGAAATGATCACAAGCCATGGTGTGAATGGGTGAGGGCAAATTTGGGGTGTTTACACTTACCTGAAGCCCCTGAAAAGTTAGTATGAATGCATAAGATGTGAAACAAAAGGAAATAAGGCAAATGAAGATGCAATGATGTCAACCAGAAGTGAATACATGATGCAAATATGTCATGGAGAGATGCAAAGTCATATACAATGCATATGTATGATCATACAAGTGATGGATGCAAAAACAAGCATGTTAGAAGCTTAAGAACACATGAACATACATAAGATGTAATGGATGCAAAACATACCAAATGAATGCAATAATGATCAACCAATGTTCACACATGTCCTAAGGTATCTAAAGTGACATACAAATGCATGAGATGTCATGACAAGTTCTTATGATGAAGGTATGCAAAGATGAATGCAAATGAACATGGCAAATTAGGGCTTTAAGAAAGTATGAGATGCATATGATCAAAACAGAAGCAAAACACATGATAAAAAATTGAAATTGTAACCAAATGAACCCTAAACACACATAAGATCACTCCCCAAAGATGGAAGTAAGAAGCTAAACCAAAGTCAAGTTATGGTTTTTCTAAGTTAGGCTAGGGTTTTGGATACTTCTTCATGAAAAATGCCAAACAAATGGAAAATGCAATGCATAAGTATGAGTTAAATACCCTAGATACTACATGCAAATTATTAAAGGATGCAAAAATAACCATGTACAAATTCATCTTGGTTGATCAGAAATGAATTTTTGAAGTTAGGGTTAGAAAAATAGGAAATTTGGAAACCCTAATTCATGGTTAATTGTCTAAACATAATCAAACCCTAAAAGAAATTTGTAAGATGAGTTTTTAAATTGTTCTAAATATGTAAGAATGCTTCATGATTTTTTTTGTGATTTTTAAATACCTAAAAGTATTTTTAATTAATTAAAATGAAATAATTAATTAAATAATACAATTAAATGATTTCAAAATAGATTTTTAATGCAAAAATTAAAAATAAAAATGTTTTTGAGTTTTTAAAATTATTTAAAGTAAGAATGCAAAAAATCAGATTTTTAGAAAATGTTTTACTATTTTAAATAAATAAAAGAAAATAAAATGAATTAAAGAAAAAAAATGCAAAGTAATCAGAATGAGGGGCCATGATTGTGCAGAGACTGGATCTAGGGCCAGGATGAGAGGTCAGCTTGACTTGGGGTAGGCTGATCTAAAGGCCTAGGTTTAAAAATGAGATTCGCGCATGGGTGGTTCCTTCTGACTTAATAAATTATGTTTTATTTTAATTAATCAAAATTAAAGTTAATGACAAATCTGGACCATTCACACGCAAGGCTAGTCAAGATCCTACGACTCATAATCAATTTGGAGACTTAAACCCTAATTAGCCCTAATTACTTTCAGGTGACCGGAGATAAACTCCGGTCATCTTCTCTGGTGTAACACCCCAAATTTGCCCTCTTCTTTTTAAGCATCATATCATATCATATTCATCATAAGCATATCATGTTCTTGGCATCTTAGCATGGAAAGATGAGGCATAACATTCTCATGACCTAACATTAGGCATATGATCATCTGTGGAGGGTTTTGAAGAATCACAAGCTAGGACAAGAGGCCCATTGGATTTGTCCAAGTCCTATGAGGGGTCTACATTGCCTTCACAAGATCAAGATCATTCACAAAAGCCCAGAAGGTTGGAGGATCATCTTGGAATTCAGGCTAGGGCAAAGCTCCAACACAATGATCCCAAATTAGGGTTTGAGTTTCAAGCATGAAAACCTTATGACTTTGGCCATTTCATTTGGGAAAAGTCTCTCATATGTTAAGAGGATCCTAGGGATGAAATTTGGTGAGAAAATTCCTTGTGGAAGTCAGTTATTTCTTCAGTTGCTTGTAAATGAAGAAATTGGTCAACTGTGCATTCTAAAAGTCAACTGTGAGATTTCAATGGGTCCACCCTATTTTTCAAGCCAAAGGATGTTCTTATAACCTTAGAAGAGGTTTGGCAAGATCAAAGTTCAAGAATCATGAGGTTTTGAGGTGTTTTGCAAAATTGGCATATGTTTGGTCATGAAAATTTCCATTTTTAGTAACATTTTGCCCTAATTTTCAAGTAAGCATAACTTGGTGAAAAAAGCTTCAATTGGACCACAACCAAACATGAAAGTTGAAGATTAAATCCTCCCATTTTCAAAAAGAACAAGAGCATTTTCATAGCCCTCATGGTTAGAGAGATAGGCCCTTCGAAAATTTCAAGAAATCTAGGGCATGGCATGAAATCCAAGTATCCTCCAAATGCAAAAGATCATGAAACTTATTTTCAAGCTGTTTTATGGGCCAAGTATGATCACAATATTACAAGGCATTGCAAGAAAGTTAATTTGCTCCAAAATATTTGCCAAATTCGTGCATGAGAAGAGGAGTACTTCATAAGGTGCAAAACATGCATGATCATGAGAAAAGCATGATCCCCACATCCAAGGGCCAAAATGGTTTCTGTTTTGAATCAAGGGTGAGATATGGATCACACATGCGTAAGAAGTGAGAGGGATGCACGAGCCAAGCATGACTTCACAAGAATTTTTCCAAAATTTCAATTTCACTCTCACACTCTCTTCTCACGTGCACTTTCCCTCATTCTTTCAGCATTGCATTTTGGATTCATATATAAGAAAGCTAGGGTTTTATTTTGCCTGAGATCCATCACATTTCATCATTCCAAAGTTTTTGCACCAAGAGCATTTTCTTTCGAATCTCCTCATTCTCTCACTCTCTTCACAAACAAATCACATATTCTGAATCCTTGAAGCTTAAGGATCATTAATCCACCATTGGTTTAAGCTGAAGCTCAAGATTTCAAGTGGTGCCATTCAAGTGCAGTTGCTCTCCAACTTCAAGATCCAGAGCAATTCAAGCTCTCTCTTGCATTTATTTTGCAAGGAGAGGTTAGAAGAGGTAGATCTGCAGTGTTTAGAGGCTTGTCTTAACCTATTTCGTGCTCTGCAAGTTCAGGTAATCTTCTGAATCCATGGATCTAGAAATGGTTTTTGATGTATGCATTATGATCTGTGAAGTATGCTGATGATTCTGTGATGTTTGATTTTGAAAATGCTTGAGAATTGAAGTTGTATTGATGATTTGAAGTTTTATGGTTAAAACTGTTTTTCTTCGATCTGTTTGATTCAGTGATCCATGGTGAATTTGAGTGCCATATTTGAAATCAGCATGCCCTAATTGTTTGATCTGGAGTGTTTGAGTTATTTATATTGTGTTTTGTTCATGGTTTGTGCTTTCTGGTGCCGGAGCCCTAGCTCCGGTCACCGGATTCTGCGTTTTACTTTGCCTGAGTTCTAAGGAAGAAGATGATCCCTTAGCCATTGGATCATGAGATCTGGACGTCTCTCACCTTGCCAACGCATAAGTGAAGCCATCTCCCTCTCACGTGTTTTATGTTTCTGATTTTAATTCATTTTTTTTTCACCACACCACAATTATCATGTTCCCTCACCCCCAACCAATCAATGTGATGACTGTGTTTAATGAGCTGACTAATCATACGTGTCCATTTGATCCATTGGTCCTTGTATTTTGCTGAATTAAATGAATATCCACAACAATATTGTGAAGCTGCGCTGACTTTGACTGGGCCTGACTTGCTAATCCCACCCCCTGACTCTGAGGCCCAACATAATTGAACTGGAATCCATTTCTATTCGCACCCCCTGGCCATTTCCTTTTGTTTTTATTTCTTTTTATTTCCATTTTATTTTTAGTTTGGTTTTTATTTTTTAAAATTAGTTTAAGGTCTCCAAAAATTCTAAAAAAATTCATGAATGTTTGTTTTAGTTTTCTTTAATTTTTGATATTTTTATTTTCCATTTATTTTTAATTGGCACGTGGAAATTAATTCTTTCTTTTAATTAATTATTTTTATTCCATTTTGAAGCATGCTAATTTGTCCATTTTCTATCTTGATCATTATTTTGAATTTTTGGTTGGTTCTTTTTGCTTTGGATTCATGATGGAGTTTAGTTTATTTTTGAATTTTGTTCTGATATTTAGAATCTTGGTTAGTTGATTTTGATCTCTAACTTGTGAGTGAAGCCATTTAACCCTAATCCATGTTTGACCTCTCATTTGACTTGTTTAGCTTCTGAATTTCTTTCCCTCCTTTTGGCATGTTGTTATGGTATGGTTGAAGATCACTTGTGCAAGGTTGTGGAATTTTTGAATGCTTACTTGAATTAATTTGAATTTTTGTTCTTGACTTGTCCCATTTTGCTTCTCTTGGATCATTTGCTTTCTCCTTAGCTCAGAAGGGAACTTGTGCCAACTTCTTCAACTTGTTTAGATCCTTATTAGGATGTGGAGACCTCTCTGATCTTGAGTTTTGGTTTGTGTCTTGAGGAGTTTGTGTTTGGTTGCTTTGGAAGTCCTTTCATTCTTATGCATCTCCTTTGCTTATTTCTTCTCATGATGTTACCACTTAGCTATATGCATCTCTTCTCTTCATCTCTCTTGCTTCTTGTCGCTCCCCGGATTTCCATCCTGGTACAAATGCGAAAGTGGCGCGGAAAAGAATAGAATCGCCAGCCAGGCATTTTTATCCCGAAGGAACGGGAATGGTAATGCTGCACAGACCAGAAGAAAAGAAAAGGAAGGACACAGGTCCTGCGAACCAAAGAGACTGATTTTGGGAGTCGGTTACAACCTGAGAAGGTATTAGCCCCCAGATCGTCCGCCGTACCCGACGGGATCCATGCTTGCAAAGAAATCTGTTTCAAAGGGTGAGGGTATGAAAGCTGCTGCAAAAAGAATGAACTGAACTGGAAAAGAAACTGAGAAAGGAACTGAAAAAGAAATGAATAGGAAAAATGTAGGGAAAATAAAGATTGTGCTTGAACGGGCCTTACCCCGCTGCCTACGTACCTCATCGGGAAAATGAGGATGAGAGACGCTGTAGTTCCCCTAACTAGGGGTAGAAAAGAAATTGCTTGTGAATTAAGGCTTGAACTGCCTATGCCAATGCTCAGGTGTTGCAGACTCGGACGACGAGTGCGTAACCGTCTTGCAAAATGACAAGTAGGAGCAAGTTCGCGTACAGAGCGAATGAGATGAGAAAAGAATTCCCGAAGTAAAGACGCTTATTGTTTGTTTGGTGTTTTTTAGAAGCTTTTTATGAGTGGAGTTTGCATAGGTAATTGTACCTAAGTCTTACTCAATGGGATGTGTACGTCTCACATCATCCCGAAATGGAATGCGCAAGAGGCACACCTATCTATGGAGAAAATCCCCAAAGCTAGTCCCACAAGTGAAGGCTCAGACACACTGACCTATTAAAATTTATTAAGTGTCTTTGTGATTTTTGATTAAGAAGTGTTTTTTAGCTTTTCTTTGTGAAGTAATCTCATGCTAAGACCTATCCACCACGAGGGATAACCAACACCTCGCCCCGAAACGGAACACGTGCAAGTATCTCATAGCAAAGTCTCGTGTCACATGAGAAGACTCAACCTTTATTAAAGGGAATTAAAATTAAGTTTGAGGATGAGAAGAGAAAGCACCAAAAGGATCACAAAGGTAAAAGTCTAATGGGGGACTAAAGAATCCTAAGTGTTGTCATGCATGTAGATCCTAAGGTTAGTGTGGTTTACTATCCTAAAGAAGAAAGAAAGAAGAAGAGAAGAAGAAGAAAGAAGAAGAAAGAAGAAGAGGGGATGGGTAAGGCCTAATCCCAACAATCAAAGGGTTAGCACAAGTAATAATAAGAAGATAAGATATGAGATTTGGAGACGTGGGAATCACTTCCACACCTCTCACTTACCATAGCCCCTGAAAAGGTTAGCAGCACAAGCATACAAGTGAAATAAAATGAATATAATGACATGCCAACATCATACAAACAGAAGTGAAGTCATATATACAAATTCTCAATGCAAATGCAAGAAACAAGAATGAGAGAAGAAGCATACAAGTTAATATGATGCAACATGAAGCACATGACAAAACAAAGTGAACTTAGGAAAGATGCAAAGCAAAATAAGCAAAACAACAACTCAAGGTGCAAGAGAAGAACCAATTTAAGTTAAAGGAATGCTTAAGAAGCAAGAAAGATGAAGATAAGAGAAGCACAAGACCAAACAATCACTTATGGGAAACGAATAAGCAAAGAAGTGAGGTGAATACACATACGAAAAGATGAACTTAAAAGGTAAACAAAACACAAAATTTTCAAGACACAAACCCTAAACCAAGATCAGAATGATACCCATACCCCAAAGAGACCCCAAATGAGAGGAAGAAGTTGGCACAAGTGCCCTTCTAGGCTAATGAGAGAGCTTATGATCAAAAGGAAGCAAAATGGGACAAGCTAAGAAACAAAATTCAAATCAAATCAACAATGAAACCAAAAATTACACAACTTAGGAAAAATGATCTTCAAACATGATATAACAATGTGCCAAAAGGATAGGAAGAAATTCAGAAGCTAGACAAGTCAAAAGTGGGCTTAAACATGAACTAGGGTTAAGAAACTTCAATCACAAGTCAAGGACCAAAACCCAATGAACAAATTTCTAAAAATCAGGACAAAAATCACACATGAAGTACATCCTCTTATGAATCCAGAGCAAAAAGAACCAATAAGAAACTCAAAAAGATGAACACTATGGAAATTAGACAAGGCATCATGCACAAAAAGGAATAAAAAAGAATTAATTACAAGAGGAAATTAATTGACACGTGGATATTAAAAAATAAATGGAAAAGAAAAATATGGAAAATTAGAGAAAACTCAAATGAATATCCATGAATTAATTTAGAATTTTTAGACACTTGGAATTAATTTTAATAATTGAAAAGCAAAATGATTAAAAGAAATAAGAAGAAAAAGAAAATAAAATGAGAAAGAAGGACTGGGGTGCGAATAGAAGGAAATACAGTTGAAAACAAATGGGCTTAGGAGGAAATGGGGTGCAGATAGAAGTTCAGGCCCACTGGATTGGCGCTGGTGTATAAAATATAAGGTGGAAATTCAGAGAAAAATAAATGGAAAAATAATGGCCAGAGGATTGAACCAACGCATCCTGTGGACCTTCTCATTAAATGACGTGGCGCATTGGTTGGATTAGGAGTGAGGGAGCATGTGAGTTGCTGTGTGGTGCGTAACATGAATAATTAAAATAGAACAGAAGAGGCACGTGAATGGGAGCAAGCCTTACTTAATGAGGTGTCAAGATCCTGGGTGATGAGAGGAAAGATCCAATGGTGCAGAGTTCGTCTTCTTCAATGAGAAACCCTAATCACATTCTCCAGAATCCGGTGACCGGAGCTAGGGCTCCGACACCGGAAAATACCAAACATGAACAAACAACAATAATAATGAACAAGAAGCTCCAGATCAAGTAAACCAACTACTCTGAGTTCAAAAATGAGCATGAAAAATTCAATGGATCAAAGGATCCCCTGGATCGAGCACAAACAGTTTTGACCATGAAAATTCAAATCCACATTACTCACTCAATAATGCATCAAATTCAAAACTACAAACAGCAGAATGATCAGCAAACATCAAAGATCAAGATGCACACAACCATTTTCATTTTCAGATCTGAAGATTTGGAGGCTTACCTGAGATTGCAGTTCTTGAAAAAGCTTGTTAGAAGCTAAGATAATGAAGCCAATCCACTCCAAATGCACTCTAGTTGCAAAATAAATGCAACTAGAGCCTTGAATCTTGCTGGATCTTGGATTTTGCAGCTAACTGCCCTGAAATGGCAAGGTTATGATTCTTGAGAGATAGCTTGCACAATGGTGAGATTTATGATCCTGAGCTCTCAAGGATGAAGGATATGTGATTTATTTTGGAAGAGAGCCAGTGTGTGAAGAGATTTGAGAGAAAATGCAAATGGTGCAAAAATTTGGAAGCCGAGAAATGAGAGAGAACTGGATCCTCTAAAACCCTAATTTGGTTTTTATATCATGTCATGAGGAAATGCTGAAGGAATGAGGAAGTTTGCACGTGAGAATAAAAAGTTTGAGTGATTTTGCAATTTTGGCCAATTTATTGTGATCTCATGAAATCCTCATGCACTCCCTTGCCTTCTGCCCATGTGCACTTCATATCTGACCCTTAATCACAATCCAAACAAATCTTGGCCCTTAGATGAGAGAGTCACACTTTTTTCATGAATATGCAAAAATTGCACTTTTGGAATGGGATTCTTGTCTTGCACGAATTTGGTGCATTTCCTTGAGAAAAGTGAGCCAAATGCATTGTATTTTAACATTGTGAACTTATTTGGTATGTACCAATACACAAAAATGAGATTCATGACTTTTGGCTCTTGGTGCATAAGTGAAAATCAACTTTTTGCCCTAATTTGATGAAATTTTCGAGGGGCATATATCCTTAACCATGAAGGCTATGAAAAAGTAATTGTACTTTTTGAAAATGGGAGGTCTTAATCTCCAACTTTCATGTTTGACTTTGGTCCATTTGAAGAATTTTTCATTAAGTTATGCTCACTTGAATTTTAGGGCAAAAACTTGCCAAAAATGGCATTTTCCATAACCAACTTTGCACCAATTTTGCAAAACACCTCAAAACCTCATGATTCTTGATCTTTGAACTTGCCAAACCTATTCTAACATTGTAAGAACATCCCTTGGATAGAAAAATTGGATTGGACCCCTTGAAATCACACAGTTGACTTTTTAAAGGCACAATTGACCAATTTCTTCATCTGCAAGCAACTGAAGAAATGCTTGACTTCCACAAGGAATTTTCTCACCAAATTTGGTACCTAGGATCCTCTTAACATGTAAAAGACTTTGACAAAATGAAATTGCCAAATTTTTGAGGTTTTCATGCTTGAATCTCAAACCCTAGTTTAGGACCAATGTGTAGGAGCTTTGCCCTAGCCTGAATTCCCTTATGATCTTCCAACCTTCTGAGCTTTTGCAAATGAACTTGAGCTTGTAAATGCAATGTAGACTCCTTATAGGACTTGTACAAAACCATTGGGCCTCTTGTCATGGCTTGTGATGCTTCAAGAACCTCCACAGATGATCATATGCCTAATGCTAGGTCATGAGAAATGTTATGCCTCATCTTTCCATGCTAGGATGCTAAGAATATGATATGTTCATGATGAATATGATATGATATGATGCTTAGAATAAAGAGGGCATATTTAGGGTGTTACAACTACCCCTATTCAAACAACTATTAATCTGAAAAGGACGGTAGCACGGGCTAACGACCGTTCAAGATAAACTGTGGTTGAATACCAAGAACACCAGAAATTTGCACTCTGACGAAGAATGCAGAAAATGGGAAATAAACCCAACCCAATGATGCTTTAGTGATCTGAAGAGAAAGCAGACGAGCTCCCTTTAGGTTGAACCAATATCAAAATATATTGACAGACGAATCTTCTTCGAACAACCCTGTTACGCCAGGAACCGGACATACGAGTCCTCAAACACTTTGCAAAACATATAACTTGAGATAGACGAATCTCCTTCGGATGTACCTGTTACGCCAGGACTGGGATGCACTAAAGTCTGTGGGATAGACATGCATAAACAAGGTAGACGAACCCTCTTCATATATTATCCGTGGATATATGGTATAAGACAGCCGAGTCTTCTTCGACCAAACCTGTTACACCAGATGCAACATTAATAATTGGTGCTTGAGACAAACGAGCCTCCTTTGGATAATCCTGTTACGCCAGGACCGGTAACCATTTTGACATTGATTCCCACAGTCAGGATTTTAAACCTCTTCAATACAGAGGAGTATTGGATGATCATCAAGAGAACACAGACGAGTGCCAACAGTCAATGATACAGAAGAGTATCAGACAATGATCTAAGAAACACAGACGAGCGCTTCAGGAAATGATATAGACGAGTATCCACCACTGGTACAGACGAATACCAGAAATTCAAACACAGACGAGCATTTGGAGTAGCAATACAAATGAGTACCCGGATAATCAGCAAATCAATACATACAAATATAAGCTAATACAGACGAGTGCTAGGGATGATACAGACGAGTATCCAAACAAAGCAAGCGAGCTTCAAACATATAATACACAGACGAGTGCTGGAGAATGCAGATGAGTAATCAAACAAAGATGAGTGCTGGAAACTGCAGACAAGTAATCAAACACAGACGAGTGCTGGAAACTGCAGACGAGTAATCAAACACAGACGAGTGCTGGAAACTGTAGACGAGCAATATCAAGGTAATCATGGGCCACTGCTGGGGAGAGCAAACGAGCAATGCCGTAGTGATAACACAGACGAGTGTTGAAAGATGCAGACGAGCAACAATAAAGTACGAACACAGACGAGTGCTGGAAAGGTGCAGACGAGCAACAAACAAATGCCTGATTGGCCATAAGAGTTATAACTCTGCAGGGGAAAAACAAGTCGAGAGGCCTTGACACCTAACTCTGACTGGAGTGATGAATACCTGTCTGTATCATCATATTAACCAAAAGAATGACGACTTCGCTGGGGAATATTTCACTGATGGGAGTGAAAATCAAATATGAACCTTGTGGGGACATCAGGCATTCAACTTCCTGCTGGGCATACTCCACTGGGGAATAATAAACTGCTTGGGCTGCGTGCCAAGACTTAGCTGGGAAAGATTCTGTTTGGGAGAATGTGACGCCATCCTGCAACCTGCAACAACAGAAAACACATATGTGCCCCGGGGACTTGCATGGTATGATCTGTTCATCCATCGTCACCTGACACTCAAAGAGGGTTTACAGTGTTTCCCTGCAATGTCATTTTCTTTCAAATTATCACCATGTTTAAATGCAATGCTATTTTTGCCAAAAATTCAGGACATTTTGCAAACAAAAATAAACACACACAACTTTTTGACTGAATATTCTTTTTATTGAAAGGCCTCTGAATAGGCAAAGATTTACATCAGGAAGCAACCACCTGGAAAGAGGTAGCCACCATAAAATTGAGAAAAAGAACTATCCTAATGGCAATGGGTACGACATCCCAATGAGTTCCATTTCTGCTATCACCAACATGTCTTTAAAACTCTCCATTCTTGCCTTCGCTTTCTGAGAAGATGAGGGGACTGATTCCTATCCTTCTGATATTGTCAGGCTGTATGAAATGATGATTTGGTTCAGATTACTCGGATCGCAGTTGTTCGCTTATTCCCTTGTTTTGCGTGGATCGCCCTTTCGGGTTTTCAATCCACCGGGATTCCCTTTTTTGCCTGAGCTGTCCGATGTGGCTTTTTAACTCAGCGGGTGTACATGTTTTTTATTTATTTTCCCTAACTTTTGCCCGAGCTTTTTATTCTGTTTTTAGCTCGCCAGGATGCCCTTTTCTTGCCTGGACTTTAATTCTGTTTTTGTGTCCAGCGGGTCTTTTTATGCGAAGTATTTTTTAACTGCGTCCGAGTTAACAGGGGACTGGAAGTCATCTCCATCCATAGTGGTGAGCATCAGTGCTCCTCCTGAGAAAACTTTCTTCACTATGAATGGTCCTTCATAGTTTGGGGTCCACTTGCCCCTGTGATCTGAACCTGGAGGAATAATCCTTTTCAGCACAAGCTCTCCCACCTGATACTCCCGAGTACGTACTCGTTGGTCGAATGCTCGCTTCATTCTCCTCTGATAAAGATGACCATGACAGATAGCCGCTAATCTCTTTTCCTCAATTAGGCATAGCTGATTGTAACGAGCACGCACCCATTCAGCCTCATTGAGCTTCACATCCATCATCACACGCAATGAAGGAATCTCTACTTCAACAGGCAGGACTGCTTCCATGCCATATACCAAAGAGAAGGGAGTTGCCCCAGTTGACGTCCTGACTGACGTTCGGTACCCATGCAACGCGAATGGTAACATATCATGCCAATCTTTGTAAGTGACAACCATCTTTTGCACAATCTTCTTGATATTCTTGTTTGCTGCCTCTACCGCACCATTCATCTTTGATCGGTAAGGAGAAGAATTGTGATGTTGAATCTTGAAGTCCCGACACAACTCTGCCATCATCTTGTTGTTGAGATTAGAACCATTGTCAGTAATGATCCTTTCGGGCACTTCGTATCTGCAAATGATATCCCTTTTCAGAAACCTGGCTACCACCTGACGAGTGACGTTGGCATAAGATGCTGCCTCAACCCACTTAGTGAAGTAATCAATCGCGACCAAGATGAAGCAATGACCATTTGAAGCAGTAGGCTCTATTTTTCCGATCATGTCAATGCCCCACACAGAAAAAGGCAAAGGAGATGACATGACGTTGAGTGGGCTTGGAGGAATATGCACGTTGTCTGCATAAATATGGCACTTGTGGCATTTACGAGCGAATGAACAAAAGTCTGCATCCATTGTCATCCAGTAATACCCCGATCTCAGCAATTTCTTTGCCATAGCATGTCCTCCTGCATGGGTACCGAAAGATCCTTCGTGGACTTCCTGCATTAACAGGCCTGCTTCGTGTCTATCCACGCATCTGAGCAAGACCATGTCAAAGTTTCTCTTGTATAAAACCCCGTCTGTATTCAAGAAGAAGCTAGCAGCAAGTCGCCTTAAGGTCTTCTTGTCATTGGAAGATGCCCCAGCTGGGTATTCTTGCTTTTCTAGGAATAGCTTGATATCAAAATACCAAGGTTTCTCGTCAGACACTGCGTCTACAGAGAAGGCATGAGCCGGAGCTTCAAGCTTGGAGATGTCAATTCTGGGCACATAATTCCAACACAAGACTTTAATAGATGAAGAAAGAGTGGCCAATGTGTCAGCAAATTGATTTTCATCACGTGGTATGTACTGAAGCTTAACTGTCGTGAAGAACGTCAACAATTTTCTAGCATAATCCCTGTAGGGAATTAGATGCTCTTGATGCGTATACCACATGCCGGTAACTTGGTTAACAACGAGGGCTGAATCTCTGAATATATCGAGGGTCTTAATCTGAAGATTAATAGCCTCCTCTATTCCCATTATGCATGCCTCGTATTCTGCTTCATTGTTGGTGCAGCCAAATGTAATTCTGGCAGCGAAGGGAAAGTGAACACCTTCGGGAGTAATAAGAACAACACCAACTCCACGTCCATTGATATTGACTGCCCCATCAAACATCAACTTCCATTTGGATTCAGGGTCGGGCCCTTCCTCTGGAAGTGGTTCCTCACAATCGTTTTCTTTGAGGTACATGATGTCCTCATCAGGGAAATCAAACTTCATTGGCTGATAGTCATCTTCAAGAGGTTGCTGTGCAAGGTAATCCGACAATACACTTCCTTTGATGGCTTTCTGAGAAGTGTACTGGATGTCATATTCAATTAAAATCATTTGCCACCTAGCAACCCTTTCGGTTAACGGTGGTTTCTCAAAGATGTACTTGACAGGATCCATTTTGGAAATTAGCAGTGTGGTATGAGTCAACATGTACTGTCTCAGTCGGCGAGCAGCCCATACCAAAGCGCAGCAAGTTTTCTCGAGCAGTGAGTAACGGGATTCACAGTCGGTAAACGTTTTGCTAAGGTAATAAATAGCGTACTCTTTTCGACCAGACTCGTCATGTTGGCCTAGAACACACCCCATTGACCCTTCTAGCATAGTCAAGTACATGATTAAAGGTCTTCCTTAAACTGGAGGCATTAGAATTGGAGGCTCCTACAAATATTCTTTTATCTTGTCGAAAGCTCTTTGACAGTCTTCGTTCCACCTGACCGTTTGCTATTTTCTTAGCAATTTGAATATCGGTTCGCACGTGGCCGATAGATGAGATATGAACCAAGAAATGTAGTTCAACCTCCCTAAAAACCCGCACACTTCTTTTTCTATTCTCGGTGCAGGCATATCTTGTATTGCTTTTACTTTTGCAGGATCTACCTCAATTCCTTTCTGACTAACAATGAAACCCAACAGTTTCCCGGAACGCACTCCGAAAGTGCACTTGTTCGGATTCAACCTCAGCTTGTATTTTATCAGTCTATCAAACAGCTTCTTGAGATTGACCAGATGCTCTTCTTCGTCTCGGGACTTAGCAATCATATCGTCCACATAACACTCAATCTCCTTATGTATCATGTCGTGGAACAATGTGACCATAGCCCGCTGATAAGTTGCCCCGGCGTTCTTCAAACCAAAGGGCATGACCTTGTAGCAGAATGTACCCCACGGGGTAATGAATGTTGTTTTCTCCATGTCTTCCGGTGCCATCTTAATCTGATTATATTAGGAGAAGCCATCCATGAAGGAAAATACCGAGAATTGAGCAGTATTATCTACCAACACATCAATGTGAGGTAATGGAAAGTCATCTTTTGGACTTGCTCTATTCAAATCCCGGTAGTCAACGCACATCCGGACCTTGCCGTCCTTCTTTGGTACAAGTACAATGTTAGCTACCCAAGATGGGTAACTAGTTACGACAAGGAACCCGACATCCCATTGCTTCTGAACCTCCTCCTTAATCTTCATCGCCATGTCAGGACGAGTTCTTCTCAACTTCTGCTTCACAGGAGGACATTCTTCTCTCAATGGTAGCTTATGCACAACGATGTCGGTATCCAACCCTGGCATATCTTGATACGACCAAGCAAAGATATCCACATACTCTCGCAGCATACCAATCAGCTCTTTCTTTACTTCGGCCTGCAGATTGGCCCCAATCTTGATCTCTTTCTTCACTTCTTCAGTGCCGATGTTGATAATCTCAACTTCTTCCTGATGAGGCTGAATAACCCGTTCCTCTTGTTTCAACAATCTGACCAATTCTTCAGGGAGTTCACAGTCTTCCTCAACCCCTTCATCAGCTTGGTAGATAGGATTGTCAAAGTCATGCGTGGTCATAGCAGGAACGTTATCAATGGAATCCGGATGATCAACACTGCACAGATGATGTGCTTATTTCAGAATCTGCTTATTTTTTGCAAAAGAGACGCAAACACAAAAACAAAAGGAAAAACACATTGCCATTTTTATATTTTTTGTGAAAAATTAAAAACAAAAGAAAGAGAACAAAATTTTTCTGAAAATGTCCTTTATTTCATGGTAAAATAAATGCATACAAAACATGGTGGCCCATACAATGGATCCTAGCATCTTGGGCAGAATGCTGGATTTGACAATGCAGCATGATAATAAAAGGAAACAAATAAATTACTCTGAGCGCCAGGTAACTTGGACAATGTCTTCAGCATACCAGTTCTTAGGCTCCTCTCCGGGCGCACACGGATGAATCCAGTTGTTCCAGTCAACATCACTGTCTCCATCTTGGCTTGTCACACAGATTTGGTTGCGGTCGAGCATTGATCGGAAAATAGAAAGTGTACTATTTTTACCGATGTTGTAATAGAAGGGAGTAACCCCAAATATCGATCTCAAGGACTTCTTAATAAAATAAGTTCTAATGGATTAATTTCAATTGGACAAAAGTTATGGTTAAAAATTTGATTTTAGATTAAATAAAATAAAGTTATTAAAACGTAAACTAAAACAGAGAGTTTTTACTTATATGAGAATAATGCCAGGGACGGTGTATGATCCGCAATGCGATGACTTAATAATTTCTCAATTTTACAGAGACATGCTATAAAAAGTGTCTTTCCTATGTCGATAATGTTTTTCCAAAATTCCTTTAGAGAAAAACCATTGGTATTCTTCCTCGACCTTGATTCCTCAACGGTCACAGAAGAATATCAAGCAATAATTCTGACATAAAATGGTTTTCACAAAATATTCCAATTCCTCAGTAATATTTACCGTGATAAAATTTATGCAACAAGGTTAGGATGGTTGGTCAGACCAAAATCCTAACCACGATCAATTATCCAATTTTCCAATAAAGACAAAGCATTAAGAACGTTGCATAAAATAAAGAAACGGATTTAATCGCATAATCTCACAATCAAGAATTCAAATTGTCATTACATAAAGCAAATCAGGGACACCCCCTGGCATTGGGGGGTTTAGCCACTCATGTTCATAATGAAAATAAAAACAGAGCAAGAATATAGAGACATTACAATTAACGTAGGATTCGTTGGATCGTCAATCGCTTCCGCTCTTGATCAATCCTTCTTCTCCCGTTATCGTTCAAATCCCAAAATCCCCAAAATCCAAAAAGTCCAATTTTACAGTCATAAACATCTAATATAAATCAGTGTTCCAAAAACACCGCGAAAAGTCCAGAATGCCCTTGCAGCAACAAAATATCAGATTTTCTTCTAGCCTTCACAACACGGGCCGTGTTGTGCAACACGGGCACCCGTGTTGTGCCTCTGGGTCTTCTTAATTCAGCCTCTTCTTCAGATTCTATGACACGGGCCGTGTCATACAACATGGGCACCCGTGTCACAGCACTGGTTTCTCCTTTTTCTTTCACAAACTTCCTCCTCAGCTGGTCTTCACAACACGGGCCGTGTTGTACAACACTGGCACCCGTGTTGTGCTTCTGATATCCTATTTTGCTGTCATTTTATCATGCTCGGATCATCTTTTCGAATGCTTCGAATAACCGATTAGATATTGACCTGAAAACATATCAAAAACAACCACATAACCCATACCAAAGATAAAAACAGATAAAACGATTAAAACTAAACTTGCATGCTACATTAAGAAAACTACGACGAAACATGAACGGAATACTTCAAACAAACGAAATTAAACTCAAAGGACAATGAAAACCGGCTTGAAAACTACAACTAAATATCACTGATCAAACTCCCCCAAACTTGAACTCTTGCTTGACCTCAAGCAAAGATCCTGTATTTATACATTCAACACTAGCAAGATGAATTACGATACTCATACGTGGATCCTTTGTTCCAAGTCACCCAATAAGTTCTTTTGGTACTTCTCTCTCAGTAAAGGTATCACACAAACACTACACCGCGGAAAACCCCAGACCTGAATCTCCTTTTCGGTAACCTCTCCGACTATGCTTCGGGCTTAGGTCCTATATTTCGATTTTCCACCCTTTTCATTCGAACAATCCCTTTTAAGGATTTTTATGATTTTCACTATGTGTACAAAATTGATCCCCCTTTTTCATTGTTGGCACCGATATTTCTTTGTCCCTTAGGGAAACATTTATGTTCAACCGCCGTTAGGTTGAATAACCTGGTGAGGGTTACCCAACTTAGAAGGATCGATCGTTCTAATGTTTTTATTCATTTTTTTTCGGTGCCTTCAAGCCTTTTTCTCTTTTGGATCAACTTTGCACACACAATTATTATAGATAAAGCCAGATATGTCAATAGAAACTACTTCGGGTTTACTTCTCAGATCAAAGTACCATGGCACGAATCTACACGTCGAACTCGTTCCTAATTCCGGAGACTCAGTGTGTTCATGTTGTACCTAAACATCAAAAATTTTCTATTTTTGCTCATCGGGTTTCTTTTCACTCAAATCCTATATACTTTCTCATTATTCACTCGCAACACACAACAGGTCAACTCATGGGTGTTTTTTCAAATAACACATAGCTATAATTTTCAAACCGACACTACTAAAAATAAACATAGATTAAAACAAAACAAAACGAAAACATGAAAACTAAACCCCCCCACACTTGAACTCAACAATGTCCACACTGTTGAAGAACCAATGTCGGAGGGAACTCATAACTATCACTGCTCTGGTGGAAATCCACGAAGCCTCATCTGCTGCATCCATAAATGCAACTCATCGATGAGGTCCCCTTGCCGGGTCTGCTCTCTTATCATTTCGTCCCACTCCTTCTTGGTCACACTCCACTGGCCGGTTGCTTGGTTTGATGATCCACCACCAGTTTGAACCGGGACCTCTTCAGCTTGGTTCCCCTCATCCTCCTCACCTGAAAAATACTCATCAAACTGATCGTTTCCGCCTTGCATAGGATCCTCATACAACCAGTTAGCTCTATTGTCTATAGTAATCAAATTAGGAGCAGGAAAAGAAATCAAATGCCGGTTACGGGTCATCACAGAGTAATAATTATGACAGCTCTTTATCATACCTTGGTTGATTAAGGTTTCAAGATCAATTTTGTTCTTACCTGCCACTGCAGGTACTTCAAGCAACCTCTCACCATACCCAAGTTTTTCAGCAATTTGCGTAATCATCCCTCCTACAGAGATCTCACCAGAGGCAGCATTGGCTACCCGCTTTAGGTGGTCTGCTGCGAAGGCCGCAACGTTGATAAGCTCATCATTTGCCATACCATATAGGAAGTACAGCTCTCTCTACGTAGCTACTCCTGTGTTATTGCCTCGGCAGAAAAGGGTATAAGCCAACCCCTTCTGAGCATACCTAAAGCACGGGTTATGAATCCCCGAAGCTTTTGCCGCCGATGCGACATAATGGTACTGCCGGTGATATCTCTCCAGAATTCTCCTGCCACAAATGTACTCGGCGGTGCACCAGGCCCGTAAATTGGAAGATCTAATATCTTTCCCAAATCAGCAACCGACATCACATGATCCGTGTCAAAGAGGCGAAATTTCAAAGTACCGTAGTACTCTGTGTCTGACCCTGTCCACGTATGCCTAAGCTGAAAATGCAAAGAACTCAAAAATTCCAAAGTTATGCGCTCGAAAGTCGGCGCTTCATAAAGCATAAAATTTAGCATGCCAATATTGTGAAACATTCTATGTACTTCAAATTTAAGCCCTAGATTCTCAAGAGTTTCATTACACATATATCGGGCCGGTATCAATTTACGCCTTACCAACTTTGAATATTTGACTTGATGCTCCGGATCCTCAAACAAAATGCCATGAGCATTAGGCATTCGGTGTGCTCACTTACGGGGGCGAGAAGATTCGGCGACACTCTTTCCGGTATCCTTGCGAGGAGGCATTGTTATCACCTGCACAAATTAAACACACAATTTGATAGAAGGATTAGTGAAATCCGTCACCGTAGAAGTGACGATGGAGGCAAGGAGAACACTTTTTGTGAACGGGGTAGTGGGTTTTAGTGAGTGGGTAATGGAGAAAATGAAGCTTTTATGAAGAAGAAAAATAGGGTTAGGTTTTTTTTTTAAGAGAATGGAGGTTGAAGAAGATGAAAGTTTAGGATAAATGAGTGGTAAATGAGCCACTAATGATAAATTATAATAATAACCACGTGGGCCCCACTGTATTAAAATTGGAAAGTTGAAAAAAATTCAAAATTTGGCTGCCCGCATGCCTGACACGGGTCGTGTTGTACAACACGAGAACCCGTGTCAGGCCCCTGTAATGGGAAACAAAGATGTATCAAATGATGCCTGGTTCAGACACTGCAACACAGGCCGTGTTGCACAACACGGGCACCCGTGTTGCACCCCTGGATCCCTTCAAATTCTCATCAAAAACCAATCTTCTTCATACATTGCAACATGGGCCGTGTTGCACAACACGGGTACCCCGTGTTGCACCCCTGGATCCCTTCAAATTCTCATCAAAAACCAATCTTCTTCAGACATTGCAACACGGGCACCCGTGTTGCACCCCTGATTTTTCACTTTTTCTTGATTTTTTGATTTTTTCTTACCCGAACATCCATCCTCTTTCTTTCCTTAACAGAACCAGTGATACACAAAAACACACAACCTACAAAAACTGAAACAAACAAGAGTAAGAATGATAAAATCGTGGGTTGCCTCCCACTTAGCGCTGCGTTTAACGTCGCATGGCTCGACGGTCCGCCATCCTACTGAGTAAGACGAGTGACATTCACATCACCAGTAGTTTGGCCTTTGAAGTAAGGCTTTAATCTCTGCCCGTTCACCTTGAAAATATCTCCATTGGTTTGATTTTTAATTTCGACAGCTCCGTGAGGAAATACCTTGTGAACTACAAAAGGTCCCGACCATTTAGACCTTAGTTTTCCTGGAAATAGCTTCAACCTTGAATTGTATAGAAGGACCATTTGTCCTTCCCAAAACTCTTTTCTTTGAATCCTCTTGTCATGCCATTTTTTCGTTGCTCTTTGTAAACTTTAGCATTCTCATACGCCCGATTCCTGAATTCTTCTAACTCATGAAGTTGAAGAATCCTCGAATTTCCAGCTTTTGACAAATCCATATTAAGATACTTAGACGCCCAAAAAGCTTTGTGTTCAAGTTCCAATGGTAGGTGACATGCCTTTCCGTATACCAGTTGATATGGTGACATACCTATAGGCGTTTTGAAAGCCGTTCGGTACGCCCATAAAGCGTCATCCAACTTAATCGACCAATCCTTTCTAGACGAATTCACTGTTTTTTCCAGGATTTGTTTCAGTTGTCTATTTGACACCTCAACTTGGCCGCTTGTTTGGGGGTGGTATGGAGTAGCTATCCGGTGTTTAACATTGTACTTTTGCAGAAGCTTCTCCATGAGGTGATTCAGGAAATGTGTTCCTTCGTCGCTTATCAATGCTCTCGGGACACCAAACCTTGCAAAAATGTTCTCTTTCAGGAATCTCACCACAACCTTAGCATCATTGGTGGGCAATGCAACAACCTCTACCCATTTGGAGACGTAGTCCACTACAACCAAAATATAGTTTTTTCCGAATGACGGTGGAAACGGCCCCATGAAGTCTATCCCCCAAACATCGAATAACTCAACCTCTAGCATAGAGTTTTTGGGCATCTGGTTTCTTTTTGATATATTCCCAGTCCTTTGACATCTGTCACACTCTTTCACTAATTCTTGAGCATCCTTAAATAAAGATGGCCAGTATAGTCCGGATTGAAGGACTTTAGCTGCTGTCCGATCACCACTGAAATGTCCACCATACTCAGAGTCGTGACATGCTTTCAGCACATCTTTTTGTTCTTCGTCGGGTACACATCTTCTTACAAGGCCATCCACCCCTCTTTTGTAGAGAAACAGATCGTCCCATAAGTAAAACCTGCAGTCATGAACAAACTTTTTCCTTTTGTTAGAATCAAAATCGTCGGGTATAATACCGCCAACGAGGTAGTTTGCATAATCTGCAAACCAAGGCACCCCAATAACAACTAGGATGTGTTTGTCAGCAAACTCATCCTTTATTGGGCGCTGCTCTTCAGTCTCCTCAATTGGTGACATCCGAGAAAGATGATCTGCAACAGTGTTTTCACACCCTTTCTTGTCGCGGATCTCGACATCGAATTCCTGGAGAAGTAAAATCCACCTCAAAAGCATGGGCTTTGAATCCTGCTTAGCAAAAAGATATTTCAAAGCAGCATGGTCAGTGTAAACAATCACTTTTGAACCCAACAGATATTGCCTGAATTTATCGAAGGCATACACAACAGCTAGCAACTCCTTCTTGGTAGTTGCATAGTTTATCTGTGCGGGGTTCAAAACGTGACTAGCATAATAAATCACATGAAGCAATTTCCCTCTTTGCTGTCCAAGAACAGCCTCTACCGCAATATCACTAGCATCGCACATAATTTCAAAGGGTATGGACCAATCAGGAGCGATAACAATAGGTGCAGACACTAATTCCTTTTTAAGTGTTTCAAAAGCATCAGTGCACTTCTTATTGAAAACAAAAGCCTTATCTTTAACCAACAGGTTAGTTAAAGGTTTGGCTATCTTCGAGAAGTCTCTTATGAACCTGCGGTAAAAACCCGCATGTCCCAAGAAGCTTCTTATACATTTCTCATTAATCGGCGGTGGCAGCTTCGAGATCACTTCCACTTTGGCTTGATCAACTTCGATCCCTTTTTGTGAGATCTTGTGACCAAGAACAATGCCTTCTCGCACCATGAAATGACATTTTTCCCAGTTCAATATTAAATTGCTTTCTTGACATCGCTGCAAAACAAGTGAAAGGTTAGACAAACAGTGATCAAATGAGGATCCGAACACGGAGAAATCATCCATGAACACTTCCATGTGATTTTCTAACATGTCCGCAAAAATGGATGTCATGCATCTTTGGAATGTAGCGGGGGCATTACATAGCCCAAATGGCATCCTTCTATATGCAAAAATGCCATAGGGACATGTAAACGCCGTCTTCTCTTGGTCTTCCGGCGCAACAGCAATTTGATTATATCCGGAGTAACCATCTAGAAAACATAGTAATCATGTCCTGCTAGTCTTTCCAACATTTGGTCAATGAATGGCAACAGAAAATGGTCCTTTCTCGTAGCAAAATTCAATCTTCTATAATCAATGCAAACTCTCCATCCAGTGACAGTTCTAGTAGGAATCAACTCATTTTTTTCATTTGTTATAACAGTTGTTCCTCCCTTTTTGGGCACCACATGTACCGGACTCACCCAAGCACTATCGGATATAGGATAGATCAATCCTGCATCCAATAGCTTAACAACTTCTTTTCGCACTACCTCCTTCATCACCGGGTTCAATCTCCTTTGGGGCTGCACAACCGGTTTGTGATCTTCTTCCATAAGTATTTTATGCATACACACCGTAGGACTTATACCTTTAAGGTCTTCAAACTTCCACCCAATTGCTCCCTTGAATTTCTTAAGAACTTCAATTAACTTGTCTTCTTGCACACTTTTCAAATTAGCGCTAATAATAGCGGAACATTTTTCTTCCATGTCAAGAAAGACATATTTGAGATTCTCGGGTAGTTGCTTCAATTCTGATATTTTTGGCTTGTCTTTGCCTTCATCAACCGTTATAGGTTGTCTTAACTCTTCCCACCGGTGCATTCTAACTCTTTTAAGGATATGTTGAGTTTCAAGCATAGCTACCACTTCCATATCACTATCTCCAACTTCCTTATCATCTTCAAAAATGGACATACTCAGCACCCTCTCTAGAGGCAATTGGGACACACTTTCTAAATGCTCACTAGCTTCCATTTGTTCTAACACTTGTATGTTACTACTAGTGCCCACATCATCTTTATACTTCAAAGAGTTCCTAACATCGATTTTCAACTTTTCATCGTACACCTTCAACGTTAGTGTTCCACCTTCCATATCTATCACGACTCTCCCGGTTTCTAAGAAAGGTCTTCCCAAAATCAAGGGGATTTCTTCATCTTCAGGCATTTCAAGGATCACAAAGTCAACTGGAAACACAAATTTGTCCACTCTAACCAGGACATCATGGACAACTCCATATGGCCGCTTCACCGAATGGTCCGCGAATTGGAGAGTCATCCGAGTGTCTTGAACAACACCAATACCCAACTTTTTGTAGATGGATAATTGCATTAAACTGATGCTCGCTCCCAAGTCAATGAGAGCTCTCTTGAACGATCGGTCACCGATGGTGCATGGAATGGTGACAGCTCCTCTATCTTTTTTCTTCACCGGAATCTTTAGTCCCTGCAAAATAGCACTACAAGTTTCGGTTAGAATAATAGGTTCAGCTCCCATAGTCCTCTTTTTAGCAATGATATCTTTCATGAACTTGGCATAAGTGGGCATTTGCTCAAGTGCTTCAAGCAATGGAATATTCAGCTCCAGCTTTTTGAACAACTCAAGGAATTTCTCAAAATTCTTTTCTTGCTGCCCTTTCTTCTTGTTTCTTGTAGGATATGGAAGTTTGACCACCGGTTTTGGTTCAACCGCTTTTTCTTTGATGTCCGGTGCTGAGGTAACTTCTTTTTCTTTATCAACCACTTCATTTTCTTTGATTTCCAGTTCCACCTCAATCATTTGATTTTCACTTTCAGAATTTTCTTGAACCTCCTCACTAACTTTACCTCTTCGTGTTGTGACTGCATTTACTTTGTGATTATCTCTTGGATTTGTTACAGTAGCACTAGGAAGAGTCCCTGGAGTTTGTGGAATTGCAAGGTGTTGGGCAATTTGGCTCATTTGCACTTCAAGATTCTTGATAGAGGCTCCAGTATTCTTGAAGTTACTCCTTGTTTCTTCTTGAAATTGACAATTGTGAGCTGCCATCTTTTCAATGGCAATTTCCCAATCAGCGTTTCTTGAAACTGGGGGCTGATATGGTTGTTGCTGGGGCTGATATTGTTGTTATCCTTGAACCGGTTTTTGGATGTTCCCTTGATGATCTTTCCAAGAGAAATTTGGGTGATTTTCCCACCCCGGATTATACGTGTTGGCATACGGATTGTTCTGCCTCAACATATTAATTTGTTCAACCTGTTCTTGAGTTGCCAAACAGTGCATGGCAAAGTGAGGTCCACAACATATCTCGCAAATCACAGCTTGAACAGGTTCAACCTGAGCAACTGTTTGAGTTCCAAGATTCATCTTCTTTAACCTTCTTTCAACTTCTGCGGCAATTTGATCTTCCCTTTTTACAACCTGCTCTGTCAGCTTTAGATCAATTTTTCCATCTGGTTGACTCACTGTGCGATCGTATAATTCAAGGTGTTCATTGGCAGCAATGGCTTCTATGATTCTTTTAATACCTGTGGCTGTTGAGAAGTTTGTTGAGCCACCTGCAGCAGTATCAATAAGCTGCTTTGTCTTGAGTCGCAACCCATTCACAAAGTTTTGCATCTGCTCGGTCGCGTCCATATTATGAGTAGGACACGCAGTCAAACACCTTTTGAATCTTTTATAAGCATCTCCAAGTGATTCACCCTCTTTTTGTTTAAAGTTAACTATATCATATCTCTTCCGGATGAACACTGAAGCAGGAAAATATTCATTAAGGAATGCTGTTTCCATCTCTTGCCATGTTGTGATACTGGCAGCGGGAAGAGAGTAGAACCATTCTTCTGCATCGTCGGTAAGTGTGAATGGAAACATCACAAGTCGTTTTGCCTCTATCGCTCCCACCAAATGAAGCCGGGTCAAATGGGGTACAGACGCGAACAGTCGGCGAGAGGAGGGTGTGAGAACACACAGGAGTGAACTCACAGGAAAAGGAAAGAGTCGCCAGCTAGGCATTTTTATCCCGGAGGAAAGGCAATGCTGCATAGACCTAGAAAAGATATGGATAAGACGGTTGCGAACCAGAGAGACTGAGAAAGGGGGTTGGTTACAACCTGGGAAGGTATTAGCACCCAGATTGTCCGCCGTACTCGACGGGATCCACGCTTAAAAGATTTGTGTTTTAAAGGGGTAGTGTCAGTGCAATTCGTGTATAAAGAGAGCTGGAAAAGGATGTACAGGTGTCAGTGTAAAAGAAGTGTAAAGTGTGATATATACAGTGTCAGTGTAAGGATAAGAGTGAAATGCTCATGACTATGAGGCTTAAAAGAATGAAGCTGGAAGGAGGGGGAATATACAGAGACTTTTGTTCGATAACTGTTAAGTTATGCCTACGTATCCTCTCGTGCAATGAGGAAGTCAGAACACCGTAGTTCGACCCAAAGAGACTGAAAGATGAATTGACTGTGAACTGCTTACTTGTCCATGCTCAAGTGTATGACATGTCTGGCTCAGGTGCAAACTGTCTTGCATTAGACGGAAGAAGCAAGTTCTCGTTTATGAGTGAATGAGGTGAGAAAAGAATCCCGGAGAAGACAATTATTGTTTGTTTTTGAGTTTTCAGCCTTTTATTACTTTTTGAATTTTGTCATAAGTTAATGAGCTTAAGCCTAAACCAATGGATTTAGTAAACTCATCGCATCTTCCCTCTGATTAGGGGTAATGAGAATACCTTAAGTGTGAAGTCAGCATCTCACACTTAATCACCTTTTGATGTAGGATTAAGATCATTATCTTACTTGTGATTATTTAGATGTTTTTGTTGTTTTTGTTTAGTGTTAAGTAATGAGATTAAGCCATAATCAGGGATTAAACAGACTCATTACACCATCCTAATAGAAGGATAATAGATGAGAATGTTTAAGCTGAGGAAAGCTCCTCAACTTAATCCATGATTAGGGATTAAACTCATGACAAAACAAGCCTTTGGTTAAGTGGATTTTAGTTAGTGATAAGGTGATGGAGTGAATTTTATGATTTGTAAGACAACTTGAGGGGGACTTGTCCATTAACACTAGGGTTAGTCCTTCTTAACCAGTTAAGGAAGAATTAGAACCCTAATGCAAGGCCCAAGTTACAAGCTTGATGTCTTGATGATTATTAAGTGAATTGATTAAAGGATTTAAACACATTAAGGGTTTAACACTTAGGATTAAAGTTATACACTCCATCCTAATAGAAGGATGCAGGCATAAGCTTAATCACAAAGCCTTAAAGCCTTTAGAGTTTAGTCCCTGATTATGAGATGAGAAGAGAAGACTCAATGAGACACAAAGGTAAAAGCTAAGTGGGGAGACTAATCAAAACCCTAATCATTGTCATGCTTGGTTGTTCCTAAGGTTTGTGAGGTTTAAGAAAGAAATCTTCAATGGAACCACCAGGAAGCAGATGAAAGGATCAGGAGAAGCAAAGTGACTTGCTTCATTTAAGAAGACAAGTCACTTGAAGAAAGAAAGTGAGAAGAAGAAGAATGAGCAAGCTCAATCTCAAACACATAACAAAATGCAGCAAGGATGCATGAAAGAGATGAAAAGAAATTGTGAGAAGTGAAGGCAAATTCACTTCTCAAAGTTACTTACCACCTGAAAAAGTTAGTGAGAAAAATGCAATGCAATGCAAAATGAGATGAAATGGCATGATATAAACCAAAACCAGAAGCACATACATGATATTAATGATGCTATGGGATGATGTGAACATGAAACAAGGCATGGGGATGATCATACAAACTTATGGATGCAAATGGAGCAAGTTTAGAAAAATGAACACACATGAAAAGTTATGAAATGCAAATGACATACAACATGGCAAATACATGAAGCAATGATCAAACATACTTTCAATATGTCTTAAGATGTATAATGAATCAAATGGATGCACAAAATGCTATGGCAAGTCAAGGTATGAATGCAAATACAAGATGAATGCAAAAGGAAGCCCAAATTAGGGTTTATGATCAATGCATCAACCAAAAACCAAAATCAGAGGCAAACATCAAGATAAAAAATTGAAAATGCATTCAAAGGAACCCTAATCCTATACAACCTCACTGCCTAAAGGAGGCGTTCTAACTCTTAACCTAATGTAAGTTATGAATTTCCTAAGTTTTCTAGGGTTTTAGGGTACCTTAACAAGAAAAATGTCAAACAAATTGAAAATCAAAGATCAAATCATGCCCATTTAATCTCACAAACTACATGTAAACAAAATGCAATGCAAAAAGAATCAAAGTCCAACTCTCAATGGTTAGGCAGAAATGATTTTTTGAAGTTTGCATCAAAATAATGCCTTGAAATGATTTTAATCCAATGAAAAATTCTCAAAAGACATCAAGATCAAAAACGAAATTTGGTTTGAGGGTTGGACAATGTTTCTAAATGATTATGAAGGTTTCATGAATTTTTTGGTGATTTTTAAATACCTAAAAGTATTTTTAATTAATTAATTCTCATTAATTAATTAAAAATAAACTTTTAAATGATTTAAAAATATTTTTTAATGCAAAAAATGAAAATAAAAATGTTTTTGGTTTCTGAAAATTAATAAAAGTGTGTATAAAAATTTTCAGAATTTTTAAGATTGTTTTGCTATTTTAAATAAAATGGAGAAAATAAATGAAATAAAAAGAAAATAAAATTGAATTAATGAGAAGTCAAACAGATCAATGGTCAGCATTCAAATGAAACACGCGCGCGTTTGACTTGGCGCCACATCCAAGGGCTGAGATTCAAACTTCCATAATTATGATTAGCCCTAATTAATTATGCCCTAATGACTTTCAGGCGACCGGAACACTGTTCCGGTCGTCTTCTCCGGCCATCTCAAATCTCAAACTCTCTCTACACGCATCCAAAACAAAATCTAACTACCCAGAATTGATCCCCAATTAAAAATGAATCAAACCCCTCAATCAAACAACATTTCTCATTCATTAATCAGCCAAATCGAATCAAAACATTTTTTAGGGCAAAAGTTTCAGACAGTGCATACATCCTGGTTTCTCAACTATTTTCAAAAGTAAGCACATATTCATGATCAGGGGAGTGCATAGAAGCTATTAAGAACTTAAAAACATGTTTCTGGAAAAAAGTTTTGAGTTGACTACCTGAACTGAAGCTTTCGATTCAGGAGCTTTCTGGCTGTTTCTTTGGCTCAAATCCACTCCAATGATCCTCCCAAGAAGCTTACAATGTTTGTTTGAAGTTTGCAATGGCTGGTTTGAGAGATGGCAGGAGTTCTGTTCAAAGGAAGGTGGTGATCGTGTTTTTGATTCTTTGAGTTTCAAGCTATTGTGAAGGGTGCTTTGTGACCAGGAAGGTGTATTGAGTTGATTGGTGAAGTTTGTTTGTATGTTTGTGGCTTGTGTGATGAGTTTCGAATGCTCTTGCAAGATGAGGTGAAAATGAGAATGTTGTGCTATGGAGTGTTTCAGGCTTGTGTTGTAGTTGCTTTGGCTTGCTTTTTGCTTGTATAAACAATTGGGATTGGTCAGAAGATGTGATGTGTGCTTTATTGATTGGTATGGCTCAAGTTGCCAAAATGTCAAAGTTGTGTAAGAGAAGTATGGGCTACTTTCTAGCCAAGTACAAAGAGTGTGTCCTGCGCAGCATGATATGGGGAAAGGCCTAGGATGGTTCAGCAAGCTAGCAAGCAAGTGGATGATAAACTATGATGAGTTTTGCAACTTGCCTTACTTTTGATCTTTGTGAAATATCTTGATCCATAGGCCACAAAAGTGAGAAGTTTCTTGGCCCATTCTGATTTTTAGGTCTTGCATGATCATGTTGTGAAGTTTAGAAATGCATTTGATGACTTAATTTGCCTTGAGAAGTGAATTTGCAACTTTGCCTCTTTGGTGCATAACTTGAAATTTAGTGATTTTTGCCAACTTTGACAAGTCATAACTTTTGATCCAAAATGAATTAGGTCATGTTCTTGTACTTTTTGAAAAGGGAATGATCCATTCTACAACTTTCATGACCAAAGTTTTTCCATTTGAAGCTTTTTTGAATCAAAAAGTAAAGGTTGAAAAAGTTTCCCAAAATGACAATTTCATTAAAAGTCAAACTTCCCAAAAAGTCAACTTTGCAAAAGACTTGAGATTCTTCAATTTTGTGAACTTACAACATCTTCTATGATCAAATAAAGATCATATACAATCAAAATGATGAAGAACACCCTTTGGTTGGGTCATTGGGGGCCTTAGATACCCTGATTTTGCACTGACTTGCTTGAAAAGTCAACTCTTGATCAAATGACTTCCCCATGGAATTTCTTCATGAAAATTGATATGCATACTCCCTATACCATATAGAGACCAATAGAAACAAGAATGACCAAAAAATTTGGAGTTATGGCCTTTGAAACCAAAACCCTAATTTTAGGTCATCTGGGCAGTTAAACCTGGCTCTGCCTCCACACCATTTCCAGTTCTTGTGATTCTTTGACATTCTTGACTTTTGAGAGGATATAATATGATGCTTGAAAATACATGGACCTCTTGAAGTGATTGATGGCATTTGGAGTGGCTCAAGAAGCTCTTGGATTGCTCAGATCACAAACCCTAGATGCAGATGACTTTGAATCTATGCAGTGAATCAAAAATGTGATATGAGATGCTATGATTGAGTTTATGCATATGAAATGATCACAAGCCATGGGGTGAATGGGTGAGGGCAAATTTGGGGTGTTTACAGCTGCCCCTATTCAAACATGAGTTAGCTGTGCAGGATGTAAGCAACGGCTTAACAGGCAAACAAGATAACTTGTGGTTGAATACCAAAGACAGTCCAAAATTTGCACTCACAGAATGAAGAAGAAAAGGGATATAGATCGTAAAAGAAAATAAAGTATATTGTAAAGTGTGGGAGACGGAGGACGATCGTCGAGCAGAGGACGACTGCTGGGAAAAAAGCAATGACGGGGACGGCCGACATGCTGGAAAAAGTGTGGGAAATAAAGCAATGACGGGGACGGCCGACATGCTGGGGATAAGAGGGATTATGATGGGGACAACCATCAAATAAAGCTATAAGATTCTCTTAGGGATCAATGAAAAATGATGGGGACGGCCATCAAGTTCATAAAGTAATGCAAACAACGACGGGGACGGCCATCGGGCTAAACTGATGAAGGACGATCATCAGGAAAAGGAAAAGGGACCACGACGGGGACGACCGTCGGGTTAAAGAATAAATGAAATAATGATGAGGGACGGTCATCAAAGGTGAAGGACGATCACCTAGCAGGGGACGGCTGCTCTGAAAGGGGTAAGATGAGGGACGGTCATCTAAGGTGAAGGACGATCACCTGGCAGGGTACGGCTGCCGAAAGTATCGCGACACAGGACGAATGCCGGATAAAAAGTCAACGATGGGGACGGCCATCGGACGAGCATGATGAGGGACGGTCATCAAGAGGTGAAGGACGATCACCTAGCAGGGGACGGCTGCTCTCAATGTTTATCATGATATAGGACGAATGTCAGATAAAAAGATCAACCATGGGGACGGCCATCAGATAGAATGATGAGGGACGGTCATCAAAAGGTGAAGGACGATCACCTTAGCAGGGGACGGCTGCTAAAAATCACGACATAGGACGAATGTCGGATCGAAGATCAACGATGGGGACGGCCATCGGACGAGCATGATTAAGGATGATCATCAAGAGGTGGAGGACGACCACCTAGCAGGGTACGGCTGCTCTCAAAGTTTATCATGACACAGGACGAGTGTCAGAGGAGAAAATTTTACTTCGTTGGCGATCTACTGGGGAATAATAAACACGGACGAGTGTTTACATCCAAGAAACAAAGGTATAAGTGTTTAGATGTTTGTGTATAGATTAAAGATGCAGACGAGCATCCCTAAGACTACGATACGGACGAGTATCGGGTAGAAACAAATACTGACACGTGTTCAGAGATGATGATACAGACGAGTATCAACTGGTTAACAGAGAACACGGACGAGTGTTGAATCTGAAGGGACTTTTCTGGGGAATAGTAGACACAGACGAGTATCTATATTCAAGAAGACAAGAGCGTTTGACACAGTGTATGGATTAAAGACGCGGACAATCATCCTTAAGACTATGATACGGACGAGTATCGGGTAGAAACAAACGCTTGACGCATGTTCTGAGATGATGATACGGACGAGTATCAACTGGTTAACAAAGAACAAGGACTAGTGTTGAATCTGCGGGGATATATAAATGGTGTATATAAGATACGGACGAGTATCTGTATAAGTAACATGAGTAGCGTGCGGGCGAGTGATGTATAGATGAGTGTTCAACCTGCCGGTGAGGGGGACACGGACGAGTGCCAAAAGGAGAAGAGTATAGTATAAACAAGTATCTGATATACAAAGTGTTTACATTACTGTGCTGGGAGAATGACATGGACGAATGTCAAGGAAATGTATATATATAAGTACATGTGAGTGCAAAGAGGATGTCTTTGGCTTTCTGCTGGAGATATGACATGGACGGGTGTCACGGGTAGTATACACTGGTGTTTGGGAATGTAAGGCAACTGTGTTTGCTGGGGAATCTGGGGGGTGTTTTGTATATTGCGGATGGATTGTCATCATTCACAAGTGTTCGATTCAGAACATGGCTTATGATTATGCATTGTGTTTGATTTTTGCCGTAATGCTCCGTATTAGACGGAATGCTACGCTTTGTGGGTGAGTATGATGCGAATGCCATGATTATGCAAAGATACCAAACCGGGATTCAGATCCCGTTGCTGCGAAGATCTCTGGTCGATCTGCTTGTAAAGGACATCCCAGCTGGGGATGAGATCATTGGTAGATCTGATGAGATGACATCTGCTTGGGGATACAGGTCACTGATAGACCTGTCTCAAATAATGAGGGACCCAACTGGGAGTTTGTAGAAGCTTTCGTCACTCTGTTGTGATCCCTTCATGCGTTGCTCTTCTGGATAGAGGCTGAAGCTCTGTGGGGAAGTGGTTCCCTGGCTTTTGTACTTAGCTGAGGGGGAAGAATGGTTGGCACCTCGGCTGGGGAGAAATAGCAAGTGGAAACTCAGCTGGGGAGAAAAAACACTTTGAGTGCTTAAGAATGAGTGTTGATTTGCCAGCTTGCTGGGATGAAGCTTACATGCCCCATGTTGCGCTTCGGATACCTGCAATCCTGCAAAGATAGAGAAACGCACAAGTAATCCCGAGGTATCCCTTACCGGATTCCGTTATAGGAGTTTAGACACTTCTGAGAGTAAGTATATTTCCTACAAGCACGTAACTTTTATTTTTGAAGGTAAACATCTGTATTCATGCAGTCAGTTTTTTCTTAAGACATCAGACATTTTTGCAAATAAAAATGTACAAGACGAAACATGACTGAAAATCTGATTTTATTAATTCATGCGCCATGAACTGGCAATATACAATCAAAGAAACATATCTCCTGAAATGAGGAGATTGTTACAAATTGAGAAACAAACTGCTGGCAATGTTGACGATGCTTTCGAGGAGCTTCCCTCTTGCTATGACTCGTATGACATTTGACGTTCTTCTCATCTCGCTTTATGAAGTCGGTTGATTCTGAAAGAAGCTTGATCCTTTTGAAGCTTACCAAGTTGTAAACGATACAGACGAATTTAGCATGCAGTTGTTCGCTTATTCCCTTGTTTTGCATGGATCGCCCTTTCGGGTTTTCAATCCATCGGGATACCCATTTTTGCCTGAGTTGTCCAATGCGGCTTTTCAACTCAGCGGGTGTACATTTTTTTGTTTATTTTCCCTTATTTTTGCCCGAGTCTTTTATTCTGTTTTTGACTCGCCGGGATGCCCTATTTTTGCCCGGACTTACATTCTGTTTTTATGTCCAGCGGGTCATTTTATGCGAAGTATTTTTTAACTGCATCCGAATTCACAGGGGACGGGAAGTCTTCACCATCCATAGTGCTGAGCATCAGTGCTCCACCAGAAAAAACTTTCTTTACTACAAATGGTCCTTCATAATTCGGAGTCCACTTGCCCCTGTGGTCTGTATGAGGAGGGAGGATTCTCTTCAGCACAAGATCTCCTACTTGGTATTCTCGGCCCCTAACTTTCTGATCGAAGGCTTTCTTCATTCTTTTCTGATACAACTGCCCATGACAGATTGTAGCCAGTCTTTTCTCTTCAATCAGACTCAGTTGTTCGTATCGGGATCGGACCCACTCTGCTTCGTTCAGCTTAACATCCATCAATACCCGTAGGGAGGGTAATTCAACTTCGACAGGTAGGACTGCTTCCATACCATACACAAGCTGATACGGTGTTGCCCCAGTGGATGTTCTGATTGACGTGCGGTACCCATGCAAGGCAAATGGTAGCATCTCATGCCAGTCTTTGTAAGTAACTACCATCTTCTGCACAATCTTCTTGATATTCTTATTAGCTGCCTCAACAGCGCCGTTCATCTTTGGCCTGTAAGGAGAAGAATTATGGTGTTGAATCTTGAAGTCCCGGCATAGCTCTGCCATCATTTTGTTGTTCAAGTTGGAACCATTATCAGTAATGATTCGCTCGGGAACTCCGTATCGACAGATGATATCTCTCTTCAGAAATCTGGCTACCACTTGCCTTGTAACATTTGCATAGGAAGCTGCTTCGACCCACTTGGTGAAATAGTCAATGGCAACTAGGATGAATCTGTGGCCATTCGAAGCAGTCGGTTCAATTTTACCAATCATATCAATGCCCCACATAGCAAAGGTCCAGGGTGAAGACATCACATTCAAAGGATTGGGAGGCACATGCACCTTATCCGCATAAATCTGGCATTTATGGCATTTTCTGGCGTAGGCACAACAGTCATCATCCATTGTGATCCAGTAATAACCTGATCTTAGCAACTTTTTAGCCATGGCATGCCCTCCAGCATGGGTACCAAAGGATCCTTCGTGCACTTCATGCATCAACAAGTCCGCTTCTGTCTTATCAACGCATCTGAGGAGTACCATATCAAAGTTTCTCTTGTACAGGGAACCATCAGTGTTCAGAAAGAAACTTCCAGCAAGCCTTCGCAAAGTCTTCTTATCATTGGAAGATGCCCCAGGTGGGTATGTTTGATCCTCCAAGAAACACTTAATGTCATGGAACCAAGGCTTATCATCCTTGACAACATCTGCTGTGAACACATATGCTAGTCTGTCAAGTCTGGACACTGAAATTTGAGGTACGAAGTTGGCAGCTTGAACTTTGATCATTGATGAAATGGTAGCCAGAGCATCTGCAAACTGATTCTCGTCCCGAGGGATATACTCAAGCTTGACTGTTGTAAAGAAAGTCAATAACCTCCTTGTATAATCCCTGTAAGGTATCAGATGATCCTGGTGGGTGTACCATTTGCCATTGGTTTGATTAACTACCAGAGCTGAATCTCCGAATACAGTCAATGTCTTGATCCTGAGGTCAATGGCTTCCTCAAGACCCAATATGCAAGCTTCGTATTCAGCTTTGTTGTTAGTGCAGTTGAAGGTGAGTTTTGCCGAGAAAGGCATGTGGACTCCCTTAGGTGTAATGAGTACTGCACCAACGCCACGACCATTCATGTTAACAACCCCATCAAACATCATAGTCCATTCTTCTTCCGGGTCAGGCCCTTCAGTGTGAACAGGTTCTTCATGATCTTTTGCTTTTATGAACATGATGTCTTCATCAGGGAAGTCAAATCTCATAGGCTGGTAATCATCAATAGGTTGCTCAGCAAGATATTCAGACAATACACTGCCCTTGATAGCTTTCTGAGAAGTGTACTAGATGTCATATTCTGTGAGGATCATTTTCCATCTTGCAACCCGTCCGGTAAGTGCTGGCTTCTCAAATATGTACTTAACTGGGTCCATTTTTGAGATCAATAAAGTAGTGTGGGTCAACATATACTGTCTCAGTCGGCGAGCAGCCCACGCTAAAGCACAGCAAGTTTTCTCGAGCAGTAAATAACGTTGTTCACAGTCGGTAAACTTTTTGCTTAGGTAGTATATTGCATACTCTTTTCGACCAGACTCGTCATGCTGGCCCAATACACACCCCATCGACTCTTCTAATACTGTCAAGTACATTATCAGAGGTCTTCCTTCAACTGGAGGCATAAGGATTGGAGGCTCTTGTAAGTATTCCTTGATTTTGTCAAAAGCCTTCTGGCAGTCTTCGTTCCACCTGACCGCCTGTTCTTTTCTCAACAATTTGAACAAGGGCTCACAGGTTGCTGTAAGGTGAGATATGAACCTTGAGATATAGTTCAATCTACCTAGAAACCCTCGAACTTCTTTTTCAGATTTTGGCGCAGGCATTTCTTGAATGGCTTTGACTTTATCAGGGTCAACTTCAATCCCTTTCTCGCTCACAATAAAACCCAGCAGCTTACCCGATCGCACCCCGAATGTGCACTTGTTGGGGTTCAACTTCAGTTGGTACTTCCTCAGACGCTTGAACAACTTTAGCAGATTTACCAGGTGGTCTTCTTCAGTGAGGGACTTGGCAATCATATCATCCACATAACATTCGATTTCCTTATGTATCATATCGTGGAATAATGTTACCATAGCCCTTTCATATGTTGCACCGGCATTCTTTAATCCGAATGGCATCACCTTGTAACAGAACGTGCCCCAGGGTGTGATGAAGGTTGTCTTCTCCATGTCTTCAGGTGACATTTTGATCTGATTGTATCCCGAAAATCCGTCCATGAAGGAGAATACCGAGAACTGAGCCGTATTATCCACCAATACATCAATGTGAGGTAATGGGAAGTCATCTTTCGGGCTGGCTCTGTTCAGATCCCGGTAGTCAACACACATCCTTACTTTGCCATCTTTCTTAGGCACAGGCACAATATTAGCAACCCACGGCGGATAGCTAGTTACAGCAAGGAACCTGGCGTCCCACTGCTTTTGTACCTCTTCTTTGATCTTCATTGTCATGTCTGGGCGAGTACGGCGCAGTTTCTGTTTAACCGGTGGGCATTCTTCTCTTAAAGGCAGCTTGTGCATAACAATATCGGTGTCCAACCCTGGCATATCTTGATAAGACCAAGCAAACACATCCACATATTCCTGAAGTAGGTCAATCAGTTGTCTCTTCACTGAGTCTTGTAAGCAGGCTCCGATCTTGACCTCTTTCACGTCTTCTTCTGTACCAAGATTAATTGTTTCAACCTCCTCCTGATGAGGAGTGATAACCTTTTCCTCTTGCCTCAACAACCTGGCTAGCTCTTCAGGAAGCTCATAATCTTCTTCAACCCCTTCATCAGCTTGATTGATTGGATTGTCAAAGTCATACGAAGTCATAGCCGTGCTGTTGTCGGTGCGGTCTGGAAGGCACTCTCTGCAAGGGTTCAGTTTGTTCATTTTAGTGATTGATTTTAATCTTGTTTAGAAAAGTGAAACGAAGTTGCCATTTTGAAAACATTGCCCTTTATTTTTTTTTGTACAAAAAGAAAAATGGAAAAACAGTGAGCGGAAAAGAAAAAGACTCATTTGCAAAAGATGTCTGATATTTCATTGATTAATCTTGTTGCACAAAAATTACAGATGGCCCGATTACAAAATGAGTCTTGTCATCTTGGGCAAGATGCAAGACTTGATGCATGCTTAAAATATACAAGAAATAATAATTACTCTGCAGGAGTAACCCTTATAATTTCCTGGGAAGACCAGTTTGAGATACTGCTCCCCGGGATCTTTGGACGTATCCAACTCTCCAGGTTGCGGTCGCTTTCATCCTCGTCTTCCAAATTGTTGACAGCATCAGGGGTGAGCATCCCCCCACTAACAAAGTTGGGCTCCTTAGCAGCCTCTGCTTGATCTTGTTGAGTTGGTTTGTAACCCAACCCAAATCTATCCTCCTTCTTCTCTACAGGCAGCAACTTGCCCCAGCCTTGGGCAGTCCCTTCTTCAACAACCTTCCGGGCTTGTTGATAAGATGTCATTGAGGTTCCAGGTACAGCAGATGTTTCATTTATGTTCAAGGCCTCAAACCCTTGACTCATAGTTTCGTGGATCTCCCCATCCATCTGAATGTATTTGTATGTAGCCAGATGGCTAACAAAAATATCTTCCTCCCCGCAAATAGTAACGACTTGGCCCTCCCACTCGAATTTTAGCTTCTGGTGAAGGGTAGACGTAACTGCGCCAGCGGCATGAATCCATGGTCTACCCGACAAACAGCTGTAGGCAGGCTGAATGTCCATCACGTAGAAGGTTGTTTTGAAAGTTTGTGGGCCAATCGTTATAGGCAACTCAATTTCTCCCAGAACTGATCTCTTAGAGCCGTCAAAGGCTCTTACTACCAAGTTACTGGAGCGTAATGCCAATCCTTCATACTCTAGCTTCACAAGGGCTTTTTTAGGTAAGACATTGAGGGATGATCCTGTGTCTACCAGTACATGGGAAAGAACCGCACCCTTACACTCCATGGTAATGTGCAAAGCCTTGTTATGATTGCGACCTTCCGTAGTCAAATCAGTGTTGGTAAACCCTAGTCCATTACTAGCATTAACATTCCCAACCACAGCTTCCAACTGATTGACTGTGATCTCTTCTGGCACATAAGCTGCGTGCAAGACTTTTAGTAGTGTGTTCCGATGAGCCTCGGAGCACATTAATAATGATAGAATGGAGATCTTAGAAGGCGTCTGGTGAAGCTGGTCCACTATCTTGTAATCACTTTTCTTGATGATTCTCATGAATTCATCAACTTCTTGATCAAAAGGTGTTTTCAAAGCTTCCTTAACAATTTGCTCTTCTTGCACCATGCTCTTCCCTTTTGCCTTGGCAGCGGCTTCTGCCTCAGTAGTGGGTCTTTGAATTTGCGGGGCAAAGAGACGTCCGCTTCGAGTGAAACCTCCGCCTCCTCCCACATTGTCTATTTGTGGTGAAGAAGCTGATGATTCAAGAGTGATTTTCTGTCCTTTGCAGTATAGATCAGAGCCGTAATTCCAAGGGATGGCATTACTGCTTTCATAAGGTACTGGCCCAGGCACTGTGATAGTGACTGGACTGATGGCAGCTGCAGAAGGGACCATGATAGTATGTGGATCATAGTATATCGTGACTGGTGCTCTGATAGGGGTGGCATTTTGTGAGTTGTAGGCAGAATCATTTTCAGGATCATAATAAATTGTAACCGTTGAGACATTTGCTGTTGAAGTTGTAGGAGACATTGTTGGATGGATGGGTATTGTTGTTGTAGGAGATTCTGAATGAAGGGGTGCTAAAGTTGTAGAAGGGATGTTTGCTGATATTTGGTCCGTTGAAGTAACAGATGAAGCATTTGTTGATGAGATCGAAGAGTTGTTTGGAACAATGGTTGTTGTATTTGTAGAAGACTCGGGAATTGTTGTTAAGGAGATTGCTGGATTGGTAGGTATTGATGTTGTGATTTGAAGCAGGCCACTCTGGATGAGACCATCTATGCCATCTCTCAAGTTATCACAACCATTCACTGAAATGTTGCAACAAGCACACCCTAGCTCACATCCCGGGAATATTTGACATTCAAGGAGTTGAGCTTTAATCTCTACCAAGGGTGTCCGAATCTGACCCACACTGGTTATCAAGTAAGACGGCTTGTCTTCCTCAATAGCGTTGATTCTGGGGCCTCCGTGGTTTGGCATAGGGTTCTTGTTAACATTTGGCGGTGGTGCAAAATTTAGAGCCTTAGAATCTACCAAGTCTTGTACCTTCATGTGCAAAGCTCTGCACTTCTCTGTACTATGGCCAGGTGCATTTGAGTGAAAAGCACATCTGGCGCTGGCGTCATAATTTCGGGGCAGACTGGCGGGATCTGGAGGTGCCAACGTCCTTAGCTCGACCAGGTTGAGCTTTAGGAGTTGTGGCAATAATATGGCATAGGGCATAGGGATCGGATCAATCACCCTATTGGCCTGAGAAGGTCTCTGTTGGAACGGTCTTTGCTGATTGTTGTTGCTGGTGTTGTTGTAGTTTCTCTGAGGAGGATACTGAGTTTGTTGCTGATAATTTTGTTGCTGTGGTTGATAAGCTGGTTGTGGATGAATTGGGGCGGGATTGGTGACTGCTGCCACAGACCTATGAACATATTGGGGTCTGCCCCTGTTGGTATGGATAGCATTGGTCTCACCAGTTCTTCTTGGGCCCACAAAAGGCTTCCTTGTGTTGCTGGATGAGCTGGCACCATTGTCATAAATTTTGCCCATTTTTAACAGGCTCTCAATTCTTTCTCCAGCTATAACGACATCTGCAAAGCTGGTAGAAGAAAAGGCAGCTAGCCTATCAATGTATGTCCCTTGGAGGGTGTTCATGAACATATCAACCATCTCCCTCTCTGACATGGGTGGCTGGACAGCAGCAGCAAGCTGTCTCCACCTCTGGGCGTATTCCCGGAAGCTTTCTCTGGATGATTGTGACATTCCCATCAGGAGGGTCCTGTTGGGAGCCATATCCAAATTATACTGGTATTGTCTAATGAAGGCCTCTGCCAAGTCTTTCCAACATCTGATGGTGGCTCTAGTCAGATGAGAGTACCATTCCCTTGAAGCTCCTGTCAAGCTATCCTCGAAATAAAACATCCATAGCTTTTCATCCATGGTATATGCCTTCAGCCTCCCCAGAAAGGATTGTAAGTGGGTCCGTGGACAGGAAGTCCCGTTGTACTTCTCAAAGCATGGTGGTTTAAACTTATGGGGAATCCTGACCCCGTCCACTAAGCCCATGTCCATAACATCAAAACCCAAGGAGTTTTGAGACTCCAAGGACCTTAATTTTTCAGCAATTTCATCTAGTCTTCTGTCATAGGCTTCATCCCCAGCACCCATTACCGTGAACTGATCTTCCTGGGGGTCTTCTTGCAGCACTCTACCTGTAGTAGCATTCCCTTGTACATTAGCGGGGATGTTGATCTCTAGATGAAGGTGGGGTCCAAATACAGGTGGGTTGATATGAGGCTGCACCCTCTCATTGTTGCTTGTCCCACCAGTCCCTAGATGGGGATCTTCCTGAGTCTGCCTCTCTACCAAGGCTCTTAATCTCTCTTGGCTCTGTGCCAATCCATTCATCACCTCCATAAATTGTGTCATCTGATTCCTCATTTCCAATCTCTCATTGGCCATTTGGTTCCTGACCTCTGTAAGGTCCTGTTGTACCTGGTCCATCTGTATACCCGGAAGGTTGTTGCGGGTAGGATATCTGTGTGGACGGTTGAGTGGGAACACCCGTCGTCGAGCAATAGTTCCTGAGATCACAACAGAGTTAGTAACAAAAACAAAACAAACCTACAAAACAAACAAAGGTTAGCATGCAATGCAGTATGCTTATTTGTCTCCAAGGTATCCAGCTTGGCACTTGGTTTTGACCTTTCCAGACCCCTGAGGAAGATGCTTGTGATGTTGCTTGAAAGAAACTCAGATCGAATAAACTGATACATATATTACAAAAAGTAAATGATACATAGTTTGTTTCTTACAAAACATGCCCTCTGAGGGGTCAAAAATACAACATAAAAAAATAAAAGTACACGAAATGAAAGCAACAACAAGCAAAAGTCAGATGCCAAGACCAAACTCATCCTCCTGAACTTCCTTTAGAAGTGCCTCGGTCACAGGATCAGCTGGACGCTCTGTGAGGTTCTTGATAAGGATATTCCTGGTAGTAACAGCTGCAGTTAGCTTCTTGTGTTGACTCTGGTCCTTTGACCTCTTCACTCCAGCTCTAATCTTCAACTCTGAGATCTCTCTCTGGGCTGCTAGCAGGGCTTCCTGTTGCTCTTTTGCACTAGCCTCCAACTGCTCAATCTTATCCTGAGTCCTTTTATCTTCCTGAGTACGAGCTTCAGTGATCCTGACCCACCTAGCTTGACTCTCTTTCAGATACAAATCAGTCCTGGCCTTCTGGAACTGAGCCTCCTTGCAGGCATTCTTCAAGATCTATTCTCCAGCCCTTGACTTCTTGCTGTAGTCTTCTGACTTCTCAATCCTGGCTAGATGCTCCACCTTTAGCTTTTCTAACCTTTCAATGTCCAAGCGACCATCACTCCTCTCCCAGAGGGTCTTCTGTAGAGCCTGAGTCAACTTCTCATTTCTCTCTTTCAAATTCTCAAACTCCTCTAAGCTGACAGTGACAGGAGATGGTGCTGAAGATGATCCAGGTATATCTTCCATGGTGAAGGGCATCCCAGAAAATTGAGCCCTGGCATGGGACCACTCATAGTACTGTGTTGAGGCTACATTGTTGCATCTCCCAAGAATGGTTACTCCTTTAGTCTGGACATTGTCCCAAGCCCAGGACGCTTGCCTGACAATAGCCAGACTAGGCTTAATCTCACAGTAAAGGGTCTCAGCCAAGTCTTGTGCCTTAGGAGTGTGGACCAATGCATAGCCCAATTGTCTTTTGAATAGCAGAGGGTTGTAGTTGATGCAACCCTTTACTCCTATCAGGGGTACATTGGGAAATTGCCCACAACTGGTAATGATGTCTCTGCCTTTTGTGCTTTGAGTGCACCACCTGATATCAACTGAAGTTAAAACAGTGAGTCTTCTGGCCCAATTCCTCTGCTAATGAGGATTCAAAAATGCATCCGTCTTGGGCAAGTGCCTGAGCAACCAGGTATGGAAAAGGGGAGCACAGTACCTCACCAATCTTCCTCTCTGCTTTTCATTCCTTTGGTGGACAGAGTAGTAGAAATCTCCTAGTAAGGTGGGCACTGGGTTCCTCAGGATGAAAAGATGGATGGCATTCTTGCTAACAAACTTAGGCTCATCTGCAAATAATATGATCCCATATATGCTAAGGGCCAATAAAGCACAGACTGCCTTCCATTCTCCTGAGGAGGCCTTCAGGGTGGCCTGGGAAGTCAAGAAATCCAAATGTAGACCAGAGATTCCAGCCTTGGTAGTCATATTTTGCCCAATCAGACAAGGTTCCAGATACAATGTCTTTGCCACTTCTTCATTACTTGGAAAAGCCATCTCAGGGTTGAAGGGGACTCCACCCCTGATAGGTACACCAACCAATGATGAATACTCCTCTAATAAAGGTCCCAACTAAAAATCCTGAAAAGTGAAACACCTCAGAGGGGGATCATAGAACTGCAGGCAAGTATGAATCAGGCTCCTCTGTGAAGGGTCCAAATCCATAACCACATCAAGTATGCCTCCATAATGTTCTCTGAATAGTGGTATATGGTCTGGAGTAATCAAGGTCTGGATCTTCCTGATGTCAGCTAGCTCAGGCTGAAAGAAATGGTAGGAGATATTGCTCTTCTTGGGTGCCATGTTGCTGAAGAAGAGCTGAGACAGATGCTGATGATGGAGAATAACACTGAAGATGGGCCACTGACAGGAAGATGCTGGTGGTGCAGGTGACTGAAGTAGGTAGCTGATAGCTGAAGTAGATACTGATGAGGGTAGGTCTATGCTGATGATGGGGTCAAAACCAAGCCAAAATAAAGTATGGATACCCTGAAAAACAAATAAGCAAATGTTAAAATGATGCCATGGTGATGTATGCAAATGATATGCAAGGGTTTGTGACTGAGCTGGATCTGATTTACTGCCTTGATATAAGTCCATGTATGTTCAAGAAATCCAGATGGAGGTCCATAAGTCCAGTAACCAAGGTGGGGGACTCAAATAAAGAGTCACATGTCCAGGGTTAAAATCACAAGAACTGTCCAAAGTGAAGCATTCTTAAACACAATAGGTAACAGGGTATGATGTGGCCGAGGGTTCCTGCAAACCTGTAAACAGCCCAACCCCCTCACAGGTGATGTTCTAAAACAAGGATCCTCAGACTTGGATCAGTTATGAGAAGTGTAAACACTTCTAACCCGGAGGTACAGTGTTTACAATAACCATAAAAGACCCTCCTCTAATTCACCTCAGTTTCTGAAGGTCATAATAAAGGTCATCCAGACTTAGCAGGCTTCCCAGATAGCCCTAGTACTACAGGAAATCTGCAGCACAGAGTTCTCAAGAAGAAACCCATATCTGAACCGTGTTTCATATTCCCGCACCATACCGAAATGGAATGGGAAAGAACATGAACCACTCTAGCCTAGGTGTCACTCAGGTCCCAGGTATAGGACCTCAACTCTCAATAGAACACCCCCCACCAAAACAACAAAACCAGATCCAGCCAGCACAGTATGACAGTATGATATATGTAAAGCTGTAAGGAAAACAATAAAACAACTGCATATAAAATAAAGCAAACATACAAACACAAATAGCACATAACACCCCAGTAAACACAAATCTATCAAGCACTAGGAGGAACCCACAAAAAGAACCAGAAGCCCTGGTTACAGTATAAGGGTCCCCAGCAGAGTCGCCAAGCTGTCGCTCCCACCAAATGAAGCCGGGTCAAATGGGGTACAGACGCGAACGGTCGGCGAGAGGAGGGTGTGAGAACACACAGGAGTGAACTCACAGGAAAAGGAAAGAGTCGCCGGCTAGGCATTTTTATCCCGGAGGAAAGGCAATGATGCATAGACCTAGAAAAGATATGGATAAGACGGTTGCGAACCAGAGAGACTGAGAAAGGGGGTTGGTTACAACCTGGGAAGGTATTAGCACCTAGATTGTCCGCCGTACTCGACGGGATCCACGCTTAAAAGATTTGTGTTTTAAAGGGGTAGTGTCATTGCAATTCGTGTATAAAGAGAGCTGGAAAAGGATGTACAGGTGTCAGTGTAAAAGAAGTGTAAAGTGTGATATATACAGTGTCAGTGTAAGGATAAGAGTGAAATGCTCATGACTTTGAGGCTTAAAAGAATGAAGCTGGAAGGAGGGGGAATATACAAAGACTTTTGTTCGATAACTGTTAAGTTATGCCTACGTATCCTCTCGTGCAATGAGGAAGTCAGAACACCGTAGTTCGACCCAAAGAGACTGAAAGATGAATTGACTGTGAACTGCTTACTTGTCCATGCTCAAGTGTATGACCTGTCTGGCTCAGGTGCAAACTGTCTTGCATTAGACGGAAGAAGAAAGTTCTCGTTTATGAGTGAATGAGGTGAGAAAAGAATCCCGGAGAAGACGATTATTGTTTGTTTTTGAGTTTTCAGCCTTTTATTGCTTTTTGAATTTTGTCATAAGTTAATGAGCTTAAGCCTAAACCAATGGATTTAGAAAACTCATCGCATCTTCCCTCTGATTAGGGGTAATGAGAATACCTTAAGTGTGAAGTCAGCATCTCACACTTAATCACCTTTTGATGTAGGATTAAGATCATTATCTTACTTGTGATTATTTAGATGTTTTTGTTGTTTTTGTTTAGTGTTAAGTAATGAGATTAAGCCATAATCAGGGATTAAACAGACTCATTACACCATCCTAATAGAAGGATAATAGATGAGAATGTTTAAGCTGAGGAAAGCTCCTCAACTTAATCCATGATTAGGGATTAAACTCATGACAAAACAAGCCTTTGGTTAAGTGGATTTTAGTTAGTGATAAGGTGATGGAGTGAATTTTATGATTTGTAAGACAACTTGAGGGGGACTTGTCCATTAACACTAGGGTTAGTCCTTCTTAACCAGTTAAGGAAGAATTAGAACCCTAATGCAAGGCCCAAGTTACAAGCTTGATGTCTTGATGATTATTAAGTGAATTGATTAAAGGATTTAAACACATTAAGGGTTTAACACTTAGGATTAAAGTTATACACTCCATCCTAATAGAAGGATGCAGGCATAAGCTTAATCACAAAGCCTTAAAGCCTTTAGAGTTTAGTCCCTGATTATGAGATGAGAAGAGAAGACTTAATGAGACACAAAGGTAAAAGCTAAGTGGGGAGACTAATAAAAACCCTAATCATTGTCATGCTTGGTTTTTCCTAAGGTTTGTGAGGTTTAAGAAAGAAATCTTCAATGGAACCACCAGGAAGCAGATGAAAGGATCAGGAGAAGCAAAGTGACTTGCTTCATTTAAGAAGACAAGTCACTTGAAGAAAGAAAGTGAGAAGAAGAAGAATGAGCAAGCTCAATCTCAAACACATAACAAAATGCAGCAAGGATGCATGAAAGAGATGAAAAGAAATTGTGAGAAGTGAAGGCAAATTCACTTCTCAAAGTTACTTACCACCTGAAAAAGTTAGTGAGAAAAATGCAATGCAATGCAAAATGAGATGAAATGGCATGATATAAACCAAAACCAGAAGCACATACATGATATTAATGATGCTATGGGATGATGTGAACATGAAACAAGGCATGGGGATGATCATACAAACTTATGGATGCAAATGGAGCAAGTTTAGAACCATGAACACACATGAAAAGTTATGAAATGCAAATGACATACAACATGGCAAATACATGAAGCGATGATCAAACATACTTTCAATATGTCTTAAGATGTATAATGAATCAAATGGATGCACAAAATGCTATGGCAAGTCAAGGTATGAATGCAAATACAAGATGAATGCAAAAGGAAGCCCAAATTAGGGTTTATGATCAATGCATCAACCAAAAACCAAAATCAGAGGCAAACATCAAGATAAAAAATTGAAAATGCATTCAAAGGAACCCTAATCCTATACAACCTCACTGCCCAAAGGAGGGGTTCTAACTCTTAACCTAATGTAAGTTATGAATTTCCTAAGTTTTCTAGGGTTTTAGGGTACCTTAACAAGAAAAATGTCAAACAAATTGAAAATGAAAGATCAAATCATGCCCATTTAATCTCACAAACTAAATGCTAAACAAAATGCAATGCAAAAAGAATCAAAGTCCAACTCTCAATGGTTAGGCAGAAATGATTTTTTGAAGTTTGGATCAAAATAATGCCTTGAAATGATTTTAATCCCATGAAAAATTCTCAAAAGACATCAAGATCAAAAAAGAAATTTGGTTTGAGGGTTGGACAATGTTTCTAAATGATTATGAAGGTTTCATGAATTTTTTGGTGATTTTTAAATACCTAAAAGTATTTTTAATTAATTAATTAAAAATAAACTTTTAAATGATTTAAAAATATTTTTTAATGCAAAAAATGAAAATAAAAATGTTTTTGGTTTCTGAAAATTAATAAAAGTGTGTATAAAAATTTTCAGAATTTTTAAGATTGTTTTGCTATTTTAAATAAAATGGAGAAAATAAATGAAATAAAAAGAAAATAAAATTGAATTAATGAGAAGTCAAACAGATCAATGGTCAGCATTCAAATGAAACACGCGCGCGTTTGACTTGGCGCCACATCCAAGGGCTGAGATTCAAACTTCCATAATTATGATTAGCCCTAATTAATTATGCCCTAATGACTTTCAGGCGACCGGAACACTGTTCCGGTCGTCTTCTCCGGCCATCTCAAATCTCAAACTCTCTCTACACGCATCCAAAACAAAATCTAACTACCCAGAATTGATCCCCAATTAAAAATGAATCAAACCCCTCAATCAAACAACATTTCTCATTCATTAATCAGCCAAATCGAATCAAAACATTTTTTAGGGCAAAAGTTTCAGACAGTGCATACATCCTGGTTTCTCAACTATTTTCAAAAGTAAGCACATATTCATGATCAGGGGAGTGCATAGAAGCTATTAAGAACTTAAAAACATGTTTCTGGAAAAAAGTTTTGAGTTGACTACCTGAACTGAAGCTTTCGATTCAGGAGCTTTCTGGCTGTTTCTTTGGCTCAAATCCACTCCAATGATCCTCCCAAGAAGCTTACAATGTTTGTTTGAAGTTTGCAATGGCTGGTTTGAGAGATGGCAGGAGTTCTGTTCAAAGGAAGGTGGTGATCGTGTTTTTGATTCTTTGAGTTTCAAGCTATTGTGAAGGGTGCTTTGTGACCAGGAAGGTGTATTGAGTTGATTGGTGAAGTTTGTTTGTATGTTTGTGGCTTGTGTGATGAGTTTCGAATGCTCTTGCAAGATGAGGTGAAAATGAGAATGCTGTGCTATGGAGTGTTTCAGGCTTGTGTTGTAGTTGCTTTGGCTTGCTTTTTGCTTGTATAAACAATTGGGATTGGTCAGAAGATGTGATGTGTGCTTTATTGATTGGTATGGCTCAAGTTGCCAAAATGTCAAAGTTGTGTAAGAGAAGTATGGGCTACTTTCTAGCCAAGTACAAAGAGTGTGTCCTGCGCAGCATGATGTGGGGAAAGGCCTAGGATGATTCAGCAAGCTAGCAAGCAAGTGGATGATAAACTATGATGAGTTTTGCAACTTGCCTTACTTTTGATCTTTGTGAAATATCTTGATCCATAGGCCACAAAAGTGAGAAGTTTCTTGGCCCATTCTGATTTTTAGGTCTTGCATGATCATGTTGTGAAGTTTAGAAATGCATTTGATGACTTAATTTGCCTTGAGAAGTGAATTTGCAACTTTGCCTCTTTGGTGCATAACTTGAAATTTAGTGATTTTTGCCAACTTTGACAAGTCATAACTTTTGATCCAAAATGAATTAGGTCATGTTCTTGTACTTTTTGAAAAGGGAATGATCCATTCTACAACTTTCATGACCAAAGTTTTTCCATTTGAAGCTTTTTTGAATCAAAAAGTAAAGGTTGAAAAAGTTGCCCAAAATGACAATTTCATTAAAAGTCAAACTTCCCAAAAAGTCAACTTTGCAAAAGACTTGAGATTCTTCAATTTTGTGAACTTCCAACATCTTCTATGATCAAATAAAGATCATATACAATCAAAATGATGAAGAACACCCTTTGGTTGGGTCATTGGGGGCCTTAGATGCCCTGATTCTGCACTGACTTGCTTGAAAAGTCAACTCTTGATCAGATGACTTCCCCATGGAATTTCTTCATGAAAATTGATATGCATACTCCCTATACCATATAGAGACCAATAGAAACAAGAATGACCAAAAAATTTGGAGTTATGGCCTTTGAAACCAAAACCCTAATTTTAGGTCATCTGGGCAGTTAAACCTGGCTCTGCCTCCACACCATTTCCAGTTCTTGTGATTCTTTGACATTCTTGACTTTTGAGAGGATATAATATGATGCTTGAACATACATGGACCTCTTGAAGTGATTGATGGCCTTTGGAGTGGCTCAAGAAGCTCTTGGATTGCTCAGATCACAAACCCTAGATGCAGATGACTTTGAATCTATGCAGTGAATCAAAAATGTGATATGAGATGCTATGATTGAGTTTATGCATATGAAATGATCACAAGCCATGGGGTGAATGGGTGAGGGCAAATTTGGGGTGTTTACAGCCTCCTCTGAATGACCTTCGATCTTCAAAGAAGTGGTGGTAGTAAGAAATCAATGAAGATGCTTATTTACATCCTCATTGATTCTTCCGGAGAAAGGCTTGCTCTGTAACTGGCGGATAGTAGATGGATGCAACTGAAAGTGTGCTACATTCACCGGTTGATTAACAATAGTCATCCTGTTAGGCTGAGCATTTGCCCCTCCGTAATCCCCTAAGAGTCTCTCTGCAACAGGTTGATTCCCTGCCATGTTGTCGAATTCTGGGTCAGAGTCACTATGCTCAGAGTGCACAGATATATAATCCTCAGTTTCCTGATTCGGGACACTTGAACCAGTTTTAGCCAGACTATCAATTCTTGCCTTGCAGCGTCTCTCGTGCAAAGCTCTTTCTGGTTCTGTGTCAAAAGAAAATTTAGCTGAGGCCTGACCTCGCATAAACAGTTAGACACGAGTTAGAAAACAAAATTTCAATAACACTAAAATGATATACAAAGAGAATAATAAAATTTTAGTCGCAGAGCAACAAAATTCCAATTGATATAATACCAAACAACTTAGTTCTTTGGCAGTCCCCGGCAACGACGCCAAAAACTTGATCGGAAAATAGCAAGTGTACTATTTTTACCGATGTAGTAATAGAAGGGAGTAACCCCAAATATCGATCTCAAGGACTGCTTAATAAAATAAGTTCTAATGGATTAATTTCAATTAGACAAAAGTTATGGTTAAAAATTTGATTTTAGATTAAATAAAATAAAGTTATTAAAACGTAAACTAAAAAAGAGAGTTTTTACTTATATGAGAATAATGCCAGGGACGGTGTATGATCCGCAATGCGATGACTTAATAATTTCTCAATTTTACAGAGACATGATATAAAAAGTGTCTTTCCTATGTCGATAATGTTTTTCCAAAATTTCTTTAGAGAAAAACCATTGGTATTCTTCCTCGACCTTGATTCCTCAACGGTCACAGAAGAATATCAAGCAATAATTCTGACATAAAATGGTTTTCACAAAATATTCCAATTCCTCAGTAATATTTACCGTGATAAAATTTATGCAACAAGGTTAGGATGGTTGGTCAGACCAAATCCTAACCACGATCAATTATCCAATTTTCCAATAAAGACAAAGCATTAAGACATTGCATAAAATAAAGAAACGGATTTAATCGCATAATCTCACAATCAAGAATTCAAATTGTCATTACATAAAGCAAATCAGGGACACCCCCTGGCATTGGGGGGTTTATCCACTCATGTTCATAACGAAAATAAAAACAGAGCAAGAATATAGAGACATTACAATTAACGTAGGATTTGTTGGATCGTCAATCGCTTCCGCTCTTGATCAATCCTTCTTCTCCCGTTATCGTTCAAATCCCAAAATCCCCAAAATCCAAAAAGTCCAATTTTACAGTCATAAACATCTAATATAAATCAGTCTTCCAAAAACACCGCGAAAAGTCCAGAATGCCCTTGCAGCAACAAAATATAAGATTTTCTTCTGGCCTTCACAACACGGGCACCCGTGTTGTGCCTCTAGGTCTTCTTAATTCAGCCTCTTCTTCATATGCTATGACACGGGCTGTGTCATACAACACGGGCACCCGTGTCACAGCACTGGTTTCTCCTTTTTCTTTCACAAACTTCCTCCTCAGCTGGTCTTCACAACACAGGTCGTGTTGTACAACACTGGCACCCGTGTTGTGCTTCTGATATCCTATTTTGCTGTCATTTTATCACGCTCGGATCATCTTTTCGAATGCTTCGAACAAACGATTAGATATTGACCTGAAAACACATCAAAAACAACCATATAACCCATACCAAAGATAAAAAGAAATAAAACGATTAAAACTAAACTTGCATGCTACATTAAGAAAACTACGACGAAACATGAACGGAATACTTCAAACGAACGAAATTAAACTCAAAGGACAATGAAAATCGGCTAGAAAACTACAACTAAATATCACTGATCAAGCATCCCAACACTTGTAAAAGTAATGGCTTTACCACTTGGAGTAGACCCACCAGGCTGATAACCCAATCCAAAATTGTCGTCTTTCTTATCTAATTCCAGCAATTTTCCCCAGCCTTGGGCGCTTCCTGACTGAACCACTTCCTTTGCCTGCTTGTAGGAATGGATGGAGGTACCTTCTTTCTCACTGCTCTTCTCTACTGGAGTCAGAATGCTGACATTAACTGCTTCGAAGGCTTGACACAGAGTCTCGTGGATCTCTCCGTCCATCTATACATACTTGAAAGTTGATAAGTGGCTTACAAAGATGTCTTCCTCTCCGCACACAGTGATTACTTGGCCATCAACCACATATTTGAGCTTTTGATGCAGAGTGGAAGTTACATCCCCAGCAACATGAATCCATGGGCGTCCCAACAAGCAGCTGTACGCGGGCTGAATGTCCATGACGTAGAAGATACTTTTTAATACTTGAGAACCTATTTTCACGGGTAACTCAACTTCTCCAAACACTGACCTTCTGGACCCATCAAAAGCTTTGACGATCAAATCACTGGGTCTTAGGACAATACCATCAACATTGAGCTTCATTAATGCTTTCTTCGGAAGTACATTAAGAGAAGAGCCTGTGTCAACAAGGACATGCGACAACACAACACCCTTGCACTCCATAGTAATATGTAGTGCTTTGTTATGGTTATGGCCCTCTGACGTGAGGTCTCTATCTGTAAAGCCCATCCTATGGCTTGCATTCACACTGCCCACTATAGCTTCCAGTTGATTAACAGTTATTTCTTGAGGAACATAGGCCATCTGCAGCACTTTCAGCAAGGCTTCTCTATGTGCGGGAGAACACATCAGCAAAGACATAATGGATATCTTGGAAGGTGTCTGGTTCAACTGTTCAACCACCTTATAATCACTCTTTTTAATTATGTACATAAATTCCTCGACCTCCTTCTCAAAGGTACCCTGTCCAGCAGCAGGAGTTGTTGTCTCTTCAGTCACAGTTTGCTTTCCTTTAGCCCTTGTCGAAGCCTCAGCCTCAGGATCCCCTCTCAGAACCGGGGGAGCAAATAGACGACCACTTCTCGTAAAACCTCCAACCCCTCCGACGTTCACTACAGTCGGGTCAATAGTAACAGACTTACTCTCCACTTTCTGTCCAGCCACGTACACATCTGAGCCGTAATGCCATGGAATGGCTTTATCATCTGTATAAGGAACAGGCCCAGGCACGGTGATAGTCATAGGACTAACTTCAGGAGCATAAATGGTCACAGGCTCTCTTCTAGCAGGCATCTCAGCTGCATCATAGAATATAGTTATAGTGGACACATCATCAACTTCACTATCAACTTTGTCAAACTACAAAGATCCTTCATCAATCATATTCTGCAATCCTCTCTTCAGGTCTTCACACCCGTTCTCTGAATTCAAACATTTCTCACAATCAGGACTGCATCCTGGAAACACTTGTCCTTTCAATAGCCTCTCTTTCACTACCAACAACGGAGTCTTCAATTCTTCTACACTCAGAATCAGACTTAACTTCTCACCACCCTCAACAACATTGATTCTAGCCCCTCTGTGGTTCGGAATAGGGTTTGAAGTAACATTCGGTGGTGGTGCGAAGTTAATCGCATTGGAGTCTATCAGATCTTGAACTTTGTGCTGTAGCGCCCTGCACTTCTCAGTTGAGTGCCCGGGTGCCCCTGAATGGAAAGCGCATCTAGCATTGACATCGTACCCCACTGGAGGCTCTCCAGGTGGTGGTGGTGCCAATGTTCTAAGTTGTATCAAATTCAGGTCCAACAATCTTGGTAGCAAAGCAGCATATGTCATGGGGATTGCCTCAAGCACCCTATTAGCCGGGCGAGTCTGCCTTGGCTGATAAGGTCTTTGTTGATAGTTGTTACGTTGTGGATGTTGTTGTTGTTGTTTGTTGAGGTTGCATTTGCTGCACAGGACTAGAAGGAATTGTGACTGCTGCCACCTGCTCATATGACCTTCTATATCCTCGGCCCCGTCCTCGTCCAAACACAACATTGTTCTCACCTTCCCTCCTTCTCGGGGGTCCTCCGAAAGCTTTTCTTACTCCATTCGAACTGCTCGCACTTGTATCCTGAATTTTTCCCATCTTTAACAAAGTCTCGACTCTCTCTCCAGCAATTACTATATCATTGAACTTGGTGGCCGAACAAGACGCCAATCTTTCGATAAACACTCCTTGCAATGTCCCCATGAACATATCAGCCATCTCATTCTCCAACAATGGTGGTTTCACCCTGGCAGCAAGCTGACGCCACCTTTGAGCATATTCTTTGAATCCCTCCTTAGCAGTTTGAGACATGTTTTGCAGTTGAGTGTGATTTGGAGCCATGTCCAAATTATACTGGTATTGTCTCACGAAAGCCTCTTCCAGGTCCTTCCAGCTCTTAATGTTGACTCTGCTTAGCTTCATATACCATTCCAAGGAGGCCCCAACCAGGCTGTCCTGGAAATAGTACATCCATAGCTTTTCATCATCAGTGTGGGCAGCAATCCTTCCTACAAAGGATTGAAGATGAGTCTTGGGACACGTCGTGCCGTTATACTTCTCGAAAGTTGGGACCTTGAACTTGTAAGGGATTCTAACCCCTGGAACCAAGCTCAAGTCAGTAATGTCGAATCCCAAAGAGTTATGAGATTGAATAACCTTGATCTGTTCTGCCATCTCCTCAAACTTCCTGTTCATTTCAGCCCCCTGACCTTCATTTTTGTCCAGCAGAGTGAACTGCTCATCTTGACCGTCCATCTGTACATTGTTCAGTCCATCATTGATTATGGTAACCCCTGGCTGTGTTACAGGAATTTCAACCTGACGGGCGCCCGCACCGTTACAATTACCTCCATCAGCAGTACCGTTGTTCCTGGCTTGACTATTCTCAACCAACTCCCGCAGACACTCTTGATTCTGACCCATGCCTGCCATCAAGGTCATGAAATTGTCCATCCTTAGTCTCAAGTCAGCTAAGTCAGCTTGCATTTGATCCATGACTCTCTCTCTCTCTGTTGACCTTTGTTGGATATCTGTGGGTGACTGGCTATTCTCGAACTTTCCGGGGAGCTATAGTGCCTGAAACAGAAAAGACGTTAGGAACTGGTGGCCATACCTGCAAAACAAAGAAACAGGTGATATGTATGCAATGCAGTTGTTTATGTTTTCAATCCCAGGTCATTCATGCCCCGGCTCCGGTATTTAGCAAAGAAAACCAGATGGATACTGATCCTCGACTTTCAGAAACCGTCGCATAGAAACCACATTCAAACCAAAACAGCAGGCACAAAAAAAATGGTGAACTGAAAAACTGCATAACATAAATCAGCCTATTAGACAAACATAACAGAATTCCCCGTAGGGTACAAGTTTCTAAACAAAAAAGCAAACAACCAGGATTCCTACAACATGCCTGTAGGTAATCCAAATACAAGGAAAACAAACTAAGAAGCAAAACCACTGCCTGAGGACCCTGAACCTCCTTCGCTAAGTCCCAACTCAGACCTAGCCTTCTTGACTCCATCCATCAACTTGAGGTCTTCAATCTCTTTAAGTGCTACTTCTAAGGCTTGCTGACTATCTGCTAACTGCTGAGTCTTCTCCCTTCGAATCTGGTGGGCTTGTTCCACTTCTTCCTTCTTGAAAGTCATTTTCACCTCGAAAAATTCTTCTTTTTCTTTATAGCTCTTCAACTCCTGCTCTCTTTGTCCCTGCAACCAGACAATAGACTGACGAGTTTCCTTGAGGGTCTTCGAAGTCTTCTTTCGTTCAGCTTCTCTTTTTGCTTCCATCATACCTAACCTGTGAAAGTGAGCTTCCCTTCCAGCAAAGTCTTTCTCTTTAGCCTCCAAGGTGGTCTGCATCTTCTGCAATTTCTCATCAGCTTCATTCTTGGCCCGGTTGGCAAGATGATACAGATTAACCATTTCAGTGTTCTCCACCCTGACTTCATGCAGCTGGGCTTCCAACTTCTTGAACTCTTCTAAAGACACAGTATCAGTAGACTCAGCAACTGGAGGAACTGGAGGTGAGAATGGCAGCAATACCCTTCTGGATCTGTCTTTCAACCAAGCCTCATACTCCAGGAAAGTCTGATTGTTGCACTTTCCAAAGCTAGCTATCCCTTCTCCCTTGATACACTTCCAAGCTCTAGCAAATTTCCTCACTAAAGGAATATTGTCCTTTACATGGAAGTAGAAAATAGGGGTCAACTTCAATTCTTCTGGTACCTCACTCAAGGCATTTCCCAATTGTCTTCTTAACAAGATTGGATTGTAATTGATCCCTCCAGTTACTCCCAATAAAGGTACACTAAGATAGCTCCCACAGCTAGTGATGAAACGTGCACCTTGAAGCCTCTGAATAATCCACCTGACATCCTTGGTAAGCAACTTTTCCAGCTTCTGCGCCCATACCAAGGTATGATCACTAAACACTCCAGTACTAGGCAGATGCCTCATGAACCACATATGAAATAAAGGAGCGCAACAACGAACTAAACCTCCCCTTTTCTTCTCAGTCTTGTAGTGCACCGAGTAATACTAATCTCCGAGCAGCGTAGGCACAGGATTCTTCAGCAAGAAGAGATGTATGGCATTCATATCTATGAACTTCTCCATATCTGCAAACAAAATAATGCCATAGATAGAAAGGGCCAAGATAGCACAAACAGAATCCCATTCTTCCTCAACAGCCAACTCTTCCACCTTCTTTACTAAAGCCTCTAAAGAAAACCCAGGTACACCTCCCTTAATGATAGTCATAGAATTCACAGCAGAAGTGCTCAAATAAAGAGCCTTGGCAACAGCCTAAGGTGCAGGTCTACTCATCTCAGCATTGAATGGAATCTGGTCTCGAACAGGAACTCCCAAGATCAAAGCATACTCCTCCAGCAAAGGACCTAACTGAAAATCAGGAAAAGTGAAACAACGGAGCTGAGGATCATAGTACTGAAGCAGGGTATGAATGGCACTTCTCTCAGAAGGATCTAGCTCTACCACCACATCCAGAATACTCCCATAAGCCTTCCTGAACCTCTCTATATGATTGGGTGTGATCAGCTTCACCATCTTCTTTAACAGGCCAACCTTAGTGTCAAAAAACTTGAAATGAATATTCTGCTTGCGAGGATCTTCCATCTCTGAACAGGATACCAGAACCGGAAGCAAGGATATGAACCTGTGAACGAAAACAAAACATGATTAATGATGCAATGATGCAATGATGCAATGCAAATGCAAATGCAAATGCAAAGACATATGATCCATCTAGGACTGTCTGGAATCTGGATGCCAAGGCTAAGTGATCAGAAACCCAAATCCTCTGAATAACAACCCATAAACACTCAGATAATCTCAGGTACTCCCAATCAAGAACCAGATAAACTCAAGAACTCCGGAACCAAAGTAACTGTATCAGACATAAGACTGCACTGGTAACAAAGGTATGATGAGGTCAAGGGTTCCTGTAAACCTGTAAACCCATCCCAATCTCACGGGTGTGCTCCGGGTCAAACATCACGGACTCTCAAAGCCGAATAGCAATAATACTTTCACCATTACCAAGAAATGGCTCAAGACCAAATCAGGGAATCGGTTAGGCATTATGTACTACGCAGGGAGGCCTCAGCTGAGTCCGGGAAAAACAAGCATCCCTTATAAGTCCCCTGCTTCAAGCGCTGAAATCGAGAAACAATAGTACATTCAGCCCGTAGGATACAGTACTAATGTCATACGACCAGATGCTTTGACTGAGTTCCTATAAGAGAACCAGACCATCCTATGCGAGCCCCCAATGGACCCTCGGGTGCGAATGAGTTTGCCACAAAATGTGGTCTGCCACTGCCACCACTGGAGAGGGTTGTTTCCACAAAGGTTCTCAATGATCGGTCCACAGATGCCCATAACTATCAAGGTCCTATCCTGAAGTGGGGGAAATCTCCACACAAGATATTTCCAAGACGGTCGCAATCTGGGCGTGAAACACATCGCCACTCATCATGTCACATGTGAGTACAATATGTCCACTTTAATCCTATAGTGCACTCAAGTCGGGTACTTGGCTTATTGTAAACACCCCAAATTTGCCCTCACCCATTCACACCATGGCTTGTCATCATCTCATATGCATAAATACAATCATATCATCTCACATCTCATTTTTTTTGATTCACTGCATAGTTTCTAAGGCATCTGCACCTAGGGTTTGTGATCTGAGCAATCCCAAGACATCTTGAGCCATTCCAAAGGCCACCAATCATCTCAAAGGGGTCCATGTGTGTTCATATGTCATATTCCATCTCTTCAAAGTCAAAAATGCAGAGGAATCACAAGGACTAGGGTTTGAGTGGATGCAGAGCCAGGTCAAACTGCACAGTTGACTGAAAATTAGGGTTTTGGTTTCAGAGGCCATAACTCCAAATTTTTTGGTCATTCTTGTTTCCATTGCTCTTTATATGGTATAGGGAGTATGCATATCAATTTTCATGAAGAAATTCCATGGGGAAGTCACCTGATCAAGGGTTGACTTTTCAGACAAGTCAGTGTAAAATCAGGGCATCTGAGGCCCCCAATGACCCAACCAATGGGTGATCTTCATCATTTTGAGTGTATATGATCTTTATTTGATCATGGAAGAAGGTTGAAATTCATAGAAATCAAGAATTTAGGGTTTTTGCAAATGTTGACTTTTGGAGCATAGTTGACTTTCTCAAGAATGCATCATTTTAGGTCATTTTTCAAGCCATGATTCTTGATCCAAAGATGCTTCAAATGGAAAAACTTTGGTCATGAAAGTTGTAGATCTCATTTTTCCCTTTTCAAAAAGTACAAGAACATGATCAAACTCTTCTTGAATCAAAAGTTATGGCAAGGCAAAGTTGGCTAAAATCATTAATTTTCAAGGCATGCTCCAAATGGGAATTTTGCAAAGTCATGAACCAATGCATATTGTGACCTCTAATTCATTCCAAACCAGTATGCAAACATCATGTAAGTCCTAAAATTCAGAATGAACTAGGCATTGCTCATGTTTCATGACTTTTGGAACAAGATTTTCACATGTGAACCAAAGTTACAACAACTTGCAAAAGCACTCATAACATTTCACCAACTCGCTGCCTTGAATGTTGGACCAAGCCTAGCCTTTCCCTTCACTTTGCTGCGCAGACCATGCCCTTTGTACTTGGCTAGAAGTTGCCCATGCCCTATCTTACAAGAAGTTGACATATTTGCAAAAGTGGCTACACCTATCCATAAAGCACAAGTCACATCCTCTGACCAATGAGAGAGGTTTTTGTGGACAATTTGCAAGCCATTCCATGTACTAAGCAAGGCTGAAGCTCCCTCACACAATGACATTCACAAAAACACACCACATTGCAAGTTGCTTCGAATCTGCCTCCACAGCCACAAAAACACCCAAGCCAACTTCACCATTCAACTCACCTTGCTCCATAGACCACAAAGCACCAAGAACCCAAGCCTAAAACAGCCAGAACATCCCACTGCCATTTCTCACTTCATTTTGCAGTTTCATTCGAAACTCTCACCACAGCTTGCAAACATACAAACAAACACTCCAGACCTCCTCCATTCATCCTCAGGATCACAAACAACCATTCACAATGACCTGAAAGTGCCTGGAACACCATAGCCATTTCTGACTGAACTGAAGCAGGAGCTTTCGAAACTCACTATCCAGCCAACTTAAACTCTCATTGAGCATTCAAACATCTTCTGGGGATCAAGTGGAGTGGTTTGTACTGAAAGGAGAGGCCAGAAAGTCATCCAGGTGAAAGCTCCAAATCTCAGGTAGCTTGAAATTATTTTTTCCAGAAATCATTTTTCTTGTTACAAACTTGTTCTATGTGATTCACTGATTATCCTGATGTCATTGGTTTTGAAAATGGCTTTGATTTGAGAGTTTAATTTGTCTATGAAACCTGCGTGCCCTAGTTTCCATTTTCTTCGATTCATCTTGTTTAGGAAGAAGAAATGTGTTTTGAGAGAGGGGTTTGATTCGTGAGAGGATGGAGATCATTTCTATGTTCTTAGTTTTCATTTTTGATACGATTTGAGGGGTTTGGGAAGTTTTCAGGTGAGCTGCTCGCCGGAGAAGACGACCGGAAGTCTTCTCCGGCAGCCTGAGAGTGATTAGGGTTAATTATCATTAATTAGGCAGCTTTGAATCTGGTCCCTTGGATGGACTCTCCCGCGCGCGAATGAAAGGCTGAGATGAGCCATTAGAAACCCTAATCCTGGTTATCCATTTAATTCCTGATTAATTAATTCATAATTCTAATTTAACCAAGTTTGAATTTGGACCACAAGATCACGCGCCAAGTCAATGGTCCCCTCCCCAGATTGCATCTCAGCCTCTCATTCTGATTACTTTCACTTTTATTTAATTTTTATTCATTTTCTTTTCAATTAACTTGCATATTTAATTTAAAATAGCAAAAAATACATAAAAATTATGAAACTTTTTCCTCTGAGTTTTATTAATTTTTATGACACAAAAATATTTTTATTTTATTTTTATCATCAAAAAAGTATTTTTAAATATTTAAGAGATTATTTTTAATTGATTAATGGGAATTAATTAATTAAAAATACTTTTAGGTATTTAAAAATTACAAAAAAATTCATGAAATGTTCTAAGACATTTAGAAACATTGTCCAATCTTCAAACCAAATTTCTTTTTTGATCTTGATGCATTTTAAGAATTTTTCATTGAATTAAATCATTTTTTATGCATTATTTTGGTCATGGGTTCAAAAATTCATTTCTGCCTATTGGAGAAGGTTTGGACATTGATTCTTTTTGCTTTGTTTTGTGTTTAGCATATAGTTTCTAAGATAAAATGGCCATAATTTGATCTTGCATTTTCTTTTTGTTTGACATTTCTTTTGTTAAGAACCCTAAAAAACCCTAATAACTTAGAAAAATCATAACTTGAGTTTGGTTAGGAGTTGAGAGTTCCCCTTTGGGCAGTGGTTCATTATAGGTTTAGGGTTTCTTTGGATAGCATTTTCCATTTTTTATCTTAGGGTTTGCTTCTGTTTTGAGTTTTGGTTTGATGTTTGATCCATGAACCCTAATTTGGGCTTTCTCTTGCATCCTTCTTGCATACTCTTGCATAACATGACTTGTCTTTGCATTTTGTGCATGCCTATGATTCATTTGACATCTTAAGACACATAGAAAGCATGTTTGATCATTGCATTACATATTTGCCATGTCATTTGTCTTGTATGCTTCATAACTTTTCATGTTCATTCATGCTCCTTAACCTGCATCATCTGCATCCATGATCTTGTATGAACATATCCATGTCTTGCCTCATGTTTGCAGCACCTCATAGCATCATTTTCATCATCAATATGCTTCTGGTTTGGTCTAGCATCATGCCATTACATCCCATCTTGCATTGCATTGCATTTCTTTCTAACATTTCAGGTGGTAAGTAACCTTGAGAAGTGAATTTGCCTTCACTTCTCATAACCTTTCTTCTCATCTCTCTTGCATCCATTGCTGCATTTCTATATGTGTTTGAGTTTGAGCTTGCTCATTTTTGTTCTTCCTACTTTCTTTCCTCAAGTGACTTGTCTTCTTGAATGAAGCAAGTCACTTTGCTTCTCTTGATCCTTTCATCTGCTTCCTGGTGGTTCCATTGAAGACTTCTCTTGTAAACCTCACAAACCTTAGGAACTACCAAGCATGACAATGATTAGGGTTTTGATTAGTCCCCCCTCTTAGTTTTACCTTTGTGTCTCTTTTGAGTCTTCTCTTCTCATCTCATAATCAGGGACTAAACCCTAAAGGCTTTAAGGCTTTGTGATTAAGCTTATGCCTGCATCCTTCTCTTAGGATGGAGTGTATAACTTTAATCCTAAGTCTTGAACCCTTAATGTGTTTAAATCTCTTAATCAATTCACTTAATAATCATCAAGACATCACACTTGTAACTTGGGCCTTGCATTAGGGTTCTAATTCTTCCTTAATTGGTTAAGAAGGACTAACCCTAGTGTTAATGGACAAGTCCCCCTCAAGTTGTCTTACAAATCATAAAATTCACTTCATCATCATACCATTAAATAAAATCCACTTAATCAAAGGCTTGTTTTGTCATGAGTTTAATCCCTAATCATGGATTAAGTTGAGGAGCTTTCCTCAGCTTAAACACCCTCATCTATTATCCTTCTATTAGGATGGTGTAATGAGTCTGTTTAATCCTTGATTATGGCTTAACCTCATTACTCAACACTAAACAAAAACATCAAAAACATCTAAATAATCACAAGTAGGTTAATGATCTTAATCCTGCACCAAAGGTGATTAAGTGTGAGAATCTGACTCCACACTTAAGGTATTCTCATTACCCCTAATCAGAGGGAAGATGTGGTGAGTTTACTAAATCCATTGGTTTAGGCTTAAGCTCATTAACTTATGACAAACTCTCAAAAGCAATAAAAGACTGAAAACTCAAAAACAAACAATAATCGTCTCCTTTGGGATTCTTTTCTCATCACCTTCACTCACAATCGAGAACTTGCTTCTTCCGTCTAATGCAAGACAGTTTGCACCTGAGCCAGACAGGTCATACACTTGAGCATAGGCAAGTAAGCAGTTCACAAGTCAATTCATCTTTCAGTCTCTTTGGGTCGAACTACGGTGTTCTGACTTCCTCATTGCACGAGAGGATACGTAGGCATAACTTAACAGTTATCGAACAAAAGTCTCTGTATATTCCCCCTCCTTTCAGTTTCATTCTTTTAAGCCTCATGATCTTGAGCATTTCACTCTGTTCTTACACTGACACTTCATTTATACACTTCACACTTCTCTTACACTGACACCTGCACATCCTTTTCCAGCTCTTTGACACACAAATTGCACTGACACTACCCCTTTAAAACACAAATCTTTTAAGCGTGGATCCCGTCGAGTACGGCGGACAATCTGGGTGCTAATACCTTCCCAGGTTGTAACCAACCCCCTTTCTCAGTCTCTCTGGTTCGCAAACCGTCTTATCCGTATCTTTCTAGGTCTATGCAGCATTACCTTTCCTCCGGGATAAAAATGCCTAGCTGGCGACTCTTTTCATTCTCCAGTGAGTTCACGGCTGTGTGTTCTCATTGTCCCTCTCGCCGACCGTTCGCGTCTGTACCTTCATTTGATCCAGTTTCATTTGTCGGGAGCGACAGCTTGGCGACTCTGCTGGGGACCCTTATACTGCAACCAGGGCTTCTGGTTCTTTTTGTGGGTTCCTCCTAGCGCTTGTTTGATTTGTGTTTACTGGGGTGTTATGTGCTTGTATTTATTTTTGTTTATTGCTTTATGTACAGTTACTTTACTGCTTTCTTTATTGCATTTATTTATATCATACTGTCATTGCTGCTGGCTGGATCTGGTTGTTTGCCTTGGTGGGTGGGTGATTCATTGAGAGTTAAGGTCCTATACCTGGGACCTGAGTGACACCTAGGCTAGAGTGAATCATATTCTTTCCCATTCCATTTCGGTCTGGTGCGGGAATATGAAACACGGTTCAGATATGGGTTTCTTCTTGAGAACTCTGTGTTGCAGATTTCCTGCAATGCTAGGGCTATCTGGGAAGCCTGCTAAGTCTGGATGACCTTTTAGTATTGACCTTCAGAAACTGAGGTGAATTAGAGGAGGAATTGTTATGGTTATTGTAAACACTGTACCTCCGGGTTAGAAGTGTTTACACTTCTCATAACGGATCCAAGTCTGAGGATCCTTGTTTTAGAACACCACCTGTGAGGGGGTTGGGCTGTTTACAGGTTTGCAGGTACCTTGACCTCAGAATACCCTGTTACTTTGACTTTGTTAAGAATACTCCATGTTGGACAGTTCTTGTGATTCTAAAACCTTGGACTTGTGGCTCTTTATTTGAGTCCCCCACCCTGGTTACTGGATTTTTAGACCTCCATCTGGAATTCTTGAACACACATGGATCTATACCAAGGCAGTTAATCAGATCCAGCTCAGTCACAAACCCTTTGCATATCATTTGCATACATACTCATTGCATCATATTAACATGTGCTTATTTGAATTTCAGGGTATCCATTTTCATCTGGTTTTGGTTTTGACCCCATCTGCAGTTTTGACCTATCTCCACCAGTACTTGCTTCAGCTTGTCAGCCATATACTTCAGTTACTTGCACTATCCAGCCAGTGGCCCACTTCTCAACATCTTCATCAGCACTCTACTCAGTCTTCAGCATCATGGCTCCAGAGAAAAGCAACATCACCTATCATTTCTTCCAACCAGACTTATCAGACATCAGGAGGATCCAAACCCTGATCACTCCAGATCACATACCTTTATTCAGGGAGCATTATGGGGATATACTTGACTTGGTCATGGATCTGGACCCATCCCAGAGGAGTTTGATCCACACCTGCATTCAGTTTTATGACCCTCCATTGAGATGCTTCACCTTTCAAGACTTTCAGTTGGGGCCTCTATTAGAAGAATACTCATCTTTGGTTGGTTTGCCTATCAAGAAGGAAATCCCTTTCAACCCTGAAATGGTCTTTCCCAGCAATGGAGAGGTGGCAAAAGCTCTGCACCTGGAACCTGCTTTGATTGAGCAGCATATGACCTCTAAAGCTGGGATCCCTGGTTTTCATCTTGACTTCCTGATTTCCCAAGCTAGTCTGAAGGCCTCCCTGGGGGAGTGGAGAGCTGTTTGTGCTCTGTTGGCCTTAAGTGTATATGGAATTGTGTTGTTTGCAGATGAGCCTCGATTCATCAGCAAGAATGCAATCCATTTGTTCATCCTAAAGAACCCAGTGCCAACTTTGCTAGGAGATCTCTATTACTCAGTACATCAGAAGAATGAGAAGCAGAGGGGAAGGCTAGTGAGGTGTTGTGCTCCATTATTCCATGCTTGGCTTCTTAAACATCTACCCAGGACAGATGCATTCCTAAATCCTCATCAGCAAAGCAACTGGGCTAAGAGGCTCACTACCCTAACTTCAGCAGATATCAGATGGTGTACTCAAAGCACCAAGGGTAGAGATATCATCACCAGCTGTGGGCACTTTCCAATGTGCCCTTAATAGGAGTTAAGGGAAGTATCAATTATAACCCTCTGCTGTTCAGGAGGCAACTGGGCTATGCACTGGTCCATACTCCTAAGGCACGGGACCTGGTGGAGACTCTCTATTATGAGAACAAGATCAGTTTGACTGTTGTTAGGCAGGCTGCCTGGGCCTGGGATAATGTCCAAACCAAGGGAGTCACCATTCTGGGAAAGTGTAATAATGTGGCATCAGTCCAATATTATGAGTGGTCCCATGCCAGGGCCCAATTCTCTGGAATGCCCTTCACCATAGAAGACATGCCTGAGTCATCTTCAGCACCACCCCCTGCCACTATCAGTTTGGAGGAGTATGAGAGTTTGAAGGAAAGAAATGAGAAGTTAACCCAGGCTTTGCAGAAGACCCTCCGGGAGAGGAGTGAAGGTGTGAGGGAGATTGAAAGATTGGAGAAGTTGAGGGTGGAACACTTGACTAAAATTGAGAAGTCTGGAGATTATATCAACAAGTCTAAAGCTGGTGAGCAGATTCTGAAGAATGCTTGTAAAGAAGCCCAGTTCCAGAGAGCAAGAACAGACTTGTACTTGAAGGAGAGTCAAGCCAGGTGGGTCCGGATCACTGAGGCCCGTACTCTAGAAGACAAGAGAGTTCAGGACAAGATGGAGCAGATGGAAAAAGCCCTGGCAGCAGCCCAGAAGGAAATATCAGAGCTAGAAATCAGAGCTGGAGTGAATAGGTCTAAAGACCAAAGTCAGAGCAAGAAGTTGACTGCAGCTGTTGCAACAAGAAACCTTCTCATCAGAAGTCTCACGGAGCGTCCGGCTGATCCTGTGACAGAGGCACTTCTCAAGGAAGTTCGTGAGGATGAGTTTGGCCTTGGAGTTTGATCATTTGCTTGTTGTTCTTCCTATTCCATGTACTTTTGCTTTTTGTGATGTATGTTGACCCCTTTAAGGGCTGGTGTTGTAAAAAGAACAAGTTGTATTATTTCATCTTATGTAATATATTTGTGTTGGTTTGTTCCACCTGAGTTCACTTCAAGAGCAACTTCAACAGCAACATCTTCAAGGGTCTGGAAGGGTCAAAACTGAAGACCAAACCGGATACTTTGAGAGCAAATAAGCATAACTGCATTGCATACTAACCCTTTTGTTTGTTTTGTAGGTTTTTGTTTTGTTGTTACTAACCTCTGTTGTGAATCTCAGGAATTATTGCTCGCCGCCGGGTATTTCCCCTCAACAGGCCACACAGGTACCCAACTAGAAATAACCTTCCGGGAATTCAGATGGATCAGATGCAGCAGGACCTTACGGAGGTCAGAAACCAGATGGCCAACGAAAGGTTGGAGATGAGAACGCAGATAACACAGTTCATGGAAGTAATGAACAACTTGGCTCAAAGCCAGGAGAGGCTCAGAGCTTTGGTGGAAGGGAGGAATCAAGAGGAACCCCATGTGGGAACTGCCGGCACAAGTAACAATGAACGGGTGCAACCCCATGTTAACCCTCCTGTGTTTGGCCCACATCTACATCCTGAGATTAACATTCCTGCAAATGTTCAAGGGACAGCCACTGCAGCCAGGGTACTTCAAGAAGACCCTCAGGAGGACCAATTTACAGTAATGGGTGCTGGAGAGGAAACTTATGATAGACGGTTGGAAGAAATAGCTGAGAAGTTGAGGTCCTTAGAATCTCAAAATTCTTTGGGTTTCGACGTCATGGACATGGGTTTGGTAGACGGGGTCAGGATTCCCCATAAGTTCAAGCCTCCTTGTTTCGAAAAGTATAATGGGACTTCATGCCCCCGGACTCATTTGCAATCATTTCTGGGGAGGCTGAAGGCCTATACAATGGATGAGAAATTGTGGATGTTCTATTTTGAAGATAGCTTGACTGGAGCTTCGAGGGAGTGGTATTCCCATCTGACAAGAGCAACAATTAGATGCTGGAAGGACCTGGCAGAGGCCTTCATCAGACAGTATCAGTATAATCTAGACATGGCACCCAATAGGACTCTCCTAATGGGCATGTCACAGTCGTCAAGGGAAAGTTTCCGAGAATATGCCCAGAGATGGAGGCAATTGGCTGCTGCCGTTCAACCACCAATGTCTGAGAGAGAAATGGCAGACATGTTTATGAACACTCTCCAGGGAACGTATATTGACAGGTTGGCTGCTTTCTCCTCCACCAGCTTCGCAGATGTTGTCATAGCTGGGGAGAGAATTGAAAGCCTGTTAAAATGGGTAAGATCTCTGATAATGGTGCCAGTTCGTCCAGCAGTACGAGAAAGCCTTTTGCAGGCCCGAGAAGAGCTGGCGAGACCAATGCCATTCACACTAACAGGGGTAGGCCCCAATATGTTCAGAGGTCAATAGCAGCAGTCACTATCCCTGCTCCAGCTCATCCTCAGCCCGTCTATCAACCTCCGCAACAAAACTTCCAACAACAACCTCAGTATCAGCAGAATCAATATCCTCCAAGAAACTACAACAGCAACAACACCAACAACAACAGTCAACAAAGGCCATTCCAACAGAGGCCATCTCAAGCTAACAGAGTGATCGATCCGATCCCAATGCCATATGCTACTTTGCTGCCACAACTTCTGAAACTCAACCTGGTTGAGCTAAGAACGTTGGCACCCCCGGATCCCAATAGCCTACCAAGAAACTATGACTCTAATGCTAGGTGTGCTTTTCATTCAAACGCACCTGGTCACAGTACAGAAAAATGCAGGGCTCTGCATATGAAGGTACAAGACTTGGTAGACTCCAAGGCTCTGAATTTTGCGCCTCCGCCCAATGTCAATAAAAACCCTATGCCAAACCATGGTGGTCCCCGAATTAACGCTATTGAAGAAGACCAACCGTCTTATTTAATAACCAGTGTGGATCAGATCAGGACACCATTGGTGGAAATCAAGGCTCAACTTC